>CM053034.1:61990519-62028847 GCA_028564925.1 Lithobates sylvaticus | reverse complement strand
ACCATTACTCACTGTCTCCTGCTACAGCCAAATATTTCAAATTTTGTCTCTTCAGTCCAAAGCACCTGCTGACATTTTTATGCACCCCAGTGCATGTTTTGATGCACAGTTGAGTCACTTAGCTATGTTTTCCACATTGGGGGATATGGCTTTTTGGCCACAATTCTTCCATGAAGACACTTTCTATCCAGACTTCTCCAGACAGTATACCTGGGTCCCACTAGTTTCTGCCAGTTCCGTGCTGATGGCACTGCTGGACATCTTCTAATGTTAAAGAAGAGTAAGCATTATGTGTCTTTTATCTGCTGCATTAAGTTTTCTTTCACTGCATCTATGGTCTGCTTTAAAATCTTTGCCTGGGAGAGACCTTGCTGATGCAGGATAACTACATTGTTTTGTGTTGCTTTGCTCAGCCTTGCCATGGTGTATGACTTGGGACATGAAACTGTCTTCAACAACCTCACCTTAGCAGAGTTTGGCTGTCCTTCACCTAGTTTTAAGCTTCCTACACAGCTGTTTCTGTCTCAGTTAATGACTGTGTTTCAACCTACATATGAAATTGATGATTATTAGCCCCTGATTGGTAAAACTGATTAATCATACACCTGACTCTAATCCTACAATGTCCCTGATTTTGTGTAAGTGTACAGCTTGTGCAAGTGTGAGAATTGATGATGATTTGAAGCCAAAGGGTAGTCATACCGAATATTGATTCTATTTAGATTTTTTTTCTGTGCACTCACTTTGCATTTTGTGAATTGATTAAAAAAAAACAATTAAAATATATGTTTTTGAAAGCATTCTTACTTTACAGCATTTCTTCACAAACTGTACATTATGGAGAGGTTCTTTTTAACCACATTCCGACCGGCGCACGACGATGTACGTCCCTTTTTTGAAGAGGGATATCTCGGTAACGGCAGCAGCTGCTGCCACAAACAAGATATCCATCTCTTCAGGCGCCGGTCGGCTGTCCGATAATGGTGGTCATCGCGGCTGATTCGCCGCAAGATCACCGTTATCGGCGGCGGGAGAGGTGCCCCCCCCCTCCCGCCGCTCTCTCCCGCGCCTTCCGCCACTCAGGGTCCTTTCCCCTCCTGTGCATAGAGATGAGTGACGCTAAGATGGCCGCCACTCATCTCTATACCATAGGAGGGCAGGAGCGACGTCAAAAACGTCACTTCCGCCCATACGTCTTAAAGAGAAATTTACAAATGTCATTTTTTTAAATTAAATTTTTTTTTTTTTTTAATTGAATTCCAAATATGAGATCTGAGGACTTTTTGACCCAGATCTCATATTTAAGAGGACCTGTCATGCTTTTTTTCTATTACAAGGGATGTTTACATTCCTTTGTAATAGGAATAAAAGTGAGCCAATAATTTTTTTTTTTTAAAACAGTGTAAAAATAAATAAAATCAAGAAAAATAAATAAGAAAAACCCAAAAACATTTTTTTAAAGCGCCCCGTCCCGACGAGCTCGTGCGCAGAAGCGAACGCATACGTGAGTAGCGCCCGCATATGAAAACGGTGGTCAAACCACACATGTGAGGTATCGCCGCGATCGGTAGAGCGAGAGCAGTAATTATAGCCATAGACCTCCTCTGTAACATAAAATATGCAACCTGTAGAATTTTTTAAACGTCGCCTATGGAGATTTTTGAGGGTAAAAGTTTGATGCCATTCCACGAGTGGGCGCAATTTTGAAGCGTGACATGTTAGGTATCAATTTACTCGGCGTAACATTATCTTTCACAATATATAAAAAAATTGGACTAACTTTACTGTTGTCTTATTTTTTTATTCAAAAAAGTGAATTTTTTCCAAAAAAAGTGCGCTTGTAAGACCGCTGCGCAAATACGTGTGTGAAAAAAAGTATTGCAACGACTGCCATTTTATTCTCTAGGGTGTTAGAAAAAAAACAATATATAATGTTTGGGGGTTCTAAGTTTTTTTCTAGCAAAAAAAACTGTTTTAAACATGTAAACACCTAAAATCCAAAACGAGGCTGGTCTTAAAGTGGTTAATGATGAAGTTAAGGCCAGCATGAAAAAAGCCCCAATCCTTTAAATTGGAAGTTGCCTTCGTACTATGCTGTACGTGATGTTTTAAGCCCCATACACACGGTCAGATTTTCCGATGGATTCTGTCCTATCGGACAATGTTGTCGGAAATTCTGACCGTGTGTAGGCACCATCGGACATTTTCCATCGGATTGTCCGACGGACAAAGTTGTATCTCCTGCTCTATAGATTTTCCGACAACAAAGTCCGATCACACCAATTCCGATCGTGTGTAGCGAATTCCGACGGATAAAGTGCTACGCATGCTCAGATCACATTACAAGACCAAAGCTATTGGCTACTAGCCTCTACGTAGTCCCGTCGTAGGCAACAAACGTCACCACGTTCAGAATGATCGGATTTTCCGACAACATTGTCCGACCGTGTGTATGCAACACCAGTGTCGGACTAAATCCGCCGGACCAAATCCGATGGATTTGGTGGTCGGATTTTCCGACCGTGTGTATGGGGCTTAACAGAACATTGGGATTGTTATGGACAGCATCACTGACAATGTATTCTGGCATAAAATATTTTACATTTGTGATTAATTCTGTTAAAATGTAAAATTTAGATAATACAGCAGCAGAATCACAATATGATTCATTTCCAGTTGAAAAGGTTTTTATTTCCAAAAAAATTTTTAGGTAGTTTTGACATTGGATTTTTATAAGCAAGTGGTAATAGGCTGAATTTAACCAGTAGCCGACCAGCCGCTGTCTTTATATACTGCGGCAGGTTGGCTCTCCTGGGCAAATCGCCGTAGCTGTACATCGGGCGGCAATCAGATTGGCTTCAGAACCGTTCAGTCTCCAGGTCTAGGCCAATGATTTCTGGCCTGGACCTGTTGATCGGTTCTGGCAAATGAGAGACTGTCCTCTGCCTGTGTAATGTAAACACAGTCAGAGGAAGTGATGTCACCTCCCCACGTGGAATCCTTTTTTGGTTCCAGAGAGAGGACATCAAAATGAGTTGCACCAACACTATACTGTCACAATACATGTAGGCACACATTTCACCCCCAATCACGCCCCCGATCGCCCCCCCATTAACCCCTTCACTCCCTGTCACTGTCCCCAAGTGCCGTTTTCAAACTTTTCACTGATCACTGTACTGGTGTCACTTGTGACACTATTCAGTGTTAGGGAAGTTAATAGTAGGCCCAGGTAGGTCTAGGGTACCCCCCTAAACCCCCTAATAAAGGTTTAACCCCTTGATCACCCCCAGTTAACCCTTTCACCCCCTGTCACAGTGTCACTAATATAGTGTACAGATCTATTTTCTGATCGCCATATTAGTGTCACGGGTGACGCTAGTTAGTTAGTTGGTTAGTTTCACCGTCAGTCTTTTATAGCGTCAGGGTACCCCCATATTACCAAATGAAGGTTTTAACCCCTGGATCATCCCCCAGTTAACCCTTTCACCCCCTGTCACCAGTGATCACTGTATTACTGTCACGGGTGATGCTGGTCAGTTAGTTAGTTTGTTTTTATAGCGCCAGGGAACCCGCCATATATTACCAAATAAAGGTTTAACCCCCTGATCGCCCGGCTGGTGATATCAGTTAGGTTTTAGTGTCAGTTAGGGTCAGCGTCAATCCCAGGCAGTGTCAGATTAGTGCCAGTAGCGCTAATACCCAAGCACACACCATACACCTCCCTTACTAGTATAGTGTCTGAATGGATCAATATCTTTGATCTGATAAGATCTATATTAGCGTCCCTAGTAGTTTAGTGTTCCCAAAAACATGGTGTTAGCAGGATCAGCCTAGATACCTGCCAGGACCTGCGTTTAGCCCCCCTTTCCAGCCCAACCCACCCACCCATCAATCGATCACTGTCACTTACAAAACACAACACACATAACTTCGGAGAGTTCGCAGAGTCAGGCCTGATCATTGCGAATGCTAACAGTGTTTTTGGTAATGATTGAAGCAGGCTCTGACAACCAGGTGCTCTTTTTGCCTGTGAGTCGCACTAGCTGTACCTATAAATTTAGAGGCCAAATTGTCCAATCAGAGGTACACTAGTGAAGAGGCCTACACGTTGCTGAGCATGACAGATGAGATAGAAGGGGAAGCTGCCTCACTGTCAGATTCAGGCTCAGTATATGAACCAGTAGACAGCAGTGGCACCCTGACAGATTGCTCCGACGACGGAGTAGTGATCCCTACTAAGGTCAGGTGTACCCGACCCAGTTCTTTTGTTGTTGAGGTCCAACAACCGCAGGGCTCTTGTATGGAGCAGAGAGCCAGTACTAGTGCAACTCATCCTTCTGGTGAACTGGCAAGCACCAGCGGCCTAGTACACCTTGGTCATAGACAAACCAGCATTGCAGTATCACATGGTGACGTGGCGAGTCCCATAAGTGCAGTTCAAGCTGGTGTGGTGGCTAGCACAAGTAGTGTACCGCAGCCACCAAAAAGACAGACAGGCCCATTGAGCCCATAGTGCCCTTCCCGCTGCATATGCCAATCCTAATTTGGAGCCCACCACTTCTGCACCCGTACTTCCCCCATTCATTGGCCAACCCGGAATCCAGGTGGAAACAGTTTATTTTACGTTGCTTGATTTTTATTCGCTGTTTTTCATAGAAGATCTCTATAGATCTATTGTGGACCAAAGCAATTTGTATGCTGGTCAATTCATTACTGCTAATCCCCAGTTGACCCTTGTCAGAGATTGGAAACCTATTATGGTTTCTGAATTTAAGACGTTTTTGGGTCTATCCCTCCTCATGGGCATAACTAAAAAGAGTGAGTTGTGGTCATATTGGTCCACTGAACAATTCATTATATGCCCATATTCTCTGCTTCCATGACCAGGGCTAGATACGAGCAGATCTTGCAGTTTATGCACTTCAAAGACAATGAACTCTGTCGTTCCTCGGGGGGACCGTGGATTTGATCGGCTCCACAAAATTCGGTCCCTCGTAAACCACTTCAACCAACAGTTTGAAGCCTTGTTTACTCCCAATCAAGTTGTCTGCATTGATGAGTCCCTGATTACGTTTTCTGGGACTGGGGTCAAGTTGTATAAGCTCTGTGACAGGGCAACAGGCTATATATATAGTTTTATGGTTTACGAGGGAAAAGATAGTCGCGTGGAGCCCCACAACTGCCCAGATTACATAGTCACCTTTTTGATTGTGAAATTGGCACAGTGCAATCTAATCGCTTCCCACAATGACTTGTAGAATCCCGACTTAGACAGGGGGAGAAAGCCTGCTTGAGATGTAATAATTTGCTCGCAGTAAAGTGGAGGGATAATCAGAATGTTTTCGTTCTGTCCAACCTTTCACACAGTTAGGACAGTCGAAATTCCAACAGCCACTGGTGTTATTGTGAAGCCCCTCTGGGAGAGGTGGACTTCAGCGACCAGTTGATGACGCCGTACCTAATTTCCCATAGAGTCAAATGCGGATACAAAAAAGTGTCTGTATACCTATTTCAGTTGGCTCTGCTGAACACTTATGTGCTATACAAATCGTCAGGATGAACTGGATCCAAAGAAGATGTTGTGGCTGTAGAAAATGCAGATACTGGCATGACAACCGCTTTTATTGTCCCTCCTGTCCTGGGCAACCTGGTCTCTGCATTGTTGAATGTTTCCAACACTACCACACACTAGTGGAGTATTAGCATAGGGTACAGCACTGCACAGTCCTACGGCACACTTTTACAGGGTCTCCAAAGAAGTCATTGCATTTTTTAGAGACCCAAACCTGGAACATTTACAGCTACAAAAAAAAGTGTAAAAAAATAAATAAATAAAAAAAAGTTAAAAATATAAAAAAAAATATATATATATAAAATTTAAAAAGCCAAAAATAGTTGTCATTTTCTTGTTCTTCTCTCTCTATTGTTCTATGTTTTACTGTATTTTATGCTTAACTGCAATGTTTTATTGTTACTATGTTTTACCATGTTTGCTTTGCAGGTATGTAATTTTATACTTTACTGTGTTTTATTGTTAATCATTATTTCCTTTGTAGGTACGCCATTCAGCTGCAGCACTGATTTATTTATCTTCACAGCAACAGCGTTTGCTCTCACGATGCGTAAATCAGCGACTCCATTGCTGTAGGAGGTGATTTCACCACCACAGTTGAAAAAAAAAGAGCATATATGACGAAGCATGGGGGCAGGGGTGAAGGGTCGATTTGCCCCTAACATTAGGGGTGGATTGCCCCCATGCTTCGGAATATATTTTTTACTCTTTTGTCACAAATTGCTATAAAAGAAAAGTTGTTTTATTGAGTTAATGTTTTATTACCATAATTTTTTCTTTTCAGGTACGCCATTCAGCTGCAGCACTGTTTTATCCATCTTAACAGCAACAGCGTTTGCTCTCTTACGATACGTAAATCAGCGACTCCATCGCTGTAGGAGGTGATTTCACCACCACAGTTCAACAAAAAAAAATGGTGCATGTATGCCTATCATTAGAAGTGGGTGGATGCGGGGCGGTATTCTAATGGTGGGTATACCCACCGATCAATCTCTTTTTTCGTTCAGCCCAAAGGCTGCATGAAAAAAAGAACATTACAATGTATGCCCAACAAGGACCAGCAACGTACTGGTATGTTGCTGGACTTTGAGTGGTTATACCAAAATGATGCCTGCAGGTTTAGGTATCATCCTTTTCAGCCAACGGTTGGCTTTCTTGTGAAAGCAATCCTAGCGGCTAATTAGCCGCTAGACTGCTTTTACAAGCAGTGGGAAGGAATGCCCCCTCCTGCCATCTTCCATGTTTTCTCAGGCTCTCCTGTTCCACTGGGGCACCTGAGAATGCAGCCGGTGGTTCTGCCAGCTGACCATAGAGCTAATCGGCGTCCATAATGGCTCCAATCATCTCTATGTCCTAAGAAACCAGGAAGCTATGAGCATTTCAGGACATCGGTTTCGCCGGATATAAACAGCGCCATTGGGAAATTTGGAAAGCATCTTATCACACTGATCTTTGTGTGGTCAGATGCTTTGAGGGCAGAGGAGAGATCTAGAGTCTAATAGACCCCATTTTTTTTCAAAAAAAAGAGTACCTGTCACTACCTATTGCTATCATAGGGGATATTTACATTCCCTGTGATAACAATAAAAAGGATAACAAAAAAAATTTAAATACATTAAAGGGACAGTGTAAAAATAAAATAAAAAAGCACCCCTGTCCCCCCGTGCTCGCGTGTAAAGGCGAACGCAAGCATTGGTCTCGTGTCGTATGTAAACAGCAATTGCACCATGCATGTGAGGTAGATATTTTTTGTGTATGTGAAATCTCCAAGGAGAAACACCAGTACCCCCCGGTACAGACGGGACTTTTCAGGCGAACAGGGAAAAAATATATATATATTTATTTATAGATAAAAGTGGGTGTACTAACACCCGATTAGCTAAAGAAAAGGGGGAAATAGGGACTGCGATCACCACTCTACCGCCTCCATCCCTGGAGTACACGAAAAGAAAAATAATTCGCCCTGGGACTTTAGATGAGGTGGGAGAGACTAGGCACACGTTCACGAAAAAAGATGTAGAAATATCAATTTATTAAATACATAATGCTGTATAATAGTTGGGAACAACAGTGAATGTGCGTTACCCGGCATAAGCCAAATTAACAACAAAGGTAAAAACAAAAATCAACTCACTACATTCCATTTGCATCCATGGAGTGGTAAATTTCATCATGAAATAGCTCAATCAGTTAATGTATATACAACATCATGTGAGGTAGTAAGTTGTACATGCATAAATAAAACAATATATGAACCAAAATTACACACAAAAATAAAGAAAAATACACAATATAAACATACATGGAGCATTGGTAATACCCCAACAAGGAATATCCAGCAGTATGAATATAAAAAGCATCGATGGTTCCCTACGCGTTTCGCGAGTCTTGGCTCGCTCTTCAGGGGCGGATGCATATTTGGTTCTATCTGGAACAAAGAAATAAAATTGGGAAAATATATATTGATGTGGTGAGGGCAAAGGGAGGATAATGATTGAGAGGGGAGGTCAGTAAAAAAGAGACCTCATACTCACCAAACAACTGGGCTTGGTCTTGTTTGGTGAGTATGAGGTCTCTTTTTTACTGACCTCCCCTCTCAATCATCATCCTCCCTTTGCCCTCACCACATCAATATATATTTTCCCAATTTTATTTCTTTGTTCCAGATAGAACCAAATATGCATCCGCCCCTGAAGAGCGAGCCAAGACTCGCGAAACGCGTAGGGAACCATCGATGCTTTTTATATTCATACTGCTGGATATTCCTTGTTGGGGTATTACCAATGCTCCATGTATGTTTATATTGTGTATTTTTCTTTATTTTTGTGTGTAATTTTGGTTCATATATTGTTTTATTTATGCATGTACAACTTACTACCTCACATGATGTTGTATATACATTAACTGATTGAGCTATTTCATGATGAAATTTACCACTCCATGGATGCAAATGGAATGTAGTGAGTTGATTTTTGTTTTTACCTTTGTTGTTAATTTGGCTTATGCCGGGTAACGCACATTCACTGTTGTTCCCAACTATTATACAGCATTATGTATTTAATAAATTGATATTTCTACATCTTTTTTCGTGAACGTGTGCCTAGTCTCTCCCACCTCATCTAAAGTCCCAGGGCGAATTATTTTTCTTTTCGTGTACTCCAGGGATGGAGGCGGTAGAGTGGTGATCGCAGTCCCTATTTCCCCCTTTTCTTTAGCTAATCGGGTGTTAGTACACCCACTTTTATCTATAAATAAATATATATATATTTTTTCCCTGTTCGCCTGAAAAGTCCCGTCTGTACCGGGGGGTACTGGTGTTTCTCCTTGGAGATTTCACATACACAAAAAATATCTACCTTCTGGGATGTTGGCAACACTTTATGGGAACTATGTTCCCTAGAATGGTTCAGCAATTTTCTGTACTATGCATGTGAGGTATCACCGCAAACATCAGATCAAGGGCAGTCATTTTAGCAGTAGACCTCCTCTGTAAATCTAAAGTGGTTACCTGTAAAGGCTTTTAAAGGCTTTTAAAAATGTAGGTAGTTTGTCGCCGCTGCACGGTTGTGCGCAATGTTAAGGCATATCGTGTTTGGTATCTATGTACTTGGCATAAGATCATCTTTTCTATTTTACTAAAAATTTGGGCAATATAGTGTGTTTTAATGCATTCGTTAAGTGTTTTTTTCCTAAAAAATTGCGTTTGAAAAATCGCTGTGCAAATACTGTGTGAAAAAAAAATTCCAACACCCACCATTTTAATCTGTAGGGCCTTTAAAAATATATATATAATGTTTGGGGGTTCAAAGTAATTTTCTAGCAAAAAAATTTTTTTTCCATGTAAACAAAAGGTGTCAGAAAGGGCTTTGGCTTCGAGTGGATAGAAGAGTGGGTGATGTGTAGCATAAGCTTCTAATGTGGGGCATAAAATGTCAGGATAGTTCGAAACCCCCCCCCCCCAAATTACCCCTTTTTGGAAAGTAGCTTGTGGTGTCTACTTTCCAAAATAGGGTCATTTGGGGGGGGGGGGGGGGGGGGGTTTGTGCTATCTGAGCATTTCATGGCCTCCAAAACTGTGATAGGTAATGAGGAGTGAAATCAAAAATGTATGCCCTTAGAAAGCCTGAAGGCAGGTCCTGTACGCGGCTAGACTGCCAAAAAATCCCACACATGTGGTAGCTCCGTACTCAGTAGAAGCAGCAGAATGTATTTTGGGGTGTAATTTCACATATAAACATGGCATGTTTGAGCAATATAACATTTCAGTGACAACTTTGTGTAACATTTTTTTTTTTTTTATATCTTTTCAATCACCTGTGACAAAAAAATGTAATATTCAATATGCTCAACAAGCCTCTCAGCAAATTCCTTGGGGTGTCTACTTCCAAAAATGTGGTAATTTGGGGTGGGGGGGGGTTGTACTGCCCTGCCATTTTAGCACCTCAAGAAATGAGATAGGCAGTCATAAACTAAAAGCTGCGTAAATTCCAGAAAATGTACCATAGTTTGTAGACGTTATAACTTTTGCGCAAAACAATAAATATATGCTTATTTAATTTTTTTTTTACCTGAGACATGTGGCTGAATGCATTTTGGCCTAAATGTATGACTAAAATGGAGTTTATTGTATTCTTTATAACAAAAAAGTAGAAAATATTTTTTTAAAACAATTTCAGACTTTTTTTTTTATATCGCAAAAAATAAAAACGGCAGAAGTGATCAAATACCACCAAAAGAAAGGTCCATTTGTGGGGAAAAAAAGGACGCAAATTTCGTTTGGGTACAGCATTGCATCACCGCGCATTTACCAGTTAAAGCAGCGCAGTGCCAAATTGTAAAAAATGCTCTGGTCATTAAGGGGGCAAATCCTTCTGGGGCTGAAGTGATTAAGGAAGAAGCAGCGACAACAGATCTAAAAGCTAAAAGGAAAAGTTACTCCTAAAAAATGAAGCTAAAGCCCTCAAATTTGTTCAGATTGGTCAGTGGCACAACAATTTATTAGCATAGATTGTGAGCTTCTTTTTTCATGGTGCCGAAGAATGCACATAAACAGTTCAAAACCATAGTCATATATTCCCTTTAAAAAGTGTACTGACAGAGCATGACACACAAAGGGCCTTACATGACATCCTTGTTACCCAGCAGCAAAAAGGCAGGACCTCACTTTATGGGGCCCTTACACCCTGTTACTCTCCCTTTGTTTTGTATGGCATTCACTCATGCCACCATGCTTACTGAGTATCCAATACCCAAATCAGTACAATATCTCTTTGACATATAGAAAATTAAACTCAACAAAATTTGACTGAAACAGTTAGCAGTAAATCGACTTAATCGGTTAGCAGTAAATCATATTACTCACAACCAGTGTTGGTCATCTTACTTTAAAAAAAGTAATTAGTTAAGTTACAAATTACTTCTCCCAAAAAGTAATTGCGTTAGTAACTCAGTTACTACATTGGAAAAGTAATTAGTTACGCAGCAAAGTAACTGACTTTTTTTTAAAATATTCTATACGTGTAACTAAGGGGCGGGTCTAGTATTACTGTAACCAAGGGGGCGCATTTATTATTATAGTTTATATCGTGTAACCAAGGGGCTGCTCTATTATTACTCTAACCAAGGGGCAGATCTGTTATAGCGTGTAAGCAAGGGGCGGGTCTATTATTATTATATTGTGTAAGGGGCGGATGGCTACAGAAGAGGGCGAATGTTAAATTAATGGGCAGAGCTCGATTTATAACAATAATAATAAATGCGCCCCTTGGTTACAGTAATACTAGACCCGCCCCTTACTTACACGATAGACGCCCCTTGCAGAGTAGCACAAGCATCAGGAGCGTGCGGCATCGCCTCGTACAATTACATGTCAACTGCACCTGCGCGGTGTAGAGTTCACTCAGAGCAGAAAAGACCGGAATGAAATGAACTGAAAGGGAAGGTAATGCAGGGCTGCACATGACAGAGGTGTCAAGTGACACTCAGGGCAGCTGACAGAGAGAGGTGCATGTGAGGGGGAGTGGTCTGGGGTTGGTAAGGGGAGCGACCATATAAGTAGGAAGGGCGGTGCCATAAGGGGTCAGTTGGAGAAGAGAAAGAGCTGGAGGAGGCAGTTTTTACACTGCTCCTCGTGTGTGCTGGAGATCCAAGATGGCCGACGGCGGAACGTTAGCGGCGCTGATGCGGGCGGCGGCGGAACACGGGCCTGAATGGCTTAAGGAGCAACTCACGGCAGCACTGGATGGGACACCACAAGGGCCGGGGGCACAATCAGAAGGTGAGAAGTCTGTGGACGGCAACGCTGGGCAGCGCGGCCGCGTGTCGCGCCCGACAAGGCGCTATTCCCCGGGGGTCACAGCGGGACCAGCAAGACCAGCCAGAAGCCCACAGGGTGAGCGGTCCACCCCCCCCAGCAAAGCGATCTTTGAGGGACAGTTCAGGGGGGCCCAGCAGGCAGTCATCACGCAGGCCTAGTGCGGGAGGCGGGGCCTTGGGCCTACAGCGTGGAAGATCTCCAGGGACCAGCAGCAGTGCTTTTACAGCCTCATCAACCCATGAGGCCCTGCACGGGTCTGGGGGGAGTAGGAACACTGGGGGGAGGGGGGCCGGGAGGAACAGGAGGATGGCCGGTACACCAGGCTCCTCAGGAACCACGTCCCCCCCAGCAGCTCTGAACGAGCAGGGGGGTGGGGATGCAAGGGCCACTCGGGCAACGGCCAGGAGGGGGGCGGCAGCCCTCAGACGTACCAGCACTGTGGATCTCCCTGCGGCTATGCACGAGTCGGAGGGGGGGGCAGAAGGAGCAGAGGAACAACCCGGGGGGGGAAGGGCGGGGGGTTACGCAGCACCAGGCATTAGAGGTGGTCGGGCAACAGCAGCAAACGCTTCGAGAGGGCGCGCGGACAGGAGCGGAGCCCAGACCGGCCCTCCTGCACAGGAGAGAGGGAGGGCAGACCGATCAAGAAGCAGCACTCAGCCGGAGGCAGGCGGACAGAGACGCGATAGTTACAGGAGAACCTCGCCCAGGGAGGGTTCTTTGTCATTTGCGCAGGAGGAATTGTCGCGGTCAGAAGGTGAACTGTCTGAGGAGGAGGAGCTAAGTCGCCCTATTCCACCAGTGGAAGCCAGAACAGCGGCTGTGGGAATCGTGCCCGGTCAGCCCGGTAAGTCCACTGACAATGTTTCTTTCACTAACGCTTTACAAAAATTATTAGGATCAGGTTCCAGTGAGGGGAGGCAGAGGGTACCTCCCGCGCCGCTGTTGGCCGATACGGATCAACCGCGGGTGGCGAGGGGGAATTTTTGAAGGTGGGTCGGGACAGATGCTGGAATTGTTGGAAGGTCTTAGGGTATTGGTGGGACGGTTTGGCGGACCTGATACTACTCAGACGGCGGGGGTGAGTATGGGATTGGCTGGTACAAGTGGTGTGGGGGAAGGAATAGGGGGGGGGGGTGGCGGCGGCAAAAGGGACCGCACCAGACGGACAGAGCTCTACGGAAGAGGGTGGAGCGGACAAGGTGAGTGAGACTGATCAAGGGGTTAAGGAACAAACTACAAGGGATGACATTGTGAGAATGGCGGACGCAGCAAAGTGTGAGGTTTATGTTTGTTTTGAAGGACCTCTGGGGGCCCATTTGAAACAGGACGTAAGGGAGAAGATTTGGAAAGGGGAGTACGTGGAAATATTTTCCTTGCTGCCCCTGGAAAAATTCAACTTGGACAGGGTAAAGCCCGATAGCAGTAAAAAGGATGATGAGGAGAAGAGGAGGTATTGTCTTATCCCTCAGACTTTTGCTAATTGGCTTCAGGCATTTGCCATATTGGCAGGGGTGATTGGTGAGAAGAACCCCGAGCATTGCTCGGCGTTGTTCTGTTACATGGACGCCATTGGGAGGCATACCGGGTTTATGGGGGAAAGGCATGGCTGCGGTACGATGAACAGTTCCGTCAGCGGAGGGCGGTTCGGCCGGTGCTGAGGTGGGACCACAAGGACATCAGCTTGTGGATCAGGTTAATGGCGTCTGCAAAGACACCGGCGCAGTCATTTCAAGGGGGGGCCGGGGGTAGCCACGCAGCAGGATCTTCGGCCGGAAAAAAGTGGGGCGTGTGTTGGCCTTACAACGAGGGGGCATGTAAATTTGGGGGAACATGCAAATTTAAGCACGAATGTTCAGGGTGCGGGGGAAATCACACACTGGCTAGATGCTTCAAAAAAGGCAAGCGTGCCGGGGATTTTGGACACAAAAGGGACGATGCCGGTGATGTGGGAAAGGATGCAGCCCTTCCTAAATAGATATCCGGATAAGGCAGCGGCAGGGATGTTGAGCACGGGGTTCAGGTATGGATTCAGAATTCCATGCTCATTGACCGTGGTTCCCCCGCCAGCCAAAAATTTGAGGTCAGCTCTACAGCACCCAACGGTGGTGGCAGAGAAATTGGCCAAGGGGGTGGCTCTGGGTAGGATGGCGGGCCCCTTTGAGACAATGCCGTTTGGGGATTTAGTAGTGTCCCCGTTAGGGGTCGTTCACAAAAAGGAACCGGGAAAATTTCGACTCATCCACCATTTATCTTTTCCTAAAGGGGGATCGGTTAACGATTTTATAGACCCTGAGGCATGCACAGTGTCGTATACGTCATTTGACGCCGCAGTGCGTTGGGTAAGACGTTACCGTCAAGGGGCATTGATGGCAAAATCCGATGTGGAAGCTGCATTTAGACTTTTGCCAGTGCACCCGGGCAGTTTTCGGTTATTGGGGTGTAGTTGGGAAGGATGTAGATAAGTGTTTGCCAATGGGGTGTTCCATTTCTTGCGCTATGTTTGAAGCGTTTAGTTCCTTTTTGGAATGGGTGGTGAGGGATGTTACAGGGATTGATTCCGTCATCCATTATTTAGATGATTTCCTGTGTGTGGGCCCTCCGGCTTCCAATGTGTGTGCGATACTGTTGTCCACGTTGCAGCACATTGCAGAGAGGTTTCGGGTGCCATTGGCAGCCGACAAGACTGAGGGCCCCCGGACAGAGCTGAGCTTCACCCCAGCCGTCGCCCCTGACAACCGTCGACAAAATATCCTCCCCATAGGAATTATCCTGCATGCGAAATTTAACTTACCTGCGGAAAAGCTCAAAGATCTGAGAAGGGTAGTAAGGGAGGTTCACAGTTGTAAGAAGGTGCAACTACGCGCCTTGCAATCGTTGTTAGGAAAGTTAAATTTCGCGTGCAGGATAATTCCTATGGGGAGGATATTTTGTCGACGGTTGTCAGGGGCGACGGCGGGGGTGAGGGCCCCAAAACATTTCATCAGGTTGAAGAGGGAACACAAGGAGGACTTGCGCATATGGGATCATTTTCTGGAGCAGTATAATGGGAGGGCAGTGTGGATGTCGGGGCCCGTGAGCAACTTTGATGTGGAATTGGTGACAGACGCCGCGGGATCAACTGGTTATGGGGCGTTTTTTCAGGGTCAATGGAGCGCGGGATCTTGGCCGCGGGCATGGGTGGAGGCAGGTTTTAGGAAGAACCTGGTGCTACTGGAATTGTTTCCTGTGGTGTTAGCTCTGGGGTTATGGGGCAATCTTGCAGGAATCTCAAGTTGAGGTTGAACTGCGACAACATGGGGGTGGTGCAGGTTATCAATAGAATGTCTGCAGCGTCACCCCCGGTCATACGACTGATGCGGCAGTTGGTTTTGCGTTGCATGCAGTTAAACATCTTTTTATACGCTGTGCATATCCCTGGCGTGGAGAACACACTGGCTGATGCCTTGTCTCGCTTTCAGTGGGACAAGTTCAGGGAGCTGGCACCAGAAGCAGAAGAGGTGGGCATCCCTTGCCCTGGCTGGATTTGGGAGATAGCGCTGGAGTCATCGCGGGCTGGATGCAGCGGTCCGTAAGTGAGGGTACATGGGCAGCGTATTTAAAAAAGTGGAAGGAATGGAGGAATTTACAGGCCGAAGCGGAGGCTGGGGAGGAGTTTTTGGACACCAGGTTGCTGCTGCTTTACTTGGTGTCAAAAGACATGGGGGAAGGCAAATCTGTGTCGGCCGTAGAAAAAAGGATGGCCGGTATGGCATTTTGGTTCAAGATGCAGGGAAGGGTAGATGTGACGAAGGATTTCTGGGTGAAACAGGCTATTAAGGGTTACAGGAAGTCACGTAGGAGCATAGACGCACGGCGTCCTATTACGTTTGCGAATTTGGTTGCAATGGGGGAACAACTTTCAGTGGTGTGCAAGTCGGGGTATGAAAGATTGCTATTTGGGGCGGCTTTTTCACTGGCGTTTTTTGGTGCGTTTAGAATCGGGGAGTTAGTTAGCCCCTCAAAGGGGGTGGGGGGGGCTTGTTGGCCCAGGATGTTTGGATGTTGGGGGACAGGGTTTCTGTTAGGTTGCGGAAGTCCAAAACAGATCAAGGCGGCAAGGGGATACAGGTGAGTCTATATGCATTACACGGATGTGAGGTGTGCCCGGTGAAGATGGTGTCAAGTTTTTTGGGAGTGAGACAGGGGGGAGAGGGCCCATTGCTATTACATGCAGACGGAAGTTACCTGTCCAGGTTTCAATTTATAGCGGTTTTGAGGAAGTGTTTGGGGAGGTTGGGTTTGAACAGCCACGCCTACGCTTCACACTCCTTCCGCATTGGGGCGGCTACAGAGGCCGCCAGGCGCGGGTTGGATGAAGTGGATGTGCGCAAGTTGGGCAGATGGGAGTCGCAACGATTTCGGTCATATATCCGGCCACAGTTGGTATGTGAATAAAAAACAAAAACAAAAAAAAACAAAGGGGGGTTGAGAAGAGGATGTTAATGTATAGGGGCCGGATATTGGGGGAAGGGAGAGGGTGTTTGATTGTGTTGTTAACGATGTGCTTGTGTTTCAGATGCAGGGCGTCAACTCCTGGTCTGGATCCTCGGCCATTCGTATGTGTGTTGGGGTGCCAGGAGAGGGGACGTGAGACCAGGTGGGAGACAGCTGGGTATTTCCAGGCGCCAGGCGGTTATACGTTGGTTGGGGCGGCCGGGTATGATGTGGGGCAGGGTGGTCCCAGAAGTGGAGAGATACGCATGGCTAGACAGACCACCTGATGTGTTGGTTATTCATGCTGGTGGGAATGACCTGGGGGTTCGGATGGTGAGAGACTTGCTAACGGACATAAAGGCGGACTTGATGTTCCTCCGGGCCACCTTCCCTGGGACACTTTTGATTTGGTCTGATATGGTGGCTAGGACGACTTGGCGTATGGCGAGATCGGTTTACAGGCTTAACAAAGCCCGAATACGGATCAACAAGGTGGTGGGCAGGTTTATAGCATGGCAAGGTGGCCTAGTGATCCACCACCGGGAATTGGAGGTTAATGTGGGCATGTATTTAAGGCGGGATGGGGTACATCTCACTGATGTGGGGATTGATTTATGGTCCCTGGGATTGCAGGAGGGGATTCAAGCGGCCCTGTGGGTGTGGAGGTGCCATCAAGGGTGAGGGGTCTCCCTTTTCAGGCTGTGGTGTTGTTGTTTTTGTTGGTCAGTGACGGCAGCAGTTATACAGGTGGTAAGTGGGTGGGGGGCTCATCAATAGATGGCCCCTCCTGGTACATCAAACGTTGTTGATGTTTAATGGTATTGTGCACTGCAGGAAAAGTTGGTTATCGGGTGGTACAGAGTGAGACCCATTGGTCTGTATATCCCGCAGTGCCCCCTGCTGGTTGATATCGTTTGATATCTTGGTTATGGTATATAGCACTTAGCGCCGTCACTGACCAATAATAGGGGGTGTTAACCTGTTTTTGTTTACAGTTTTCAGAACGGATCTGAAGGGGTTAATGTTATGTGTTATTTATGGTTATTTATGTTTTATTGGTAAATAAGAAAATTTGGAGTTTCTTATTTTTGGAATTTAATAAATAGCTGTTATGGCCATTTAACTCCATAAAGGAAATGGTGTGGTCTCTTATTTTAGTAAATAAGTTATGTTATATGGGGAGTTTGTGGTCCAGCTATGGGGTCATATCTTGGCTACACTAGTCAAGAAAAGACCGGAATGAAATGAACTGAAAGGGAAGGTAATGCAGGGCTGCACATGACAGAGGTGTCAAGTGACACTCAGGGCAGCTGACAGAGAGAGGTGCATGTGAGGGGGAGTGGTCTGGGGTTGGTAAGGGGAGCGGCCATATAAGTAGGAAGGGCGGTGCCATAAGGGGTCAGTTGGAGAAGAGAAAGAACTGGAGGAGGCAGTTTTTCCCACCCACCCTCCCTTATGTTAGGATGTTTGTTGCATGTGTTAATTTTCTCATTGTCGTTTCAGGTCATCAAAAGGAATTCGTCATAACAGCATAAAAGGGGGGTTGGCATTGTTGTCTTTGTTGGTCAGTGACGGCAGCAGTTATACAGGTGGTAAGTGGGTGGGGGGCTCATAAATAGATGGCCCCTCCTGGTACATCAAACGTTGTTGATGTTTAATGGTATTGTGCACTGCGGGAAAAGTTGGTTATCGGGTGGTACAGAGTGAGACCCATTGGTCTGTATATCCCGCAGTGCCCCCTGCTGGTTGATATCGTTTGATATCTTGGTTATGGTATATAGCACTTAGCGCCGTCACTGACCAATAATAGGGGGTGTTAACCTCTTTTTGTTTACAGTTTTCAGAACGGATCTGAAGGGGTTAATGTTATGTGTTATTTATGGTTATTTATGTTTATTTATGTTTTTTTGGTAAATAAGAAAATTTGGAGTTTCTTATTTTTGGAATTTAATAAATAGCTGTTATGGCCATTTAACTCCATAAAGGAAATGGTGTGGTCTCTTATTTTAGTAAATAAGTTAAGTTATATGGGGAGTTTGTGGTCCAGCTATGGGGTCATATCTTGGCTACACTAGTCAAGTTTTTAACTCCATAAAGGAAATGGTGTGGTCTCTTATTTTAGTAAATAAGTTAAGTTATATGGGGAGTTTGTGGTCCAGCTATGGGGTCATATCTTGGCTACACTAGTCAAGTGTTTCTCAACCACCCTCTGATGTGTTGCGAAAATCATGTATAGGGGACCTTTGATGTGTAAGGACCACTTTGATGTGATGGGGTCCTCTGATGTATAGGGGTGCTTTGACATCAAGGGGGGACTCTGATGTTATAGGGGACCTCTGACATGATGGGGGAACTCTAATGTGATGCTTCTGCTTGTGATGTGAAGGGGGAGTTCTGATATGAAGTTGATTTTATCAAGGTAGTTGTGCACATCGTCCCAGGCTCAGGTTTGCCATTGATGAGTGGCGTGTTTTACATTATAGACTGGAGTGACTCAATATTTTGCTTCCTTTAAAGGGTGCCACAAGTGAAAAAAGGCTGAGAATCACTGCTTTGCAGTATTACACACTTCAAACACAAGAAACAACTGAAACATAAAGTATATTGTTTCTTCATGTCTTACACAAATCTGAAAAAAAAAAAACATTAAATAAGAGTAACAATATTATATACCGTATATATACTCGAGTATAGGCCGTCCCGAGTATAAGCCAAGGCCCCTAAATCACCACAAAAAAATGGGGAAACGTATTGACCCGTGTATAAGCCGAGGGGCAAAAATGCAGCAGCTACTGTAAGTGGAAAAAGGGTCAGCAATGCCCATCTGCATGTCCCCTGTACCCCCCGTGTCCCCCGTGTCCCCATTGCAGCCTACCTGTGCCGATCCGCCGATCCGTGGGTCCGTGGGTCCGGGGTCCTGGGTCCTGTGTCCTGTGTACGGGGTCCTCGGTCCGGGGTTCGGTCCCGCTCTGTCCTCCCCACAGCCGTGTATTACAAGCGCCATTAAAATTTAAAAGCCGCGCCTCCTCGTCCGTGATAGGAGGAACACTTTTTTCCCAGCAGTCAGTGTTCCGCCTATCACGGATATCCTCTCATCCTCGTCCATGAGATGAGAATGACAGGCCATCCGTGATAGGCGGAACACTGTACTGCTGGGAAAATTAGTGTCCGCCTATCACGGATGGGCGGGAGGAGGCGGCGCGGCTTTTGAACACCGCCGTCTGTCTGCATGACAAGCTGTTCATGTAGGCAGACGGCGGTGACTCGAATATAAGCCGAGAGGTGGACTTTCAGACCTAAAAAAGGGTCTGAAAATCTCGGCTTATATTCGAGTATATACGGTATACTGTATATACAATACCCAGGATCAGGCAGGCAAACCTTTCTGCTTCAGGGTATCTACATTTCTCAAGAGTTCATTGTTGTCTGACCGTGCAGCATTAGCATAGACTTGTTCTTCATGAAGTGTCAACCCTATCCAAATTCTTGGAAACCATTGTGAAATTCCTGATAGAGGGAGCTAAAAACACTGCAGCTATCCAATAATTCTCCTGGTAGTTCAGGGTCCCCTTGGGATGCCTGTACCCTGTATGTCTGAAGGGAGACATCCCCAACCCCTCGTCCTGAAGAATTGGGATGAAGGGACCCCCTTGAGTCCAATATAGAAAGCCCCATAGATTTCTTTTCTCAGGCCTGATCCTCCTAGGTTACTCAGAAATCTTTGGGCCTCACGTTTTCAGAAAGCAAGTCAAACAAGAAGGCCTGAAGACCTGACAAAAGAAGGCCTGACAAAAAACACAATTTGCCAAATGTGCAGTCTGCAGGGCAATGCTTAAACATTCAGGATAATTTGGCAAAACATCTCCATTAGTCCGTAATGGCAGAAAGCTAATTTCTTCTGGGCATAAGGTATAACTTTTCTGTTTCTTAAGCAACACCATTCAATCACACATTATCAATTCAGTCCAGCCTGCACAGTATCCATGTCGTCGGTTCTCTCTCACAGGAATGCAGAATCCTGCCTTTAGGCAACATGCTCCTCCTCCAGACTCCTAAATCTTTATAGATCTAAATATAGCCATGAACTCATGAACCTGACATGTTCTCCAATCAGTGAACAGCTATCTTCCCGACTAATGCCAAGTGAAACCAAGTGGAAGTTTTACTTACCTCAGCAGGAACTGGCTGAATTTCGATCCATGTATGGGCAGGCTTGTTGTACACAAATCAATATTTTGATTGACTTCAGTAGAACCAGCCATTGGGTATTTTTCGTGTGAGTACTAATCATAGTAATTGTATTCTGACGATGGGGAACCTCCCGCTGTCAGAATACAATAGCGCAGCAGGAGGGATTCCCCCATCAACACTGAATCTGTTATTGGGAGAATCAAGCGATTTTTTTTTTTTTCCTTCAACATGTGGTTGAAATGCTTAATGTATGGTTAGCCTTAGTGTCAGGGTTGGGAAAGACAAGTTTTGGGACGCTCAGTTACAAGTGGCCAAAGACCTAGTCTTGTGACTCACAAAACAGACTTTCAACACCAGCATGGTCTTAGAGAGGAGGTGTTGAGCAGTCCAGAGGCGGTCTTCCTCTGACAGCCTCTAAACAATACAGGGCCCCCTTGGCCCCAAATGGGTGTAGAGCCCATGGGTGTAGAAGTCAGCATCGACTTTACCTTTTCCTAGAACAGAGCAGACAACAGGCATGCTAGCCCTTAGTGAATGAAAACAGCCAACATCAATGTAAAGCATCTTTCTTTCTCTTAATTTTCCAGCCCCAAAAAATTATAATAATGTCAAGTTGGGTTCAGTTAAAGGAAGAGATTAAACAATACAGTCCTTCCAGTGTTAAACAGACACTTCTCAATCACAGTGGCTTAACAAGGCTCATCTAACAAAGCACATATTTTCCTTTTTTTCAGGGTGACTCTGGTGCTCACTTAATCTCTCTTACAGAGGTTATTTTTAAACCAATTTCCCCAGGTATTTTTTACAAAAAAAAAAAGTACTCACAGAGTATGACGGAGTCCCTTTCTGCTAACCTATTATAACAGAAACCCCTCCCCATTTAAACTTTACGAAACTCTCCTGCTTCAACTCCATCCACCAGACTAGTTATACCCTATAACAGTCCGCCTAAAGTGACATATCTGTTACCCAGCATCGACACTCCCCTTTAGTGGTGCTATCGGCCTGTTACAACCAAATATGTTGTGCTTTGGCGCACACTACTGCACACATAGGTGGTGAAATGTTTCAAACAACACGTGTATTCTATGGAACATGAAAAAAAGATCCTAGTAAAAAAAAATAAAGTAAAATACAAAATACAACAAAAATACTAAAAACTGAAATCAAAAAATCAACAAAAAAAAAAATAAAAATAAAATAAAAAAAAATAAACACAAAAAAACAAAAAAAACAAAAAAAATTCAAAAAAACACAAAAAAACAACAAAAAAAATTTAACAACAAAAAAATATTCTATTCAAAAAAAAAAAATATCAACAAAAAAACAAAAAAAATCCAAAAATAAACAAAAACACAAAAAATAAAAAAACAAAAAAAAAAAAACACAACAACATAAAACAAAAAAAATCAATCATCACATCAAAAACAAAAACAAACATCTCAACAAATCACAAAAAATCACAATTGTGTCAAAAAAATTCATCAAAAAAAAAAAACAAATAAAAAATCACAATCATCACACAAATCACTACAAAACAATCTAAAAAAATTCAAAAAACACATCAAAAAAATTCAATAATCAAACACAAAAACACAATTCAAACAAAACAATTCTAACAAAACAACAAAAAAAAAAAAAATAAATTCTAAAGCGCAAACAAATTTTAAAGTCAAAAAACAATCATAAAAAAATTCAACACACAACACAAACACAAACAAAAAACAACAAAACAATCATACAAAAAACAAAAAAAAAAAACAAAACAACAAACACAACAAAAAACAAAAAAAAAAATTCAAAAAACAAAAAAAAAACAAAATCAAAAACAAATTTTACCTAGCAGTAAATAAAAAAATATGGAGGTTCCAGCAGCTAAACAGCAAAAAGTAGTCCCAAAAAGGACAGTTGGTTTCCTGAACTGTGAACAAAGGGGAGAAGAGGGTACACAAGAATATGTAGCTCACTGCACTCAGGGCTGATGCAAGGATTTTTGCCACCCTAGGCAAAACCTCATTTTGCTGCCCCCTTGGCTCCACCCCGGACTCCACCCCTGAAGCACCCATCAAATGCAGCCCACCAGTGCCCATCAAATGCAGCCTCACCAGAGCCCATCAAATGCAGCCTACCAGCGTCCATCAAATGCAGCCTACCAGTGCCCATCAATGCAGCCTACCAGTGCCCATTAATTAATGTTTGCTTGCTTACATTCATTCAGGAGATCGGGACACATTCCTCTGCCGCCGCTGCGCCTCTAACACTATGTACGAACAGAGCGCCGGCTGCCTGAAGATGCTGAGGCTTAGTTGCTTGATGCAGAGAGAAGAGAGTAGGAACACCAGTGGCTGGCACCCTAGGCAGCAGTGCGCCGCTGCGCCTCTAACACTATGTACGAACAGAGCGCCGGCTGCCTGAAGATGCTGAGGCTTAGTTGCTTGATGCAGAGAGAAGAGAGTAGGAACACCAGTGGCTGGCACCCTAGGCAGCAGTGCGCCCTAGGCGGCTGCCTAGTTTGCCTAGTGGTAGCATCAGCCCTGACTGCACTGCAATCCACAGCAATTTAGCTCAAAATAGTACTGTATAACAACTAACTCTTCCTACACAGACTGTCATCCCTTAATATACTTTTCCAACACACATTGAAAAATGAGTTCTAGGAACCCACCATTTTCTAGTAAAGGGGCTGACACAAAACAATGTCCCTACAGGCCAGGCAGTGCATGATAATTACAAAGACTTGTCTTGCCTGACCAATTTTCCCATAAATTTGCTGAGACTGTGGACTTTGAACATGAAAGATTTGCCTATAACCCATGATAGTGGCAATCCAAATATCATTCCTAATTTGAATTCAATTAAAACTTACTGCTAAAGTGGTATTAAACCCAAAACTAAAAATGTAATATATTGTAGCCTTCTAATCATTAGATGTGGTGGCTGAATTCGTTTAGTTCCTTTTTATAGGCTTTTTACCTCAGTTTTCACCTGATGATCTGGCCAGTGAAGCCATTTTGATCAATGTATGGGCTAGCTGGTTGTACACAAGTCAATCTATCGCCAGCCCATTGGGTTTTTCCTGAAGATCAGTGCCACTGGCTATAGCCGGCAACACTGCTCATTATATTATGTCGGTGGAGAATGCAATAGCTCAGCGGAAATAATTCCCCCATCCACATTGATTGTGTGGATAGGGGAATCTGCCTTTTTTTTTTTTTTCGTTCAACCAACCTCCTGTATTAGGGTGCCTCCACTCTGGTTGAGGGACTACAGGGGCACAACTGGACAGCAGCATTGTCAGTCTGGGGGGGAGGAGTGTTAGATGTGCTGTCAGATTTAGATACACTAGATAAATTAAACCAAACTCCAGCTAACACTTTTTAAGCAGTTACAGCAACAGTTTGGTTCCTTTAGGGATAAAGGTTTTACATAAATAAATAAAGCTTTACTCTCTAGCTGTTACATCTGCAGGACAGCTTGTTCTGTTGAAAATCAACAGACTTACTGGCCAGATCACCAAGTGAAAATAAAGGAAAGAAAGCCTAAAAAATAAAACTAATGCAGACATCATATCTATGCATTCGTAAACTGCAATATTATAAATGTTTACTTTTGGGTTTAATACCGCTTTAATGCAATATTGTGCTTTGGCCATGCATGTCAAAGCAACAGGTTTGCTTTAATGCTCCAATCCCCAGCAGCACACGCTCACATTGCTTCACTCTGTTCAGCTACTTGGAGCAAAAGAGACATTTCTGGTACTGCTGGGTTTGAAGGAGCATGTGACTGACTCCCCTTCTACCCATGTGAATTCACTGGTGCTCGGTAAATGGTCTAGTGCTCTCGCGTGGTGCAAGAATGTAATCCATAGCCTCGTAGAAGCTCCGACTAGAGTGACTTGAAGCTGAAACAGGGCTTACTTTTCCTGCTTCCTGCAGCTAACTGGATTAGTCAGGGTGGGAGTTAAAAAAAGTAAGTGCTGCTGGGAAGGGTGAAAGTTAGGTGAACCTGTTACCTTGTTTACTTAAACTCTGCCTTTTCAAGGAAAATCAAGTATGATTAATGTCTTTTAATTGTAGATATTTCAGTAACTTATGTGTATATTTCCACTCAAAGTAGCCTCAGCATATTTTCAGCTTGAATTGCCCAGGTTTGTGATAATATCTCATTAAATAAATGCAAAAAGATGACCCATAAAAGTGTGACTTTCCAGATTGTTTAAGAACAAAGCCAAAAAAACTTACTTAATATGTGCTCAAACACTCTACCTAATGGCTTTTAATGCAATAATAGGTTTTAACAAACAATTTGGATTCTTAAGTCTTATAAAGTATTTATCAATTGTCTATTGTATTTCCTATTTGTCCACCTATCTTAGTCATTTATATGATTTTGTACCTAGCTTGTCATAAATTTAAATATTGTACAATTAACATTTTAGATAATAAATCTGCTTTACAATTTCAATAGCATTTTTTTCATCTTAATCCGTTCAGCACTTTCTCTTCAAATAATTAAAGAAGGGAGAGAAATAATTGCATCCTAAAATAGTGACAACAAAAAACACAAGTTTTTATAAAAAAAAGCTTACGTCTGCCTTTGAGATACAACATGGACTGGGGGCCCCAATTTCTTGCCATTAACTTATTCTGAAAGTGCACAGAAACAAGTAAAATATCAAACAAATGTACTATAAGCTAAGTATAAGACAGCAAATGGGATATATCTATATGTAAGTTCAATATTACCTTAGGAGCAGACAGTGATTCAGAAAGAATTAAAAGGAGAATAGTACAGGTAAGGTACAGCACAATTCGCTTATGCTAAAATAGAAAAAAGAAATAAGGACCAGTATATACAGCACCAATATCAGGTTACATAGCTGAATATAAAACATTTTATCTTACCATTATGGATGTTGTTGAAGGGTAAGACTATCTGATAGCGTTTTCTTCATCAGAAACAAAACAGAAGCTCCGGTGTGTTGTTAATGAATATAAGTAATGCAAACCCTTGATACAATATGATGAGCGTCTTCTAGTCGTGTATCTTTCATTCACCTATTTGTTGAATAACAACACTGCATGGTATGAGGGAATTAAGTACATTTATCTTCCAGTAATCATCAAAGCGTTAGAACTGTGTCAGGCTTTTTATTCAAAACTACACAATGATAATGTCCTGTGAAATCTTGGGCACATATCCAAAATATAAATGCAGACATCAACAGACATTTACCTGGCCCCATTTTCAAAGTGAATTAGGCAACCTGTCATAGCCCTACATTAATTGAATAGAAACTTCATTCATTCATTTTTTATGTTTGGCAGTTGTATTTAAAAAATAGCTATGAATTAGAACAAGTGTTGTCACACTAATAGTAAAAAAAATAATAATAACTGTAGTACTTTGCATTGGTTGCATTGATCATTGTCATGTTGCTATTGCTTTTTTTTTAGCTATTTAGCTATTTGTTGAATAACAACACTGCATGGTATGAGGGAATTAAGTACATTTATCTTCCAGTAATCATCAAAGCGTTAGAACTGTGTCAGGCTTTTTATTCAAAACTACACAATGATAATGTCCTGTGAAATCTTGGGCACATATCCAAAATATAAATGCAGACATCAACAGACATTTATCTGGCCCCATTTTCAAAGTGAATTAGGCAACCTGTCATAGCCCTACATTAATTGAATAGAAACTTCATTCATTCATTTTTTATGTTTGGCAGTTGTATTTAAAAAATAGCTATGAATTAGAACAAGTGTTGTCACACTAATAGTAAAAAAAATAATAATAACTGTAGTACTTTGCATTGGTTGCATTGATCATTGTCATGTTGCTATTGCTTTTTTTTTAGCTATTTAGCTATTGCTTTTTTTAGCTGATATTTCTGGGCAATTTAGGGAGAAATTATAAGTTCTCTTGTAAGAACCCCCTTCCACCTACTGCTCTGTTCCTTGATAGGAGTGTTGAGTTCTTACCCTGTTTAAGCTCTACGTTGGATGGTGTCAGAGCACATACAGGTTTAATTTCTCCTTGTCAAATGACAGTGTTGGGGCCTGATAATCTTCAATCCTTGAAAGTAGGCCACCTGCTCCTGTGTGCAAACACTAATGCCGCGTACACACGACCAGACTTTTCGACGGACTAGGTCCGACGGTCTTCCTGTCGGACTTTCGGCGGAGTTCCGACGGACTTTCCGAATGAACAGACTTGGCCACACACAATCACACCAAAGTCCGACGGATTCAAACGTGATGACGTACGACCGGACTAGAATAAGGACGTTCATAGCCAGTAGTAGGGATGAGCCAAACACCCCCGGGTTCGGTTCGCACCAGAACCCGCGAACGGACCTAAAGTTTGTGCGAACATTAGAACCCTATTAATTACAATGGACGCGAACGTTCGAAATCAAAAGTGCTAATTTTAAAGGCTAATATGCATGTTATTGTCATAAAAAGTGTTTGGGGACCTGGGTCCTGCCCCAGGGGACATGTATCAATGCAATTTTTTTTTTAAAAACAATTTTTTTTTTTTAAAACGGCCATTTTTTCAGGAGCAGTGATTTTAATAATGCTTAAAGTGAAACAATAAAAGTGTAATATTCCTTTAAATTTCGCGGCTAATGAATTGTCGGCTCCCGTAACACAGAGAACAGTCATTCAATGAAAGTCATTGATAAAAAAAAAAAACTAAAAAAAAAAAAAAGGCGTGGGGGTCCCCCCGAATTCAATTACCAGGCCCTTCAGGTCTGCTATGGATATTAAGGGGAACCCCGGCCAAAAAAAAAATGGCGTGGGGTCCCACTCAAAATCCATACCAGACCCTTGAGGTCTGGAAAGGATTTTAAGGGGAACCCCGGCCAAAAAAAAAAAAAAACGGCGTGGGGTCCCCCTCAAAATCCATACCAGACCCTTATCTGAGCACGCAACCTGGCAGGCTGCAGGAAAAGAGGGGGGACGAGAGCGCCCCCCTCCCTCCTGAACCGTACCAGGCCACATGCCCTCAACATTGGGAGGGTGCTTTGGGGGTCTGTTGATGAGGGGGTCCCCATGTTGATGAGGACAAGGGCCTCTTCCCCACAACCCTGGCCATTGGTTTGGGGGTCTGCGGGCGGGGGGCTTATCGGAATCTGGAAAGTCCCCATGACGTCCCTGTGCGTCAAAGGGGGCGGGGTCACCAGGTGGCCCATCCCTCCATTATAAAAGACCTGTCAGACGCAGCGAAGCCTCACACAGCGGGAGCCTCCCATTGCGCGGAGCGGCCCAAGAAGAGACGCCAACGCCGTGAAAGAAGATGCTGGACGAGAAGACCAGAGCAAGAAGAAGCGGATCGGAGGAAGAAGAAGATGGAAGAAGAAGATGGAAGAAGATGCCGGAAGGAGAAGATGAAGAAACCGAAGGATGAAGAAAGGAAGAAGGAAGAAGACCAGAAGAAAGAAGATGAAAGAAGATTTTAATAAAGGAATTGTCAAAGACCGTCTCCTGTCATTTTTACCATTTTTGTCACTTTTTTGGTGAAATGGTAGGGGTACTTTTGAACCCCCTAACCATTTCACACTGGGGGGGCCGGGATCTGGGGGTCCCCTTGTTAAAGGGGGCTTCCAGATTCCGATAAGCCCCCCACCCGCAGACCCTCACAACCAATGGCCAGGGTTGTGGGGAAGAGGCCCTTGTCCTCATCAACACGGGGACAAGGTGCTTTGAGGGGTCACAGACTCCCAAAGCACCCTCCCAATGTTGAAGGCATGTGGCCTGGTACGGTTCAGGAGGGGGGGGGGGCGCTCTCGCCCCCCTTTTTTTTTTTTCCTGCGGCCTGCCAGGTTGCGTGCTCGGATAAGGGTCTGGTATGGATTTTGAGGGGGACTCCACGCCATTTTTTTTGGTTGGGGTTCCCCTTAAAATCCATCCCAGACCTGAAGGGTCTGGTATGGATTTTAAAGGGGGACCCCACGCCATTTTTTTTTTGGCCGGGGTTTCCCTTAATATTCATAGCAGACCTGAAGGGTCTGGTAATTGAATTTGGGGGGACCCCCGCGCTTTTTTTTTTTTTTTTTTTTTTTTTTTGTTTTTTATCAATGACTTTTTTTTATCAATGACTTTCAATGAATGACTATTCTCTGTGTTACAGGAACCGGCAATTCATTAGCCGCAGATGGCTGCCTTAGATGACACAACAGGCCAGAAGGGTTAAAGGTGGTTTAATGTGATACTGCAATGCTGTACTAACAGCACGCACACACTAATCCCCAGAATCACAGCAGATAATGTCAGCAGTCAGCAGCACTCAGCAGAATGGATCACAGCAGATAATGTCACTGACACGCTGGAACACACTACACGAGGCTGCCGGCGTGGCGGCCTTATATAGTGTGGGGCGTGTACTAAACCCCCTGAGCTATAATTGGCCACAGGCATCCTGCCTGTGGCTAATTATTGCTCTCCTCGCCGCTGGCTCTATGATTGGCCAAGAATGCGGGGGTCACAGTGCATGCTTGGCCAATCATCAGCCAGCAATGCCCTGTGACTGGCGCAGTGCATTGTGGGCCATTCGCATCACACGAATTTGATGCGAACGGCCCAAATAGTTGTGGGCTCGACGAACGGTTGAACGCCCGATGTTCGATTCCCTAGCCAGTAGTCATTAGCTGCCCTAGCGTCGTTTTTTGTCCGTTAGACTAGCATACACACGAACGGATTTCTCGATAGGAACTGGGTCCGGCGGAGTTCTGGCCGAAAAACTTGTAAAGTCCGTCAGATTTTTGGACAGCAAAGGTCCAATGGAGCCCACACACAAATTGAATTGACTTGAATTGAATTTAATTGAATTGTCCGACGGATTTGTTCCGTCGGACCTTGGCAATAGCTTTCTGCACATATAAGAGAAGAGTAGACCAAGCAGTGTCCTTTCGGCAGTAGTAGGGGCCAGGTCTTTTATCATGTCCAAGAATTACTTCTTTGGGGAAACGGACTATTGTTACAGACATGATACAATCCACCAAGTCTTGCCAGAAAGCTGAAATCTTGGAACAAGTCCAAAATGGAGGGTCATTATCTCCCTCTGTCCACTCACAGTGCCAACAAGTGAAAGAAATGGCAGGATTCAATCTATGAAGATTTTGTAACGTGAAGCATGAGGCATACTCTATGGAGTAGCTTAACTACCTCCCTTCCAGCCACTACACATATGCGGCCAGGCAGAAGCAGCATCATTCTTGGAGGAAGCACTGGTTCATCCTCCTACTTCTGGCACTTGTGCGTGGCCTCAGGGCCATGCAGCATTGTAATAACTGGATCCCTTATTGGGATACTGGCTGTGATTTTCCCTGGTAACATGTGATTGTGTTGACCAATCACAGTGATTACATGAGAATTAATAAACAATACCTGTCATTTATGAAGCCATTGCTTACCACTGTGATTTCTGTGATTGGTCATAGTGATCACATGGTACAGGGCCAAGCACACCACCCTGTACCATGTGATTGCTGTGGTCATTCACAGCTATCACAATAGTAAACTATGGCATCATGAATGGATGACAAACACAGTTAAAAACAGATTGCTTTTACAGTAATCATCACTGTATAAAAAATAATAAGCAATAATAGTGTAAAATAAAAAAATCCTATGCCCACTGTGGTGATACTAAACCAATAATAAATATGTGTTGTGCTGCTGTGTCCAATAATACTATCTATGTAGTACTCATATCATAAAACAAATTAATAAACATGCATATATAACTCCAATGAATCTGACTTTGTGGATCTTTAACGTATTAGTACTCCAAAGAGATGTATATAAACACATATATAGTGTCCAAAACATTCACAAATAAATCATAAATTCAATGCATGCATATTATTGCAAATGCCAACTTCACCTAGGTAAGGGAATATATGCATCTCTTTAGACACATAGGGGTTGATTTACTAAAGGCAAATAGACTGTGCACTTTGTAAAGTACAGTTGCTCCAGAGCTTAGTACATGAGCTAAAGCTTCACTTTACAAAGAATACCCAATCACCGGTAAGGAAAATAGAAAAACATAATTTTTGTTTGCACATGATTGGATGATGGAAGTGAGCAGAGCTTCTGCTCATTTACTAAGCTTTGGAGCAACTACACTTTACAAAGTGCACAGTCTATTTGCCTTTAGTAAATCAACCCTTTAGTGTCCCTAATCACCACCACGCCAGTTACAGTGTCCTTGATCTCCGTCACACCAGTCCCAGTGTCCCTAAACTCTGCCACACCAGTCATATAGTCCCTAATCACCGCCACACCAGTTACAGTTTCCTTGAGCATCGCCACACTAGTTACAGTGTCCATGATCTCCGCCACACCAGTCATATCATTCCTAATCACCACCATACCAGTTACAGTTTCCTTTATCACTGCCACTCCAGTTCCATTGTCCCAGATCACTGCCACACCAGTTACAGTGTCCTCGATCACTGCCACATCTATCCCAGAGTCACCAGACCAGTGTACGCCAGCAACAGTGTTCCTTATCACTGCTACACCAGTCGCAGTGTCACTACACTAGTGTAAGCCAGCAACAGTGTATCTGATTGTGGCCATTCCAGCCCCAGTGTCACCAGGCCAGTGTAAGTCAGCAGCAGTGTTCCTGATTGCTACTACAAGAGTCCACAGTGTCACCAGACCAGTGGGGGGCGCCCGGGCCCCCCCCAGACAGTCCAAAAAATATATTAAAAAAAATAAAAAATGTATTTAAACTTGTCCCTTTAAGATTTTTTTTTTTTAAAAAGGTCCTTTTGTGCACTGTGTCCCGGTGCCAGGCGCCGGGCGCATCGCAATATTGGAACCGCCACGTCTAAACAATCAGGAGATTGCAGACGAGGCGCTTCATTTGCCCCAAAAAACTCGTTCTGTGGTGCAGTCGATCGGCGCGATGGACTGGCCTGGCGAGTCTCAGTTAGGACCTGAGCGGGGCTTCCACTCGGCTGCTCTGCCCAAGCCCACTCTGCTGCTTCTCGTCTGCTCATCAGGTAAGAGCACAAAAGCCCAAACAGCAAGCAACCACTTTTAGACCTCATCGTTTTGGCGGTCGGACGGCAGCAACCCCCCGCTAACGCACTTATATGTAGGCTAACTTACTCACTTAGGTCGGACGGCAATCCCCCCCCCATCGCTTGTCAACTATTTTGGTTGTTGGATGGCAGCAACCACCCAGCCCCCCCCGCTTACTGACTTTAGTTTTATGTATGTATGGTATGGTGCAGGTTGCAACACCTGCACCATACATGACGTGGAAAAATTAAATCCGACACATCTATTATTCACTTTAAAGCAAATTTTTATAGTGATACAGCTGCCACGTGTATCTCTGCTAAATTGAATACAGCTGACCATATGATTTTTTCTTTTCGGTGTAAGACATGTAGAGATTGAAGGATAGACTGCCCCCAGGCAGTCCAAAAAAAAAATGTTAAAAAATAAATAAAAAAAAAAACATGTCCCTTTAAGAATAGTTTTTTTTACTGGTCGCAGTGCAATATTGGAAGCACCATGTATATGCAATCACAAGATTGCAGACGAGGAGCTTCATTTGCCCCAAAAAAACTAGTTCTGTGGTGCGGCCGATCGCAAATGCAGATATGTATGGTTTACAGGTTGCAGAATGCAGATATGTGCAAATTAACAGGTTGCTTTAGTAGAGCCCGGTGTATAATGTGCAGCCTGGTATATGATGGGCAGAGCCCGGTGTATAATGTGCAGCCTGGTATATGATGTGCAGAGCCCGGTGTATAATGTGCAGCCTGGTATATGATGTGCAGAGCCCTGTGTATAATGTGCAGCCTGGTATATGATGTGCAGAGCCCGGTGTATAATGTGCAGCCTGGTTTATGATGTGCAGAGCCCGATGTATAATGTGCAGCCTGGTATATGATGTGCAGAGCCCTGTGTATAATGTGCAGCCTGGTATATGATGTGCAGAGCCCGGTGTACAATGTGCAGCCTGGTATATGATGTGCAGCCTGGTATATGATGTGCAGAGCCCTGTGTATAATGTGCAGCCTGGTATATGATGTGCAGAGCCGTGTGTATAATGTGCAGCCTGGTATGTGATGTGCAGAGCCCGGTGTATAATGTGCAGCCTGGTATATGATGTGCAGAGCCCGGTGTATAATGTGCAGCCTGGTATATGATGTGCAGAGTCTGATTTATAATGTACAGACTGGTATATGATGTGCAGAGCCCTGCATATAATGTGCAGCCTGGTATATGATGTGCAGAGCCTGGTGTATAATGTGCAGCCTGCTATATGATGTGCAGAGCCCTGTGTATAATATGCAGCCTGGTATATGATGTGCAGAGCTCTGTGTATAATGTGCAGCCTGGTATATGATGTGCAGAGCTCTGTGTATATTGTGCAGCCTGGTATATGATGTGCAGAGTCCTGTGTATAATGTGCAGCCTGGTATATGATGTGCAGAGCCTGGTGTATAATGTGCAGCCTGGTATATGATGTGCAGAGCCCGGTGTATAATGTGCAGCCTGGTATATGATGTGGATTCTATATGGGGTGGGGATTATAAGAAGTGGGAGGGGCCAAACGTGGAGGGGCGGGGTCTTGACGCCACTGGCTACCATGGTTGCCAACCATCTGTAAATTTACAGACAGTTTTTTAAAATCGGACAATTTTTACCCTGTCCATAAATGGCTGTGGAGGACAGTGGCTTCCAGGAAAAAATATGGCCGCAGGCATGGCATGCGCAGTTCCGAAGCCAATAGTATGTGGCGAGCTTCAGTGCGCCTGTGCTATGCAGCGGTGGGGCTGGTCCATGCCTTTGCTGTGTGCTGCACGTGACGTCATGGTACATGGCACTCTGGGTGTGTAAAAAAACGAAATGTAGCCATTCATTACATGTCTCATTGTAATGGGTTATTGTACAGTTAGGATGTCCATATTTTAAATATGAAGGAATATTTTTAAACGGGATATTAAAAAGCGCAATGACACATTCAGAGACTTTTTCTCCAATAGCCATTAACTATTGGCTAATTAAAATTGACAATGTTTTATGTCTCTATAAAGAAGATTGCCCAATTAGCCCCCAGTTCCTTTTGGACCATAGGCATGAGGAATATTTAAAAGGCAAAAGTTGTTTTGTGTTTTAAGTTTAGGAATATTTTAACGCTATCTTTCCAATTGAAAGATTAAAGCAAAATCTTAAGGTTAAGCTAAAGCCACCTGGTAAAAGGTGATGTATGCTTACCTTTCTGCTGGGTCATGTGTTAAAACTCTGCTGTGTTTCTGAACCTGACTGCAAAATGACCTGTGTAACAGTTAGGCCGCGTAGACACGAGCGGACTTTCCTGCGGGATTGTCTGCCGGACTGGAGTCGCAGTTTTAAGTTCAGACTTAAAATTGTCCGCTGGACTCGCGAGTCCGGCGGACAATCCCGCGGTCTGTGTGCTAGTCCGCGGGACTTGTGAAATAAACGGACTTGCCGACACAAGATCGGAAAGTCCGTTCATTTAGAACGTGACTGCGGGTAGACGGGACTAGCGAAGGCAGTGAATGCCGCCACGCTAGTCATGTCACCTGGCATGGATTTAAAGTGAATCCCTACGGCGAAAAAACGGCGTGGGGGTCCCCCCAAATCCATCTCAGACCCTAATCCGAGCACGCAGCCCGGCCGGCCAGGAAAGGGGGTGGGGACGAGCGAGCGCCCCCCTCCTGAGCCGCACCAGGCCACGTGTCCTCAACATGGAGGCTGCCCTGGGGAAAGGGGGGCCGTGCGGCCCCCCCACCCCAAAGCAACCTTGTCCCCATGTTGATGAGGACAAGGGCCTCTTCCCGACAACCCTGGCCATTGGTTGTCGGGGTCTGCGGGGGGGGGCCTATCGGAATCCGGGAGCCCCCTTTAATAAGGGGGCCCCCCAGATCCCAGCCCCCCATCCTATGTGAATGAGTATGGGGTACGATGTACCCCTACCCATTCACCTAGGTGTAAAAGTGTAAATAAAAAAACACACAATTTTTTTAAACTATTTTATTGCACAGCTCCGGGGGGTCTTCTTCCGTCTTGGGGGGTCTTCTTGCCGGACTCCACCGCTCTCTTCTGCTCTTTTACCTAGCTCTTTCACGAGCGGATGAGCCCGGCTTTCTTCTTTGTCGTCGCCGCCGTCGTCTGGGGGTCTCTTTCCCCCTTCGGGGGTCTTCGGGGGTCTTCCGGGTTCTCTTCTGTTCTTGCCGCTGTCGCCGTCTTCTTCTTCTTCTTCTTCCGATGTTGACTCGTCGCTCTCTCTGGCCGGAATGGCAGAGACACGCGGTGTTGTGACTTACCGTATTTATCGGCGTATAACACGCACCGGCGTATAACACGCACCCCAAGTTTAGGAGGGAATTTTAAGGAAAAAAAAATTTTAGGAGAGAAGTTTAGGGAAAAAAAAAACTTACATTTAAGCGTCATTTGCAGCTTGCCCAGCGTCATTTGCAGCCTGCCCAGCGTCATTTGCAGCTTGCCCAGCGTCATTTGCAGCTTGCCCAGCGTCATTTGTAGCCTGCCCAGCGTCATTTGTAGCTTGCCCAGTGTCATTTGCAGCTTTCCAGCGTCATTTGTAGCTTGCCCTGTATCATTTGCAGTTAGCCAGCGTCATTTGCAGCCCTGCCGACGTTCAAATTACCCGCCGCGAGACAAACCGCGCATGCGCGGCCGAAAAAGACCGAACCGCGGCCGAAAAAGACCGAGCCGACTGTTCGGCTCTGCTCGGAGTCCCGCCTCCCTGCTGTTTCGGGAGCGAGCGCAGGGAGCCGGGACTACGAGCGGAGCCGAACAGCCGGCCTTGGTCTTTTTCGGCCACGCTTCGGCCTTTTTCGGCCGCGCTTCGGCCGCAGTTTGGCCTTTTTCGGCCGCGGTCGCCATTTTTCCCGCACCGCAACCAATTTTTGTCATTTTTTTGGGGGTATCGGCATATAACATGCACCCACGACTTTCCCCCGATTTTAAGGGGGAAAAAGTGCGTGTTATACGCCGATAAATACGGTATATAGGGACAAGGGGCAGGGTCACATGCTCATGTCACATGGTGACCCCCGCCCCTATGATGTCACAGTCCCGGAGGATGCTGGGACTGTGACATCATATGGGGCGGGGTCACCATGTGACATGAGCATGTGACCCCGCCCCTTGTCCCTATATAAGTCACATCACACCGTGTCTCTGCCATTCCTGCTAGAGAGAGCGACGAGTCAACATCGGAAGAAGAAGAAGAAGAAGAGGAAGAAGAGGAAGAAGAGGAAGAAGAGGAAGAAGAGAAAGAAGAAAAAGAAGACGGCGCAGAAGGCGGCGACAGCGGCAAGAACAGAAGAGACTCCGGAAGACCCCCGAAGGCGAAACGAGACCCCCAGACGACGTCGGCGACGACAAAGAAAGCCGGGCTCCTCCGCTCGTGAAAGAGCTAGGTAAAAGAGCAGAAGAGAGCAGAGGAGTCCGGCGAGAAGACCCCCAAGACGGAAGAAGACCCCCGGAGCAGTGCAATAAAATATTTTTACACTTTTACACCTTAGGTGAATGGGTAGGGGTACATCGTACCCCATACTCATTCACATAGGGTGGGGGGCCGGGATTCCGATAAGCCCCCCACCCGCAGACCCCGACAACCAATGGCCAGGGTTGTCGGGAAGAGGCCCTTGTCCTCATCAACATGGGGACAAGGTGCTTTGGGGTGGGGGGGGCCGCACGGCCCCCTTTCCCCAGGGCACCCCCCATGTTGAGGGCACGCAGCCTGGTATGGCTCAGGAGGGGGGGTGCTCGCTCATCCCCACCCCCTTTTCTGGCCGGCCGGGCTGCATGCTCGGATAAGGGTCTGAGATGTAGTAGGGGGGGACCCCCACGCCGTTTTTTCGGCGTAGGATTCCCCTTTAAATCCATGCCAGGTGACCGGGCTATCGCGGCGGCATTCACTGCCTTCGCTAGTCCCGTCTACCTGCAGTTACGTTCTAAATGAACGAACTTTCCGATCGTGTGTCGGCAAGTCCGTTCATTTCAAAAGCCCCGCAGACTTTTTCCCACAGATTGTCCGCCGGAAAAGTTCGGGCGTGTGTGGGCAAGTCCACACGCTCGGAAAGTCCGGCGGACCTCCGCTGGAAAGTCCGGCGGTTTGGTATATTTACTATAACAAGTTGTATAAGAAAAGTGGAGTTACATTTTAAATTGCACATGGACATGAGAATGTCCTGATCAGGCCATTTGTTCACGTGGCTTTGAGGGCAATATTAGAAAAACACAAATCCTTACAATAATGTGCTTTGGGAATGTCTTAAAGCTGTAGGTGGTGTTGGTTTTAGCAGGAAGATAAAAATTGTCACGTTTACTGTGACTTTAGATAATTAGATGGGGGGACCCAGTAATGAAATAGCTGGCACAATCCCCTGTAAGAATGAAGTAGTCAAAAATGTAAGTCCCCACTAGGGATGACACCCTCCTGTTCGGTTCGCACCAGAACCTGCGAACAGACCTAAAGCTCGTGTGAACTTTAGAACCCTATTAAAGTCTATAAGACTCGAATGTTCAAAATCAAAAGTGCTAATTTTAAAGGCTTATATGCATGTTATTGTCATAAAAAGTGTTTGGGGACCTGGGTCCTGCCCCGGGGACATGTATCAATGCAAATTTCTTTTTTTAAAACTGACGTTTTTTCAGGAGCAGTGATTTTAATAATGCTTAAAGTGAAACAATAAAAGTGTAATATTCCTTTAAATTTCATACCTGGGGGGGGTGTCTATAGTATGCCTGTGAAGGGGCGCATGTTTCCCGTGCTTAGAACTGTCCCTGCACAAAGTGTCATTTTTGCAGGAAAAAAAGCTATGTAAAATTACTCGCAGCTAATGAATTGCTCGCTCCCGTAACACAGAGAACAGTCATTTATTGAAAGTCATTGATAAAAAAAAAGTCATTGATAAAAAAAAAATGTGGGGGTTCCCCCAAATTCAATTACCAGGCCCTTCAGGTCTGCTATGGATATTAAGGGGAATTCCGCTTCAAATTTAAAAAAAATGACGTGGGGGTCCCCCTAAATATCCATACCAGATCCTTCAGGTCTGGGATGGATTTTAAGGGGAACCCAGGCCAAAAAAAAATGGCGTGGGGTCCCCCTCAAAATCCATACCAGACCCTTATCCGAGCACACAACCTGGCAGGCCGCAGGCAAAGAGGGGGGGATGAGAGCGCCCCCCCTCCTGAGCCGTACCAGGCCACATGCCCTCAACATTGGGAGGGTGCTTTGGGGGTCTGTGACCCCTCAAAGCACCATGTCCCCATGTTGATGGGGACAAGGGCCTCTCCCCACAACCCTGGCCATTGGTTGTGGGGGTCTGCGGGGGCGGGGGGCTTATCGGAATCTGGAAGCCCCCTTTAACAAGGGGACCCCCAGATCCCCCCCCTGTGTGAAATGGTAAGGGGGTACTTACCCCTACCATTTCACAAAAAAGTGACAAAAATGTTAAAAAATTACAGGAGACGGTCTTTGACAATTCCTTTGTTAAAATATTCTTTCATCTTCTTTCTTCTGGTCTTCCTTCTTCCTTTCTTCTTTGTCAGGTGGCCCCGCCCTCCGTTATAAAAAGAGCTGTCAGACGCAGCGAAGCCTCACACAGCGGGAGCCTCCCATTGCCCGGAGCGGCCCGACACAGAAGAACAGACGCCGACGCCGTGGAAGAAGATGCCGGACGAGAAGACCAGAGCAAGAAGAAGCAGATCGGAGGAAGAAGAAGATGGAAGAAGAAGAT
>CM053034.1:61652307-61990049 GCA_028564925.1 Lithobates sylvaticus | reverse complement strand
AGTTTTGTTGACAGCAATGGCGGCTGGTGCTTCAGTCCTGGAGGGGTGTGGAAGGGGGGGGGGGTTTGGGGTGACAAACAAACCACCCTCCGTCCACCTTTTTTGGAAGCCAATTAGAGTCTCAGGCTCTAATCATGTGCTTCAAAAAATTAAAAACCCATTGAAATCCATGCGTCCAGTGCCCTGCATGTAGATTAGGGGCCGGGCGCATGGATTAGGGGGGGGGGGCGCCACTTAGACAGTAAACAAATGTGGCAAGAGTGTGATCCGTATTAAAGAAAGGTCTCAAGGTAAAGATACAGACTGTCTTGAAATACGGCCAAACATGAAAGCCCCACATACATACCCGCTTCCTTGTTATGCCCCGTACACAAGGTCGGAAATTCTGACGGAAAATGTCCAATCGGACCATGTTGTCGGAAAATCCGACCGTGTGTGGGCTCCATCGGACTTTTTCCGGCGGAATTTCCGACGGAAAAAATCCGATCTGACTTTTTCCGATCGTGTGTAGATAATTCCGACGGACAAAGTGCCATGCATGCTCAGATCACATTAGGAGACCAAACCTATTGGCTAATAGCCTCTACGTAGTTCCGTCGTACGCAACGAACGTCACCACGTTCAGAATGATCGGATTTTCCGACAACTTTGTCCGACCGTGTGTATGCAACACCAGTGTCGGACAAAATTCGTCGGAAAAAGTCAGACGGATTTTGTGGTCAGAATTTCCGACCGCGTGTACAGGGCTTAACTCTTTCTTTCTCCTTTTTTCTTGTCCTCTTCATTACATCTTTCCTTTCATGCCTCCATCCCTTACCCCTTTGCATCCCCTTACCCCCAAACCTTTTTCCAAAGCTGAAACTTACCTTGTGAAAACCACAGGAACACCTCCAGAGTAGCCCAACCACAATCTATTACATTCTAATAAAGAGAATGATAGGGAAACTACCACAGAAGTGAGTACACCTACAATTTAAATGCCAACAAATTAGCCATTTTCCCTTATTAAAGTAGAACTATAGGAAAATCTATTTTTTTTTTTTTTCATTTTGGATAGAATAATCTGTGTCCCATTGCAGAGATTTCCCTTCACTTCCTGCCCCATTGCCAAACAGGAAAGGGGAGGAAATCCCTGAAAATTAAGGGAATTCTTTGGGGACCCCCAGGTCATCAGAACTAGTTTCCCCATTGGAAGATTTCCCCTCTATTACTGTTCTGGGGACAACCCAAAATGTGGAATTTTCTTTACTCTCAATGATAATGGTAAACAGGACAAATAGAGAGGGTAAATCTCCCTGACGGGGGCACAGACAGCAATAAAAACTGACATGTTCTAATCCATGTCCACTCTAACCAAAACTAAACAAAAAGTTTTGCCTTTAGTTATACTTTAATTAATCAGCATCACCCATTAATTTACACTAACAGGGATTTAGTACTTCCAGGCAGTCCCCGAGTTACGAACATCCGACTTGCGAAACGACTTCTACTTGCAAACGGAGTCGGCATGATGTCACTGTCGGCCGCTTGCGTTCCACGCTGGTCCTGGAAACTGACGAGTAGACATCTTGCAGAACAGGACATATCTCACACAGGACTGCATGCCCAGAAGCGCCCAGAAAAACTCCTCCTGTGGACGTATAATGTCAGGTGGTAACCAGCGCAACCGACCCTCCCATGTATACAACGCTGATAGAAGGACCTCCACCATCGCTCCCACTTCCACGCTGAAGAAGCTGGCTTGCCCATAATATGTTATCCCCCACAGTACAAAATGGTGGTGACGGGGGGAGGAGGTGATTCCGTGTGCGCCGCGCGTCAGGAGCCCGCGCCCGCGCCCGACCCTGCTCACGCTCCACCATCGCTCCCACTTCCACGCTGAAGACGCTGGCTTGCCCGATCCCCCACAGTTGGTGTACGGAGGAGGGATGACCTCTGCCCGCTGTACAGCTTGCCATTGAGGGACCTCTCCCTCCGTGTCCCCTCGCCTGCCCGCCCGCTCGCCATCCTGAAAGTATCCTGAAGCATCCCCGTCTCCTTCAGGAGAGTTGCCGGAGGGCTCCTGCCAGCTGATCTGGACGAGCTGGGACGCCCCCCACTGGACACGCCATAGCTGCTATGGAACGCAGACCCGGCCCTGAGGTATGAAACCCCAAGACAAAGAGGGGAAAGCTTCCGAAGAAGTACACAGATAGTGGACTGAACCTTGAGCTGGTACCCCACGACAGGAGCGGTGAGTGGCCCCTGGGCCAGCCATAAACGTGTTTCCCTGCTGTATTTTTGCACTGGAGAGGAGCTGCTCAGTGGATGTGAAATGCATATATGCCCCTAGTAGAAATTGCAAATAATCGTTACACAAATCTTACCCGACAGTCAATTTATGAACTTTAGTTACAGGACACTGCAGCAAATTCAGTAGGCAAATTTTTTTTTTTTTTTTTTTTTGGGAAAGGCTGCAGGGATGTTCCTGCGATTTTTCCACCTATCTCCTCACCCAGCTAGCATATCAAAGGGAGCTCAATGGAAGACCCACAATAAGGTATAACAAGATCGTTTGGAAAAAAAAAAGGAGAAGGGGAAGGAGAAGAAAAGAGGGCTGCATGGTAATACAATACTTAAACCAGTACTCAAACCATTGAAGGGCCCTATACAGTCTTTACCCCATCTCCTATATCGGGGGCAGGAATTGATCAATACCCCAGAAAACAAGTACACTACGCGTACTCTATATCCCGCACCGCCGGACTTGGATACGCCCCTAGATCTACATCAAGGAGTTACTGGATACCCCCATTGGCCTCAGGGCTATTACCCCAGGGATACAAAACCCCCAAGCCCTATCAAAGTCGTGATCCCGAAGAGCAACACATGCCAGATAATACGCTAGAGAAGGGGAGGACACCCCATGGGGTAAATAAGCAGATGGGACGACAGTGACCTAGAAGTAAATCCCCACGAGGCCACTACTCCAGGGCCAGGAGAATTTGCACAGGGAAGATCGGGCAAATACTCTACGGAGGAAAGTGCCTCCCCCCTTCCCCCTCAGGACGCTCCTATATGCTGCCGCTTCTTTTCTTTTTCTCTCGCTTTTTTTTTTCGGGACTCAGAAACACTCAGGAACACTAATAATAACTTGGTGGAATATGGTGGTGTACTAGAGTATTGAGGTGACAGTCATTGCCCCGCAAAAGTCCCTGCCAAAATACTATTGCAACCAGGTATATCCCTGAAAATAGAGAACAAGAAGGGCTGGAAGAACTTTCACTAAATACTTACCAATACTCTGGACTCGGAGTGCACTGATCCCCTCCCCCCCCCCTTCCCTTTTTTCTGTTTCTTTTTTTTTTTTTTTTTTTTTCTTTTTTTTTTTTTTTTCCCTTCCCCAAGAGCCCCCCCAGGTCCCCCTGGGACCTTTGAGGCATTTGTACCTGCCCCTGCGCTTCCCCCTGTATACCTCACTGCCCCCTAGAAAGGACGAGTGAGAGGCAAGGTCAAGAGACATTCTAGCAGGTTGACTGAACTTCCCTATAAAATGTAGAACAATGGTATCTGTGCTTGTAAATGTGGGGGTAAATGCAATGTAAATGTAATGCAAAGGTAATGTACTTGAGATTATGCTATAAGCCTTAACAGGAGGTTGTTGGATACCTAGGTGAGGGAAGGGGTCAGGAAAGTAGTTACAGCAGGAATCTATAAAGTCGCCCCTGTCGCTCATCAGGTAAATTAAATTAAACTAAATAACGCAAAGGTCGGTATTGCAGGGGGGAGAAGGGATAATAAAGATCCCCGTAAGTAACAGTTGGAGGACTTTAAATAGAAAAAAGGATTATAACAAATATGAGAGGAAAAGCAAATAAGATTGTTAAACCGATTCCCCCATCTCAAAGCCCGGGTGGCATTCAGAGATATATGGCCACTAATACGAGTACAGTCGAGGAAGGACAGGGAGGACCTAGATTGAGCCAGGGAGGTGCACCCCTATGATCAGGCCTAAATAGGCAGAGAGGCCCGGAGGATAGTAAAGGAGGGAAAGTAAACGGAGTAAAGAGAACAGGGCCAAAAGTGGACGATAAAAACCCACAAAGTATCACTCTAGGACACGAGGAGACACAGAACGGGAGGATGGACAGGGGGGCGGAGGGAGGAGGCACTGAGATAGAAAGAACTATGCAGCCTACACCCCAAGAGGAAACGCCACAAATTAGAGAGATGCTCTCAGAGATGTTCTCAAAGCTGGAAGCATCCCTGAAAGGAGAAATTGGAGCCCTAAGGGGAGATATCAGACTCGTCCTGGGGAGAGTAGAAGAGGTGGAGGACAGGTTAGTAGCCTACGACCAAAAGTTAGTAGAAATATCAGAGCAGATAAATGTCCTACAGAGAGCCAATAGGTCGTTGCAATATAAATTAGAAGACCAGGAGAATCGGAGTAGAAGGAAGAATTTACGCATAAAAGGTCTCCCTGAGATATATGGCAATACAGTGTTGAGAAGTATAGCACAGCAATTATTCAACCCTTTTCTGGACAGAGAAGCTACAGAAACTCTGAAAATCAATAGAATTCACAGGCTGGTCCGGACCCCGAGAGGTAGATCAGACTCCCTCAGGGATGTAATAATACGGTTCCATTTTGTAGAAGAGAAGGCCTTGATTATGAACAGAATTAGAACACTCAAGGGGGTATCCTATGAGGGAGCAGAGCTGCAGATCTACGCAGACCTTGCACCTGAGACGTTGAGAAGAAGGTGGCGATTAAAACCCCTGACCTCATTATTGAGGACAGCAGAGACCCCTTATCAGTGGGGATTCCCAGCATGTTTGGTGGGTAAAAAGGAAGGGCGATCTGCAGTCCTGCGTTTCCCAGAGGATGTGGGTAGATTCTGCGAGCGTCTAGATATCGACCCACCCCCAACTTTATTGGAATGGGGAAAGGAGGAGGGCATCTGGCCCCCCCAAAATGAACGGTTGGGGAGGGGTGGCGGGCGAGGGGAGGCAGGGGGGAGGGAAGAGGGAACTTGATGGAACCTCAGTGCCCGGCGGCAACTAAGCAATAAAAGGGTTATTAGAAGATGAAATATGGAGGGCGGGGGGGAGCGGGGGGGGGGGCAGGGGGGAGCGGGTGGGGGACGGGGGGGGGTTTACACGGTTACGGAAATGAGCCTCATGGAGAATATGGAATGCAGGCGACATCGTGAAGGAGTCGGCCCGGTCCATATATTAAACGATTGGGGGGGGTTCTGTCCAACCCATCTGGGTGTATCGTTTCAGAAGAGGGGAGGGCTGGGAGGGGGGGGGGAGGGGGACGCGGGGGTTTATGTATGTTTGGGGTTTTTCCCTTTTTTTTTTTTTTTTTTCGGGTCTCGCCCACCCCCCGCCGACACAGTACAGAAATCGACCCTGGCCCCACAAGACGCTCTACAGACTACCTCTCTAAAAAACTAATATGGAGGGGATAAATTTCATTACATATAATGTAAGGGGGCTAAATTCAAAAAAAAAAAAAAGACATAGGGTAAATGACGAACTTCTCTTCCTGGAGGCAGGCATTGTATGCCTACAGGAGACACATATAACCCACAGTTCAGGTATTAGATTAAATTCGTTTCATTTCCCACTATGGTATTATGCGGATTCCTCATCGCCTTACTCGAGAGGTATAGCAATCGGCTTTAGTAGGTTAATGAAATTTAAGTTCGAGGAGCGTCTTGTGGACCCGGAGGGAAGATACTTATGTATAAAAGGTATGTTACACAATATGAAATGTACAATTGTGAATGTTTATGCACCAAACAAAAACCCGGATAAATTCCTCAGGAGAGTATTAAGTAAACTCGAGGGGTTTAAAGAAGGTAAACTTATTCTAGCAGGAGACCTTAATTGGAGCATAGACTCAAAATTAGACACCTCAGTAGGTAGGTCCCAAGCTACAGAACAAAGGAAGAAAAAAGTCATTAAAGCATTGGGTGATTGGCAGTTACAAGATACTTGGAGAATATTACATCCAAAAGATAGAGACTACACCTGTTTCTCCCAGGTCCACAGTTCCTTCTCCAGGATAGATTATATTTTTATAGAACATCAGCTGGTCCCGCTACTCAGGAAAGCAGAAATAAAAACAATGACCTTATCTGACCACGCCCCAGTGAAAATCCATCTGGATATAAAGGGGGACTGTGGACCTGGAACAAACTGGAAACTCAATGTCACATTGTTGCAAGACCAAGAGTCAATTAGTAAGATAGAACATGAATTAGAAACTTTCTTCACTTTAAATGAGTCACCAGAGGTCTCGGCCTCAATAGTCTGGGAAACTCATAAAGCGGTGATAAGGGGAAGCTTAATAGGCATCGGAGCAGGAAAAAAAAAGCAAGGGTAAAAAGGAAAAGGGAGTTATATAAGGACATACATGAGCTAGAGCAGAAAACAAGACCTAAAGGAATCCCGGAGAAACAAGACCTGATTGCCAAAAAAAGAGAGCTAGCAGAATACGTTGAGCAAGAGAGGATAGCCGCAATTCACATTTTAAAGAGAGAGAGATATCAGTGGGGAAATAGAGCAGGTAAATGGCTGGCCAATAGGGTCAAGGAAAAAAAGAACAGGACGTTCATAGAGAAGATTAGAGATGCAAACGGCGAGATCTTGATATCATCCCCGGAAATAGCAAATACATTCCATAAATACTACAGTACCCTATACAATATTGAACACAAACAAAACGAAGGGAAACGGCGGGAGGAAATCAGGGAATACCTTCGGCACATAGACTTCCCAAAGGGTAAAATGGAAGAAATGGAGGCACTTGGAGTACCGATATCGGTAGAAGAAGTAGAAAGAGCAATAGCCAATACAGCCCCAGGAGGTAGCCCGGGTCCGGACGGATTCTCTATTATATATTATAAAAAGTTCTCCAAGCAGTTAGCACCTAGACTATGCAAATATTTCAATGCAATAGGGATAAGTGAGAAATTTAGAGATGAGACATTACTGGCACATATTACTCTGATTTTAAAGGAGGGGAAAGACCCGATGGCAGTAGAAAGCTATAGGCCAATCTCCTTATTAAACTCGGACATAAAGCTATTTGCAAAAATAATCGCCGAAAGATTGAAGTCATATCTGCCAGAATGGATACATAACGATCAAGCTGGGTTCGTGCAGGGGAGGGAAGGTAGAGATAATTCTTTGAAAGCAATAATGCTGATTCAAGAAGTCGTCAGAAGAGGTGCGCCTTCAGTCCTAATGTCAATTGATGCCGAAAAGGCCTTTGACCGGGTCAATTGGGTATTCTTGCTTGAAACATTGAACTATATGGGACTGTGTGATAGGATGATGAAATGGATCGGGGCCCTCTATCAACGTCCGACAACAAAAATAAGAGTCAATGGGACCCTGTCTTCTCCCCTCGACTTGTTTAATGGGACAAGACAGGGGTGCCCACTTTCCCCTCTTTTATTTATAATTACCCTAGAACCCCTATTGTCAGCGATCCGTAAGAATCCTGATATCCGGGGAATTCGAGCTGGAGATAGGGAGTATAAGGTATCGGCGTTTGCGGATGACCTGTTGCTCTATATCTCCAACCCCAGAATATCTATCCCAATGGCTATGAAAGAATTAAAACAATACTGTAAACTGTCGAACTTTAAAGTTAACATGTCTAAATCCGAGATATTAAATCTAACCCTACCAATACAAGAACAGAGCGCCATACAATCTAGATTCCAATTTAAATGGTGCAAAAAGGAGCTCAACTATCTGGGAATAAAATTAACGTCTCAAGTAGATAACCTCTTTAACCACAACTATATCCCGCTGATCAATAAAATCAAAAAGCAACTTAGAGGAATGCAATATAAAGTCCTCTCGTGGATGGGGAAGATAAACGCGGTCAAGATGTTCACTCTCCCCTTATTCATTTATACCTGCCAAATGATCCCAATTTCTCTCCCTCAGTCATACCTGAAGAAAATAAAGTCAATAATAACAAAATTCATCTGGGCGGGTAAATGGGCACGCATCGCATTCGATACATTAGCAAGAGAAAAAGGAAGAGGGGGGCTTGCTGCCCCGGACTTCAAAAAGTATTACGAAGCGGTTGCAATCGCTAGAATAATAGACTGGAGCCACAATTATGAGGATAAAAGTTGGGTGGAACTCGAAAGAAAGTTAAGTAGAACAAGATTAGGAGAAATTATATGGATACCCCCTCACTATAGACACTTAGCACCAAATACAACAGCACTCACAAGGCACTCATTAAAAATTTGGGATGCTATCCACAAAAGGCACAATTGGGATTATAATTCCCCACTAATTCCATTATTAGACACAAATTTTTTTCCTCCAGGTAAGGAGGAGTTTATATATTTTAGTAGATGGTCCAATAGAGAGAATTTAAGGTTGATAGATGTGATGGAAGGGAATAGAATTAGCACTTACAATGAGATTATTACGAAATGGGGACATAGAGCACTAGACAAATGGCGCTACACTCAAATACAACACTTCACACAGACACTCCCAAAACCCCTACGCGGTAAGAGAGAATTTAGGCCCTTAGAAAAATTAATGGATTCCCCCAACAACCGCGAGAAAAGAATCTCAAAGACGTATAAAATCTTGTTGCGAGCGGCGGAACACGAATACCCCACGTATTTAGGTAAATGGGAAAGTGAGATCGGCCCAGTAAATAGCGAAGATCAGAAGACCAAGATCTTAGGACGTGTTTTCTCAACAGCAAAAGACATACATTCAGTAGAAATGTCCTATAAACTCCTAGCTAGGTGGTATGTAACTCCTCAAGGAGCGAACGCCTACAACGGAGATATTTCTCCTAATTGTTGGCGAGGGTGCGAGGCAGTGGGTTCCTTCTCACACCTGTGGTGGTACTGCCCGAAAATAAAGGAATATTGGGAGCAAATAATAGAAATAATTTTTAAAATAACACAAGTAAGGGTGAAGAAGCTTCCATGGGTATGTTTATTCCATGATACAGAGAGCGGAGAGGGAAGACACGCTAGGAACCTCACCCCCTATCTGTTAAATGCAGCCAAAGCCCTAATTCCCTGCTACTGGAAACTTCAGGAGACACCCTCAATGAAAGAGTGGGTAGAGAGGGTTGAGAGGACAAGAATAATAGAACTCTCGCTATACACCTTAGAGAATCTAGAAGAAAAATATCAGAGGATATGGCAACAATGGATTGAGTTCAGGGAAACAGAACAATATTTTAGGATAATGGAAGGAAATACTGTGGGGAACGGGGGGGGGTGAGCGAGACGGGGTAGGTTTTTTTTTTTTTTTTTTTTTTTTTTTTTCTTTAGAGGGGGGGGGGGGGGGGGGCCGTGGGGGAAAAATGTAATTCGAATTTGAATAGATGTATTTGTCTAAATACTTGATTACAAACGTGATGAATTTTGTATATGAAGAAAACTGTGAAAATAAAGAATATATAAAAAAAAAAAAAAAAATTAAACACCTGTCTACGTTGTATTTATTTGTTAGTTTTGGCTAGTACCCACAGTACTGTGTGGTGTTGGGTTAGAGCCACTGACATTTTTACTGCTGTCTGTATCCTCATTAGATGGATTTAATCTCTCTGAGACTGAAGTTGCACTTAAAAACTGTACTGTTCCGACTTACAAACAAATTAGACTTAAGAACAAACCTACAGTCCCTATCCTGTTCGTAATTCAAAAAAAGGTCACTGCCCCACCTATAACTGGTCTTCACAGCAAGGAGCACTGGAAGGGCAGACGCATGTCAAACAAAACCAAAGAATTTCCAAGCTCAACTTACCAACCAACCAGCGACCAACCAAATTAACCTGTCTAACAGTAGGGGTTAAAAACAGGGGTTTAGTTGCACACATTTGTAAATACATGCATAAGCTGCAGGCCGCGTCAAGGCACCCTGTATCCTGCAGACCCTAACTCTAAATTTGAAGAGTCTCCACAGTGGGAGCACATGTATGCTAATGGATAGATGAAGGGCAGATGACTGGAGGGAGCCCAACCCTCCTTAACTACTTCCCACCCGGCCACTGTATATATACGGCCGGGTGGGAGCCGCCTACTTCTGATCGGACGTTCCCGAACGTCCATCAGAAGTAGGGGGATCGCGCGCGCGCGTGCCCGCGCAGCGGCGCGATCCCGATGCGCTTGTGTCACCCGGACACGACGCATCTCGGATCGGCAGGAGGGCTCTGTGATTGGCCTTCCTGATCACATGACGGCCGTGTCCAATCACAGCCGTCATGTGATGTAAGCAAACAGCCGGTTGCTAGGCAACCGGCTTTCCTCTCCTCACACGGAAGTCGTCGGTGAGGAGAGGAGAGCTGATCGCTGCAGCCGGCTGGTGATCAGTGAGTATTAGCTGTTTTTTTACTCACTGATCACCAGTCTAGTGTCCACAACAGTGCACCAACACAGTAAAACATACATGTCCCCACACATGTCCCCAAAACATACATGTCCCCAAAACACACATGTCCCCAAATAAAAACACATGTCCCCAAATAATAAAAACACATGTCCCCCACATATGTCCCAGTAAAATCACATGTGCCAATGATTATCTGCACACATATGTCTGTGATCACCTGCACACATCTGTACATGATCATTTGCGTACCTATGTCCGTGATCACACGAACCAATTATTATACACTTATGGAATTTTTTTTACTAAAAACATGTAGCAGAATACATTTTGGCTTAAATTTATGACAAAATTAGATTTTATTGGATTTCGTTTAAAAAAGAAAGGAGAAAATATAGTTTTTTTTCAAAATTTCCGCAATTTTTTCGCTTATATCGCAAAAAATAAAAAACAGAGTCGCGAATAAATACCACCAAACTAAAGCTCTATTTGTGCGAACAAAATTATAAAAATTTCATTTGGGTAAAGCATTGCATGACCGCGCAATTGTCATTGAAAGAGCGAGAGCGCTGAAAGCTGAAAATTGGTCTGGGAAGGAAGGGGCGAAAGTGCCCAGTATTGTAGTGGTTAAAGGTGCAGGAGCACACTGAACACCCAGCACATTGCACAATGGCAGCAAAGGTGTTTTTCTGACACACCTGGGTGAACTGTGAGCACAATGCTTTGCGCTCCGAGTTCACCTTTTTTGAAGCCTATTAGAGCCTATAGCTCTAATCAGGTGCTCCAAAAATACACCCCCGCCGCTGGAATTCAGGCGCCCGGCTTCCGAAAAGAAGCCGGACGCCTGAATAGGGGGTGGCTGCGGTGGCCATGGATCGATTCATGCAATGCATGAATCTATCCATTATTCATATAGGGGATGGCTGGAGAGAAGGGGGAGCCGCCCGTGCCCGTACCACTGGGTAGGAGTAACAGTTTGTGGCAATATTAGTTTACCTATGTGAACAATAGTGTACCCATTCCATGATTTTTTAATAAGGACCTAGGCTGCCCAAAATATATACAAAATCATCTTTTAGGTTTTATTTGGGATATTGGGAGGTGTATTATTTAGTAAGGCTTCAGTTGGGTGTTTTGGTTGATTGATTTGTGTAATGGGCTATATCAAATATGGGGCAGGGCACTATAATGCCACGTTCGCACGAGCGGAATTCCGCTCTAGCTTGGCTTGCTTATACACGGTCACACAAAAGTTCGGTGAACTTTCGACCGTCAAGAAAACAGGGACGTACAACACTACGACAAGCTGAGAAAATGAAGTTCAATGCTTCCGAGCATGCGTTAAATTGTTTCCGAGCATGCGTAGGAATTTTGCGCATCGGAATTGATACAGAACCCGCTCTCAATCTTTTGCTGGCTGGAAGTCCGCCAGCAAAAGTCCAATGGAGCATACACACGGTCGCATTTTCCCACCAAAAGCTCTCATCTGCCTTTTGCTGGCAGAATTTCCGATCATTTGTACGCGGCATAAGTGGTAAATGTCTCCATGTCTCCTTTTTCATCCTATATTCCCCCAGAGGTTCTCCAACCAGTGTATAGATTGCATTCATATTTTTGCCACCCAAATGCATTATTTAAAATTTTTCTACATTAAACCTCATTTGCCATGTAGTTGCCCACCCCATTATTTTGTTCAGATCTTTTTGTAAGGTTTCCACATCCTGCGGAGAAGTTATTGCCCTGCTTAGCTTAGTATCGTCCGGAAATACAGAACTATTTACCCCATCCTCCAGGTCATTTATAAACAAAATAAATAGGATTGGTCCCAGCACAGAAGTCTGGGGGACCCCACTACCCACCTCTGACCATTCCGAGTACTCCCCATTTATCACCACCATAGGCGTGCACAGACTTATGCATTAGGGTGTGCACCCCAAAGCTCAAACACAGAAGGCGTGTATATATATATATATATATATATATGACACTATATTACTAAAAGTATTGGGACGCCTGCCTTTACACGCACATGAATGGTAGGCTGTCAGGGAGTTTTGGCTTACCCTTATGGGTAAGCCGATACCCCGACAGTGTACATGAGACCTGCATGGCATCAGTGATCTGCTGATCGCTGGTGCAATGCTTTCCAGGCTTCTGCAACAAAAAATAACAAGTGCACATTTTTTTTATTGATGGGCACAGTGTCAGCAATTAATGAGCACACTGGCAGCAATTGATGGGCACAGTAGCGGCAATTGATGAGGACACTGGCAGCAATTGATGGGCACAGTAGCGGCAATTGATGAGGACACTGGCAGCAATTGATGGGCACAGTAGCGGCAATTGATAGGCACACTGGCAGCAATTGATAGGCACAGTGTCAGCAATTGATGGGCACACTGGCAGCAATTGATGGGCACAGTAGGGGCAATTGATGGGCACACTGGCAGCAATTGATGGGCACAGCAGCGGCAATTGATGGGCACACTGGCAGCAATTGATGGGCACAGTGTCGGCAATTGATGGGCACAGTGGCAGCAATTGATGGGCACACTGACAGCAATTGATGGGTACAGTAGCTGCGTTTGATGGCACAGTGGCGGCAATTTATGGGCACAGTGGCTGCGTTTGATGGGCACAGTGGCTGCGTTTGATGGCACAGTGGCGGCAATTGATGCGCACAGTGGCTGCAATTTATGTTTTTTTTTTTCAGTTTGTTTGCGCCCCCCAAAAATGTTGAGCATCGGCCACCACTGCTCCGATGTGGGCTGACGTACAGGTACGTTAACCCACATTTGGCACTGCTTCCCATCTGCCATATATTGGGGCTGTGGGCATATGGAAAGTAGTTAATATACACTTGGGAGTTATTTTTTTTATACCAAAGACATGTAGTATATATATATATATATATATATATAAATAAATACACACTTTTTTGCTGACAAGCCAGGGTTCATATAGTTTTGAATTGTATTAAATGTAATATTATATTACATATAATACAATTCAAAACTATATGAACCCTGGCTTGTCAGCAAAAAAGTATGTAAATAAAAAAAAAAAAAAAAAAAAAAAAAATATATATATATATATATATAAATATATATATATATATGTGTATAGTGACAAGCCAGGGTAAGATTTATATGGATTGGTTGGCTTTTATTTTTTTTGTGCATCATTTGCCCATTGTCTGCCCAGGTGCCCTGCTCAGTGCTATCTCACTCACCTCGATCTAGCAGGCTGCAGCCACTCGTCTGCTGCTCTCCAGGCTCCGCTAGTCCGCTGCTTCTAAGGGAGAGAGAGGCCGGGGGGGGAGGCGGAGTGCAGATGTAGATTACTCCGCCGGCACCTGCGGGACCTGCAGCGGGAACTATAGAAGCTGCATCGGCAAATGCGGCTGGGTTACTCTGCGGCTGTGGTCCTAGTTCCCTGCTCAATCACCTCCCACTCGCAGCACAGCTGTTTTTGCTGGCCGGACCCGACCCCAGTGGTGGTGTCTGAGTTACACAGGGACAGGACAGACATTTTGCAGGCAGTCAGCATTAACAAAAGGTGTGAAACACCAACAGAGCACATGGATGATTAGGGTGTGCCTGGGCACATCTGGCACACCCCTGTGGGCACGCCCATGATCACCACCCTCTGAACTCGACCTTGTAGCCAGTTTTCAATCCATGTATTCGCCCTATGGTCCATGCCAACAGCCTTGCTTTGTACAGTTAATGTTTATGGGGAACTGTGTCAAATGCTTTTGCAAAATCCAGATACACCATGTCTACGGGCCTTCCTTTATCTAGATGGCAACTCCCCTCCTCATAGAAGGTTAATAGATTGGTTTGGCAAGAATGATTCTTCATGAATCCATGACACATATGCCATAGTCCTTATAACCACAAAAAAATCTTCAATTACTGAGCCACAGATCTTCAATCGTGTATGCTTTTCTGCATACAGAATTTAGACAGAAAGCAAACACATTGATTGAGCCTACCTTAAAACAAGAACATTAAAATGGTCAGGGACTGTTTAGCAACCAGAAGCTGTTGAGACAATGAACACTTTGGTCAGAAATATGTAATTACTGTACAATAAATCATAAAGAGTGTAAGAGTTAGGACTATAAATTGTACAGAGTGCCGTAGATGCAGAAGTCTGGAGAACGTGATGTATAGTCCATCATAAAAAGTGTTGCAGCTATAAGTATGTAACATACAACAGTAAGGGGTATGTGCCATACAGAATTGCATGCAGAGAATGAAGATTGGGTTTATATAATGTACACTGTGCGCTACATAATTATGACCACTGCTTGGTTAGATGTTACACACTTCTGAAAACTGCACTACTTGCACTAGGCTGTATAATACATGATTCTGGTTGCTGAACAATGTATGTTCTTCTGTATGTTGTAAATATAAGGAATGCAGACAGAGGCGTAACTAGAACCTTCAGGGCCCCGGTGCAAGAAACCATGAAGGGCCCCCCTGACCCCCGGGGCGACCCAGCCCCATATTTCAAGGGGCCCATGTGTCACCCCTGTACACCTGGATAGGAAGAGCCGCGGTGACGGCATATAGAGGACCCAATCCCCTCCATTTTCTTCCTGCAGTCATGACTTCAGGAGGAAAATGGAGGGTATTGGTTCCTCTATATGCCGCCCGCTACCCCTCCTATCCAGGTGTACAGGGGTGACACATACAGGGGTGACACATGGGCCCCCTGAAGCATGGGGCTGGGATGAGTGGCAGTGAGCGGTGGTGGCAGTGACAGGGGAATGGGATGGCATAAGTGGTGGGGGGTTGGATGGGATGAGTGGCAGCAGTGGTGGGGGGATGGGATCAGTTTTGGCTGTGAGGGGGGCTAGATCACTGGCAGTGGTGAAGGTTGAGGGGGGTGGGATCAGTGGTGGTGTGGGGGATGGGATCAGTGGCGGTGGTGGTGGCAGTGGTGGTGAAGGGGGGTTGGCATCAGTGGTGGCGGCGGTGATGGGATCAGTGGTGATGGTGGTGGGATTAGTGGCGGTGATGGGATCAGTGGTGGCGGTGATGGTGGTGGGATCAGTGGCGGTGATGGTGGTGGCATCAGTGGTGGGGGTTGGTGGGATTAGTGGCGGTGATGGGATCAGTGGTGGCGGTGATGGTGGTGGGATCAGTGGTGGGGGTTGGTGGGATTAGTGGCGGTGATGGGATCAGTGGTGGCGGTGTTGGTGGTGGGATCAGTGGCGGTGATGGTGGTGGGATTAGTGGCGGTGATGGGATCAGTGGTGGCGGTGATGGTGGTGGGATCAGTGGCGGTGATGGTGGTGGGATTAGTGGCGGTGATGGGATCAGTGGTGGCGGTGATGGTGGTGGGATCAGTGGCGGTGATGGTGGTGGGATTAGTGGCGGTGATGGGATCAGTGGTGGCGGTGATGGTGGTGGGATCAGTGGCGGTGATGGTGGTGGGATTAGTGGCGGTGATGGGATCAGTGGTGGCGGGATCAGTGGCGGTGATGGTGGTGGGATTAGTGGCGGTAATGGGATCAGTGGTGGCGGTGATGGTGGTGGGATCAGTGGCGGTGATGGTGGTGGGATTAGTGGCGGTGATGGGATCAGTGGTGGCGGTGATGGTGGTGGGATCAGTGGCGGTGATTGTGGTGGGATCAGTGGCGGTGATGGTGGTGAGGGGGGGGGGGTGGGAGCAGTGGCAGTGGTTGTGCTATCCTCCCCCACCACCACCTCTGCCTCATACTGATCCCATCCAACCACCACAGATCTCATCCCTATCCCATGGGGGGATAGGGATAAGATCTGTGGTAGTGACTGGGGTCAGTAAGAGGCAGAGGTTAGGATCAGTTGCACTATTTTATCACTTACTTTTTCAGTCGCTCCATACCTCCAGGGATGCTCCTGTGATATGGGATCTCCTGCACAGGGGAGAGCTGCATTGGTGTCGGCCGGTAAGCTGACTTTCCTTTCCAGCGTCTGCCCCTGAACAGCGTGAGGACGGGCCCCTGGACACTGGAGGACGTGAAGGCGGGCCCCTGGACACCGGAGGATGTGAGGGTTTGCCCCAGGCGGGGGTGAACGTGCGTGCGGGCCCCCGGCGGGGGAGGACGTGAGGGCGGGTCCCTGGACAGTGCAGGACGTGCGGGCTGGTCCCCGGTGGTGGAGAACGTGCGGGCGGGCCCCCGGCGGGTGAAAACGTGCGGGCGGGCCCCCGGCGGGCGAGAACATGCGGGCGGGCCCCCGGCGGGCGAGAACGTGCGGGCGGGCCCCCCACCCCCCCACAGTGACGGAACTTCAGGGCCCAGTCGCAACTGCGACTGATGCGACCCTGGTAGTTCCGCCACTGAATGCAGAGTCCAGAAGTACCTAACACACTGCTGACCTTTTAAGGAAAAATTCCTCCCAAGAAAATATGTTCCCCAAGAAAAATACCCTGCAATACCCTGCCCCACCAAACCAGACCCAAAAAAGCACCCCTTGTCTTCTTCTTTCTTCCTCCCCATGCAAAATCCCGCTCAGCAAAAATCTCCCCTCCCTCAAGCAAAAATCCTTCTTAAAATGAATTATTCACCACTCACCTGCGCTCCACTCTTCCATCACTCACCTGTGCACCCATCTTGCACCATGTACCTCTCCAAAAAAACACTTTTCTCCAATCAGCTGGTACCATTCCAGTCAGTTGAACAATGGTCTGGCAATTACTTGACTGAGTTCCTTAAGGACCCTGAGGTGCAAGTCATCAAGTCTATTTCTAATTCTGTCCTCTGTTAGCCATGAGGGTGCTTCCTGTGACATGTCATGAGGATAAACATTGCAGTTTTGGTTACTGAAACCCCCCCGATTCCCTCGTGAAGACTGAGGAGAAGAATAAATTCATTACCTTTGCCATCCCTCCATCCTTAGTAACCAGATTCCCTTCATCATTCTTTATGGGACCAATATGATCTGACCTCCCTTTCTCACTATTTATGTACTTAAAGAAATTTGTGGGATTATTAATTATTAAAATCAACTACAAAAAAACATTAAAGGAGAAGTACAGTCACAGCTTGTTTGGTTGTACTTCTCCTGTGGATAACAGGACTGCAGTTCCTTCTGGACTCCTGTGACCCGTCTGGACCGACACCTGGCTCACATCAGCAAACATATAAAGCTACAGTACACATTAACATAATAAAACATAGGCACCTGAATACAGGTTATCAGATCTGGTGAGTACAGCTTTCACCCGGTGGAGGTGATAGCTTAATAGCACTGTTGAAAGAAATTAATATATGTCAAGAAGACTTTGATCAGATTGTTTCACTCTTTGGATTACAAAGATTCAATGGACTGTGTTTAAATTGATTTGTTTCATTTTCATGTGTGATGTGTGCACAAAATATGATATTTTTAGATAATCAATGAATTTTACTAGTCACTGGTTGATTTATGACATGATTTCCATGCATTTCTAGCACATTGTGTAAATTTAGTTTTTTGCATTTTGGGTCCTAGGGAGTATTGTTAGGTAAGAGAAACTCTGTATAATGCCTTACTATATCTATATTGGTTATTTTAATAATAACAAGATCCTTGGTTACCTTTGTATTTTTCAGTTATTGTGATTGCTTTGCAAATGGCGAATTCTGCAACAGCTGCAACTGTAACAAGTGCTGCAACAATTTAGAAAATAACGAGAAATGTTTTAAAGCTATAAGGGTAAGACAACATGTATGCATCTATACATATATCATCTTTTGTTTAATATATAACCTGCAAAACATTTGTAATATTCTTAACGTGCTTACACTATATCATATATTATACACCTGAATCATATACATTTATTTTATCTTAAATCCGTAGTAAACCGCACCTTTTAAAAAAAACAAAAAACAAAACCCTGCAAGACGAGGGCATAATGTGCTAGTTTACTTACCATAGAACGAATGCCCTCCAGCGGTGCACTGTCACCGCTGACAGGGCTTTCATCTTCACCTGGTTATCCTTTCCAGGTTCGAGTGCTCTGGTCGTCTGATTGGCCGAGCCATGGTGACGTCACTCCCACACATGTGCACAGAAGTCACGGCCGTAGCATGGAGCTCTAAAGGGATGGCACAGATATGCCATCTTTTCAGATCGCATGCGCTGTTGACGTCACTGGCTGCATGTAGTGTGACTATCTCCTAAACTGTGCAAGTTTAGGAGATATTCACTGTATCTATAGGTAAGGCTTATTATAGGCTTTAAGCTTCACTCCTGTTTTAGAGGCCTTTAGTGTAATGTCAAAGCCACATGCTAGTTTAGTGGTGGAGAACTGTAGAGCTAAAATATGAATGCTAAATACATAGTAAAAAAACATATATGGGAGCCGTATTGCCTGCAAAAAGGTATTATTTTTTTTTTACACAACCATGCCAGACAGCAGAGAGAAGTAGGTGACCTAATGTTTGTCTGCTGCAGTTAAGCAATACAGCTTAGTATTAGGTATTGTATAAGCATTAGACAGGTACAGATGTAAGGAAGGGAAGAATATAAGACTGCTAATGATGAGTGGTTTCCAATATAAAACTGTCCCTAAACACCCAAGGAATGACAGTTGTGTGAAGCCTAAGCAAGTGTAATTCCAATAACACAGGATTTATAGTAATTAATTACTATTTATTTAGGCTTGGCTCAAATGCACATTATAAAGTGTTCCTTGAATGGACCAAAAAAAAAAAAAAAACACTAATAAATAATAATGAATAATTTAATAAAAAGAGAAACTACATTTCCTAGTGTAGCGTCACCATCTCACCAAGTAATTTTTTCATTAATGTGTTCTGACAAGTTTAAGGGCAAAAGCAGGCTGCGTTCAGCATACAAGTATCAGAAGTGATGAGAAAAATGCCCCGTACACACGGTCGGAAATTCCGACGGAAAATGTCCGATCGGACCATGTTGTCGGAAAATCCGACCGTGTGTGGGCTCCATCGGACTTTTTCCGTCGGAAGTTCAGACGGAAAAAATTTGAGATCCTGCTCTCAAATTTTCCGACAACAAAATCTAATCAGACTTTTTCCAATCGTGTGTAGAGAATTCCGACGGACAAAGTGCCACGCATGCTCAGATCAAATTACGAGACCAAAGCTATTGGCTACTAGCCTCTACGTAGTTCCGTCGTATGCAACGAACGTCACCACGTTCAGAATGATCGGATTTTCCGACAACTTTGTCCGACCGTGTGTATGCAACGCCAGTGTCGGACAAAATCCGTCTGAAAAAATCAGACGGATTTTGTTGTCGGAATTTCTGACCGTGTGTACGGGGCATAAGGCTGATGCTATAGGTAAATGCTGTGGAGTGGAGAACAACAAAGAGTAGTTGATAAGTCAGCAAAGAATTGGTACCTGAGGCATAGCTTAAAGTGGTATTAAACCCAAACCAAAAAGGTAATATATTTCAACTTACCAGTCCTTAGAAGTAGTGGCTGCATTTGTTTTTTAGGCTATTTTCCCTCCGTTTTCACCTGGTATTCTGCCCAGTAACACACCTGTATTAGAGTGCCCCAACTTTTTTATTTTGGGATAAAGGTTTTACATGCCTTCATAAAATACAAGGCTGAGGGATCATCATCAGCATTCAAACTTTACAAAGAATGCAACAAGAAATGTTGGGCGCAATTAGGGCGAAAAAGAAATTCTTTAAGTATATAAACAGTAAAAGAGGGAGGACAGACCATATTGGCCCCATAAAGAACTAGAGAAGGAATCTGGTTACACAGGATGGGGAGATGGCGAAGGTATTGAATTTATTCTTCTCCTCAGTCTTCACGACGGAATCCGGGGGGGCTTCAGTAACCAAAACTGCAATGTTTATCCTCATGACACATCACAGGAAGCACCCTCATGGCTAACAGAGGACAGAATTAGGAATAGACTTGAAAAACTTAACATCAATAAGTCACCGGGACCAGATGGCTTGCACTCGAGGGTCTTTTAGGAACTCAGTCAAGTAATTGCCAGACCATTGTTCCTCATTTTTGCTAACAGTCTACTGACTGGAATGGTACCAGCTGATTGGAGAAAAGCCAATGTAGCACCAATATTTAAAAAAGGGCCAAAATACATCCCTGGGAATTATAGACCAGTTAGCCTAACATCAATAGTATGCAAGCTCTAAAGGACTATATACAAGATTTTAGTAATGAAAACAGTATCATTAGCAGTAATCAGCATGGATTCATGAAGAATCGTTCTTGCCAAACCAATCTATTAACCTTCTATGAGGAAGTGAGCTGCCATCTAGATAAAGGAAGGCCCATAGATGTGGTGTTGCAAAAGCATTTGTCACAGTTCCACATAAACTTTTACTGTAAGGTCCGTTGGCATGGACCGTAGGGTGAGTACATGGATTGAAAACTGGCTACAAGGGCGAGTTCAGAGGGTAGTGATAAATGGGGAGTACTCCGAATGGTCAGGGATGGAAGGTGGGTTCCCCCAGGGTTCCGTCCTGGGACTAATCCTATTTAATTTGTTCATAAATGACCTGGAGGATGGGGTAAACTGTTCAATCTCTGTATTTGTGGACGATACTAAGCTAAGCAGGGCAATAACTTCTCCACAGGATGTGGAATCTTGCAAGTAGATCTGAACAAATTAATGGGGTGGGCAACTACATGGCAAATGAGGTTTAACCACATGCCGACCGGGCCATAGCCGAAAGACGGCTACAGAGCGGTCGGCTTATTCTGGGAGGGTGTCCATAGACGTCCTCCCAGAATCTTGCTCCTGGGGCGCGCACCCGGGAACATCCATGACCATCGGGTCTGGAGGACCCGGCACATCATGGATCGCGGTAAATAGCCGCTGATAGCGGCCGTTTACCACGTGATCGCTCCGTTAAATGACTTGTAAACAAACCGGCGTCACGTCATGACGCCGGTTCCTCCCTCCCCTCTCTGAACCGATCAGTACAGTGCTAGGGGAGAGGGGGAGAGATTGCAGCAGCACTGTGGGCTGGATGTGTAGTGCCCACAGCGCTGCTCTGTGATAATACTCTGCCCATACTGTGCAATACTCTGCCACAATGTGCAATACTCTGCAACACTGTGCAATACTCTGCAATACTCTGCCAATACTCTGCAACACTGTGCAATACTGTGCAATACTCTGCCAATACTCTGAAATACGCTGCAATACTCTGCCAATACTCTGCCAATTCTCGCCAATACTCTGCCAATACTCGTCAATACTCGCCAATAAATTTTAACAGAAACAAAGAATTTATTTTAATTTTTTTACCAAATTTTCAGTCTTTTTTGATTTATAGCGCAAAAAATAAAAAAAAACAGCAGTGATTAAATACCACCAAAAGAAAGCTCTATTTGTGTGAAAAAAAGGAAAAAAATGTCATATGGGTACAGTGTTGCATGACTGAGTATTTGTCATTCAAAGTGTGAGAGCACCGAAAGCTGAAAATTGGTCTGGTTAGGAAGGGGGTTTAAGTGCCCAGTGGTCAAGTGGTTAATGTAGAAAAATTTTAAATAATGCATTTGGGTGGAAAAAATATAAATGCAATCTACTCACTGGGGGGAGAACCTCTGGGGGTAACAAGGATGGAAAAGTCCTGGGGGTCCTAGTAGATGACAGGCTCAGCAATGCAAAGCTGCTATTAACAAAGCAAACAGACAATTGGCATGCATTAAAAAGGGGATTAGCTCCAGAGATCTAGGGTTTCTCCAGAGGGGGCAGGGAGAGCTAATTCAATAGGGAGGGATTGATATAAGTAATTTATTGGACTATGCTTGAGTTCTGTGTGGTTTAGTACACTTTTTTCTACACCAACAGGCCTTTTAGGAGCTAGTATCTGTCAGTAAGAAGATGTTCATCTTTAGGCCTCCCCTGCAGGTGGACTAACCCTTTCAAGACCAAAGGGGAATCAGGGTTGGAAGCTCTTTCCCACCCTAAGTCTCTCCAAGTCTCCGAATTCCGGGTCCCAAATAAGGACTTATCAATCCAAGGAGCTCTGCTATGACCGCCCCATAGCAGATTTGCTGCTACAGGGCCGCTCTTCTGTGCAGAATCGCGTCTATACATGTGGTTTTGTACAACCACCTACAGGGGGCACGTATGCGCCGCTGGCGGGGCCACTACTGTTGTATTCGCAGCAGAAGCCGATCTGCGGGTGCTGGGCACTGGATGTCCACTGGCATCTGCCAATCATTAGGCGGGACTCAGAACGGAGAGTCTTGCCTTGTGTAAACAAGGCAGATCTCCGCTTTGACAGGGGAAAAGGAGTGGATTTTGTGTCCCTGAAAAAAAAAACATCTCTTCCCCTAGTAAAAGCAGCACATACAGTACACAAAAACATTGGCTAGCAACACATTTAACCCTTTTATTGCCCTAGATGTTTAACCCCTTCTCAGCCAGTGTCATTAGTACAGTGACAGTGCATATTTTTAGCACTGATCACTTTATTAATATTACTGGTTCCCACAAAGTGTCAAAAGTGTCCAATTGTTGTCCGAGATGGCTGTGTGGCTTGGAGCTCCGCTCGCCCACGGACGACAATCGTCAGCCAACAAACTTTCCCGGCGGTGTGACGACCCTAAAAAGAGAGTACTTGCAGACTTACCTCAGGGGTACGCTCAGGTAATGGCCAGACACTGCAAGAATCCCCAGCAAATGTCGGGCTATTATGCCGCGAATGGCGCTTCTCAAAATGGCGGTGGCGGGGGTGACGCTAGTACCTCACAGCGCTCACAGGAACAAGCTGCGGACGCCACAGAGCCTCAGGTCTCCCACATTCCTCCTCAACAGGGCCATAGTGATTCCTCCTCCGGCCCTACAACCCCCACCACACGGAGCCCGGTCAAATCTAGGCCGAGGAGGGAATCCCCTTACAGGCCGCAACAGCCTCTGGAGATGGAGGTGAGCGGTGGAGCCATGGCGGCAGCTATTCCCCACACTCAGGCAGGAGACCCCATTGCAGACTTCCCCACAACTGACAGGCCAGTGTCAGACACAGTTTTAAAAGACATGCTACTGTCATTACGCTCGTCTTTACAAGCTGATGTGGTCAGGGAACTTGCTGTATGTAGAAGAGATGTTGATTCACTGGGCATGAGAGTGGAAAACAAAATGGAGGAATTTACCTCATCATACAATGTAATGGTGGACTCTAATACTGCTCAGGGGGCTGAAATTGGATGGATAAAAGATAAATTGGCAGATCTCGAGGACCGCTCCAGGAGAAACAATTTAAAACTGAGAGGGGTACCTGAAGATATACCTCCGAATCAATTACTAGCTTTTGCACAGGCCCTCTTTTCCACCATTTTGCCTCAGGCTTCTACACAAGACCTACTTGTTGACAGGATTCATAGAATCCCCAAGCCTTCTTTCCTTCCTGCTGAAATACCTAGGGATGTCTTACTACGGGTGCACTATTTCCATGTAAAAGACCAGATCTTAAAAAACTTACAGGAGGCTGGAAAATGTACCCCCACAATTTACTAACGTGAGACTGCTCCCTGACCTGTCCAGACACACTTTGCAACGTAGGCGTAACCTTCTCACTATAATTAAAGCATTAAGAAATCATAACATTCTTCATAAATGGAAATACCCTGCTACCCTGTCCATCACTCATAATGGTGTCACTACACTGATATCCTCTTTAGATGATGGTTTGAAACTTCTACGTATGTGGAATATTTTGCCTGCCATAGAGACACAATATTCCACTCAAGCTGGTCCTTCTTTTATGCAAAATGAATGGCAAGTTGTATCCAGAAAGAGATCTACCAAGAAACCCACCGGTGGACCCTAAATATTATCTGATTGTCTCTAAGGGAGAGTTTATATGATCTCTTCTGTTCCCCCTACTTACCATTAGCAGTTATATCTGCTCTTGAATCAGTTTATAGATCCATTTCTTATATTTTACATGTGTCTCTTAATATTTTTTCTTTTTTCCCTTTTAAGTTTTTTATTTGATATGCATGATTTGAATAACTACGCTACTGTTCCTTCTACTTTCTTCAACAATTGGATGCCTTCCTCACGGAATGTTCGATACAGGTTGCGTATTGCCTCCTGGATCACAGTGAGTTCTTTTTTCTCAGTTTCACATAATCTTTTTCTGCTTGGTCCATGACGATATCCTGCTTATCTATTAATGCACATGGACTTAATCATCCGACCAAGCGATTCTCTCTATGGAAGGAAGCCTACAAACATAGAGCTGATATCCTTTGTGTTCAGGAAACGCACTTTCAAACCGACAAAACTCCACAATGCTCTCACAGAGATTATCCACATATTTAGTTAGCTTGTAACCCAAGAAAAAAATCTGGTGGTGTCCTCTTAGCGATTAAGAACACTATCTCATTCCAGCAGAAGGACTCCTTCATAGATACTGAGGGCAGGTTTATCATTTTAACAGGGGACATTAATTCTCAGCCATTTACTTTAGTCACCCTTTACGCTCCAAATCGACACCAACTTCGTTTCTTTAAGAAGGTTTTACGCAAACGTGATTCTTTGAAATATGGTAAAGTACTTATCTGTGGGGATTTCAATCTTACTTCGGATCCTAAGGTGGACACATCCTCGGTAAAGTCTAACCAATCACCGGCGCTACAAGAATATATTTTTTTGCCTTTATTCAAAAAGGTTTATTGAAGTGGTTAAAGGTAAGGTACAGTACATGTGATCACATAACTTGAAGACAGGTACAATCCTGTCTGTACATTTTCGTTGTGTTAGTAACTATAACTTGAAGACAGGTACAATCCTGTCTGTACATTTTCGTTGTGTTAGTAACTATAATGAAACCAGGAACATATAGGTAGAGAACAGATTCACATTCAACATAAACTGTGAGCAACCTAAAGAAATCTTTTCGTTATAACATTCGGGACTCATATCACATGGCTATTTCTCAGTGAGATCATATTATAATTACCTTCTATATCAGCGTTATGGTAGCATGCGAGATTAAAACAGGTGACATTTAATCTCGGGGAATATAGATGAGTATAGGTAAAGTGAGAGAAGAAGAGAGACTAGTCAGTGTAGAATGAAGAAGGGAAAGAAAGAGGGTTGGTAGCTATACGTAATAGCTCAAGTATTGGAGAGCATCTTAGTTATATCTGTAATTCAGTGCACTATCTAAGCCATTGCGTGATGGCCATTTGGTTCACAGACCTCCCCATAGTTGGGGGACTATCCTTCAGCCAGGGTTAGGTAAGTTAAGTTTTTCATATTCTTCAGAGAATCTAAAAGAAACCCAAGGGGACCAGGTTTTGTGGTAGCCATCTACGTCATCGTTGGACTGGGCCCGTGTCTCCTCCATGTTACATATGTCCACAATCCTATGGAGCCACTCTTTAATAGATGGGACCGTAGTAGATTTCCAGTATAATGGTATGAGCGATTTAGCTGCATTAAGCAGGTGTTTGGACAGGGACTTCTTGTATTTGGAGAGTGAAAAGTCGGTAACATGTAGGAGGCAGCCGGCCGCATCCAGTTTCAATGAGGTATCTGTGATATGGCGAATAATTGTCACCACCTTTTCCCAGAACCGTGTGATATGGGGACAGTGCCACCAAATGTGCAAAAGCGTACCCTTTTCTTGTCCACACCGCCAGCAAAGTTCCGAGGTTTGAGGGAACCACTTATGTAACTTGGCCGGTGTGGCATACCATTGTGTAAGCAATTTATATGCAGTTTCCTGCATTCTGGTGCTCAGGGAGCACTTGTGGGCGAGTATACAGGCTTTTTGCCATTGTGTATCTGTTATTTCTATGTTGAGTTCTTCCGACCACTTCCTCCGAAATCTGTCCAGGGTGTGCGGTACTGAAGCCTGAAGCCAGGTATATGCCAGAGAGGTGGCTTTAGAGATTGGGGCCCTCTCCAGGCACACTGATTCCATATCTGTCAGTTGTCTAGTAAAGTACATCTTACGTTGTGTATTGTTTACAAAGCTTCGTATCTGAAAGTATGTCCATAGTGGCAGATCCTGCACATGGTCCTCTATTTTCATTTTCTGGTAGTCCTTGATAAGGACATTTTCAAAGCAGTGGCTAGTGAGTAAAGGTGTATCCGCGCCTTGTTTTTGTAACGTGTGGTTCGCTACCCCGGGCGGAAAGTCTGGGTTGTCTTTTAGTGGCGTCAAAGGGCTTAAGGGTGTGGATATGTTTGTCTTTTTAATGAGTGTATGGAATATAGACAGTGTGGTGTTCAGCAAGGGATGTTGTCTTAGAGTCGGTGGATAGTTTTTCATCGAAATCCATGGGGAGAACCTCAGGGGGATCGGGCTCAGCTCATTTTCCAGGGGGACCCAGTCTTTAGTGTCCTGGTGGCAGTGCCAGTCTAAGATCCTTGTTATATGTGAGGCTTGATAATATTGTTTGTAATCGGGTAAGCCCATTCCCCCTCTATCCTTTGCCCTAGTCATTAACTCAAATTTGATCCTCGGGCGCTTGTGTGCCCAGACAAAATCAAGCTGGATTGTTTGTAGAGTTTTGAAAAAACACTGTGGTATCAGGACGGGTAGGGTCCGGAACAGATACAGCACTCTGGGTAATATTGACATCTTACAGATGGCTGCCCTCCCGAACCATGAGAAATTTTTGTTGGCGTGCCAGGACAACAAATCCTGTCTTATGATTTTAAGCAAGGGTGGGAAGTTTCTCTCGAAAATTTGAGATAGCTGCGGGGTCAGCCATACGCCAAGGTACTTCATGGCAGAGGATACCCACTTAAAGGTGCTATTTGATTGTGCGCTATTTAGTGTATTCTCTGTCAGGGTGATATTCATCGCCTCCGACTTCGTGTAATTGATCTTTAGGTATGAGACATATCCGTACACCGTAAACTCCCTCAGCAACGTGGGAATTGACGTGAGGGGTTTCGTCAAAAAAAATAATAAATCGTCGGCGTATGCAGCAATTTTAAATTCCTGTTGGCCTACCTGAAAACCCTCAATATCTGGTGATGAGTTCACTTTCCTGATGAAAGGTTCTAACGAAATGATGAAGAGGATTGGCGAGAGGGGACACCCCTGTCTCGTGCCATTATTTATTTTTATAGTTTCGGATAGGAATCCGTTAATGCTCAGTTTTGCTGATGGGTTTTGGTATAACGCCGAAATCCAGTTCATCATGTGAGAGCCTAGACCAACATATTTGCATGTTGCCAACATGAAGTCCCATGCTACTCGATCGAAGGCCTTCTCCGCGTCTGTCGATAGGAGAAGACCTTCGATCTTTCGCTCCCTAGCTGCATATACAAGGTTTAGTGCCTTTGTAACGTTGTCTTTTGCCTCTCTACCTGGCATGAATCCTGCCTGCTCTGGACCGATGATAGTATGAAGGAGGGGTTTAAGTCTGTTCGCCAATATTTTAGTCAGAATCTTGACATCAAGATTCAATAGCGAAATCGGTCTATAGCTGGGACAATGTTCTGGGTCTTTGTTTGGTTTGGGCAAAACAGTTATGTGTGCTCCAAGGAACGTCGGGGGGACTTCCCTGGGTGTAGAAAATGAATTTAGAGCTTTTAGAAGGGGACCGGTCAGGATGTCTAAGAAGGTTTTGTAATATATGGAGGAGAAACCGTCAGGGCCTGGGCTCTTCCCATTCTTCATTTCTTTTATTGCCACTTTAACTTCTGTTTCCTCAATGGGCCGTTCAAGAAGTTCAGTGTCAGTGGAGTGTAGTGTGGGCATCCCTGCCTTGTACAGGTAGTCTTGAATTAATTGTGTTCTGGTTCCTGGCATGTTGGGGGGTTTGTGCGGGCTCGGTAAGTTATAGAGATTAGAGTAGTAAGAGTGGAAGTGTTGTGCAATCTGCTCATCAGTCTGATCTAGCGTTCCCTGTTTATTTCGTATACCCAGGATTCTGTTGCAAAGGCGAGGGTCTTTTAGGGCCCTGGCTAAGAATTTGCCTGTTTTGTCCCCATGTTCATAATATATTTTTTTCCTGAAGAACAAGAATCGTTTGGTGGTGGCGTCCAGAGTTTGTTGTAAGGATTTTCGGGGTGTCGAGTAGTTCAGTCGCCGTCTGTTTTGTAAGGGATTGTTTGTGTAGGAGTTCTAGTTGTGAGATCCTATCTGTTAATTGTCGGACCTGTTTTTCCCTGTCCCTCTTTCGCTGGGCCCCCGCCTTCATCAATTCCCCTCGTATGTAACACTTATGTGCTTCCCATGACATCAAGGGGTCTGTTTCTGGTATCGAGTTGTGGCCGAAGAATTCTCGCAATTGTGTGGTAAATTTCGGTAGTAGCTCACAGTCTGTTAGGAGCGAGGAATTCAGCCGCCAGGAGTGTCTCTTAGGTGGGGGAACATTAGAGGGCAGCGAAAGAGACACGGGGGCATGGTCAGAGAAGGATTGGATGCCAATGTTTGCCTTTTCTACTAGATGTAGGTCCTTTCGTGTGATGAAAATATAATCAATTCTTGAGTACCTGGCATGAGGGGCAGAATAAAAAGTATAGTCCTTACCCTCTGGGTGTAAATATCTCCAGGTATCAATAAGATGTAGCGAGGACAAGATCAATTTCAGACTTTTCAGTATTCTATATCTAATGTATGATGTGCCTGTTGAGGTGTCGGTCAAAGGATTCAGGGGAAGATTGAAGTCCCCGCCCAGGATTATGCGTCCCGAGCCGAACACTCCCAGCTCCCCCATTACCCGTCTACAGAAAGTCAAGTGTGAGGAATTCGGGAAATAGACATTAGCCAATGTCAGTGGTACACCACAGTATTTTCCCTTAAGGAAAAGAAACCTCCCTTCAGGGTCTGTCAGTTTGTCCGTCAACTCGAAGTTGGCCTCCCTGCTGATTAGGATAGAGACCCCCTTCGACTTGGCCGAGTCATTAGTAGCATGATACACTGTAGTGAAATAGGAATCAGTGAGCCTGGGTACATTGTTTGTTCTAAAGTGCGTCTCTTGCAGGAAGGCAAAATGGGGCCTACCTTTCTTGAGTTCCCTTAGGAGGGCGATCCGTTTTTCAGGAATATTCAGACCTCTGACATTGTGGGATATCACTGTGGGACAGTGACCCACCGACGCGTACGCCATTGCACCACCCTGGACAGATCTGGTGGGTCGGTACCTGTTGAAGACACTAAACAAGAGATACGTGGATACGGTATAATATTCTTTCAAATCAGGTCTATAGGTGCGTAGAGAGCTACCAGTTAGGAGAGATATGAAAGGAAAGAGTAGTAAAAAGAAGGAGATAGAGAAAGGAGAAGATTATGTAATACTGCCTTCAAATAGATATTCTATCTGCGAGGTCTGATTGGGAGTACTATCCAGGGGCTAAGGTCCCCCTGGGTGTACCTTGTGGGGTAGTGGGAGGTGACAGCAAGAATATCCTGTGTCGATCTCAATGAAGAGAAGGAGACAGGAGTAAAACAATCTGCAGCACCAATCCAAGTACAAGGATATAACTATAGTAACGGAGGTAGGAGAGGCCTGCAGCCACTTTTCTGCTATTAATTAAAAAAAAACGTGCTATATTTAACCATTCTGCACTATGTTGTAAATGTTAACTAAGAGAACAACCATAATCTCTTCCAGCTAGTGGGAGCAGGGGTGGGCCAGCCGGCGCTCCCAGGGCAGGGTACCACCCCCATTAATCTCGGGGGTCCATACCCCACCCCGACCACCAACCAGCCCCCCCCACCCAGCCTCATGAGACACATCTCGGGCTTCACCCGTAAGTAAATTTGCATAGCCAGGGCCTTCACTCTTAGGGATAAACTCTGTAACTTGTCACAAAGAGGATAAAAAAAAAAAAAATGAGAGGACATAAAATAAAGCAAAATAAATAAAATAGGTTAGTTGCGATACGGCCATTCGTTAGTGGGACTTGGCTCACAGTAGCCTTAACTGTGAGTCGTGACTGGGAATCAGGGCATAGCCCAAGGAATGTCAAAGACAGTAGCTTAATCTGTACAGTCCATCTGTAGTTAGCTTGAGAGGCGTATTCTGTAGTCAGATGCGTTGGAGCCCTTTCACCTCCTCAGTAGTGGAGCAGGTGTGAGAAACCATCCCGGCATCATGTTGTATGGGAATATATATCCCTGCTCCCCTTAGAAGTGACCAAGTGGTGTCAGTAATTGGCCGATTGACATCTAGATATGCCATTGAGTGCTGCAAAACTAGGAAAAAAGGCCCGTCCAGGAACGAGGGGAAGCAAAAAGCAAAAGAAAAAAAAAAGGAAAAAAACAAAAACCAGAACGCATAACCAGAGGTGTTGAAACCATACAGGGGGGGTCATAAAGCCAAGATCTCCTCCTTCCCTCATGAGTCCTCCGGGGCTCCAGGTAGGCGAGCTCTAGGTGTGCCAGGGGGTTGCCCTCCTTGTCTGCCCTGCTTTAGCTTCTTGGCTGGCCTCTTGTCGGGTGAGGCAAATGGGGAGTTAGGAGGGCTCCGTTGCAATGGTGGAAGGAGAAACTCCTGATACCAGTCTGGTAGCTCAATGTCCCCCAACTGTAGAGCATTGCAGAACTCAGGTAGGTCGTCCGGCGATCTCAGTGTGTGTTGCCTGCCGTTGTGAGACACCAATAAGGCAAAGGGGAAGCGCCAAGTATACCGTAGATCTCTTTCCCGTAGCCTGTCCAGCAAAGGTCTCAGGGCCCTGCGGTTCTTCAAAGTTATTTGGGACAAGTCCTGGAAGAGCATTATTACTTCCCCATTAAACACGATCTGATCATTGCGGCGTGCTTTCTGCATGATGTCTTCTTTCAATGTGAAGCTCTGCAAGCAACAAATGACATCACGTGGGGGCATGTTGTCTGGGCCTCGTGCTCTCAGGGCCCTGTGCGCTCTTACAAATTCTATCTCAGTGTCCTCAGGCCTTTCCAGTAAGCTATTAAAAACCCTCTGTAGTGCAGGTACAATTTGGTCATTATCCACCGACTCTGGCACACCTCTGACCCGTATATTACACCTCCTCCCCCTGTTATCAAGGTCTTCCAAGTGTCTATTCATCTCTATAAAGTGATTGGAGTGGGAATAGGTGACTTTCTCCAGTCTGTGTATCGCTTTCTCCCTGTGTTTCCCAGCCGCTTCGGCTACCGCCATCTTCTCTGTTAGCACCAGCAAGTTAGACTTCAAGTCCGTAATTGCTGCAGAGAACGTGGATTTTATGTCCGCTGCAAACATGGACATGTCAGCATATGTTAGGGGATGCTGAGAATGTGAGTGGCTCCTACCATTGTCCTCCGCCGCGGACTGGGAGTCCTCACTGAAGTCGTCCTCTGCATGAGCCGGCGCCATCTTGGCTTCTGCCACGCTGCCCCGGGATAGTGACTGAGATCTGAAGAGATCCGAGATGTTTCTGCCCTGCGAGGCCGTCGCCGTGCGGCGGGATCGAGTGTGCGGTGTTCGGTTGTTCTGCTTGCTCATTATTGGGAGCTAAAGTGCAGAATGGACGGCTTGAGGCTGCAGGTTCTCCGGAGCTCCTCTAACAAGCCGCCATCCTTGCTGCGCGCCAAGCCACGCCCCCCTTCTTGCTGATATTAAACACTTTGAATCCCAAAATAAGTTGTCGCCTACCACACTTTTATCGGATAAACTGACTTCTCTTAGGGAACAACTTAGGATACTTCTTTCCCAACAGTTCGATAGACAGTGTACAACTACCATCTCTTTCTGTACAACACCTAGAAACTTTGAATGCACCATTCACGATTCGAGAAATTGAAAAAACCATTGACTCGCTTCCAAATGGTAAATCCCCAGGCCCCGACGGGTTTTCTAATGAATATCTCAAGTCATTCAAACACATTTTATCGCCTCATCTAGTAAATTCTTTTAATGCAGCTGCTGAGTCCGCGTGCTTCCCCCCTGATATGCTAAAGGCCTACATTATTACGCTACCTAAACCTGGTAAAGAATCGGATACTCCGGCTAACTTTAGACCGATATCCCTTTTGAACTGTGATACCAAGATTTATGCCAAATCATTGGCCACCCGCCTGTCACATATTATTCCCTCTCTTATTAAAAACGACCAGATGGGATTTGTGAAGGGGAGACAAACCTCTGATGCAACTAGACGAATTGTGAATATTTTACATTATGCTAAATTGCATAGAACGCCTTCTCTGCTGTTGTCTATTGACGCAGAGAAGGCGTTCGATAGGGTCCATTGGACGTACATGCGTCTGACCCTAGAGAAATTCGGTCATCAGGGACGTATTTTGCAGGCTATTATGGCATTGTATTCTTGCCCTACGGCTCAGGTGTACACAGATAACACTTTATCTACTTTGTTCAGTATTGGCAATGGAACTAGACAAGGTTGCCCTCTGTCTCCTTCCATTTTTAATATAATGATTGAACCTCTGGCTGAAAAAATTAGGACACATCCCTCCATCAGGGGCTTCCGGTTTGGCACACAGGAACATACTATTAATCTTTTTGCGGATGATATTATATTATTAATGACTGACCCTCTTACTTCTTTACCTATAGCTCATACTGTTCTCCAGTCGTTTGGTAAAATTTCATACTATAAAGTAAATTTTTCAAAATCTTTGATACTTGATCTTAATATTAAGTCCAAACAGAAACTTGATCTTCAAGCTTGGTTTCCATACACATGGAGTAACAGTGGTGTACCTTATTTAGGAATTATCTTGAAAGCCAAGACTTCTGACCTTGCAAAAGCTAATATGATTCCACTTATTGCCAAATTGGAAGCTCAACTGAAATCTTTTTAGATGAAGGAGGTGTCTTGGTATGGCAGGATGGCGGCATATAAAATGTTGATTTTGCCTCAAATTTTGTATAATTTTCGGTCTTTGCCGATTCATATTCCTCAACATTTTCTCTCTAAACTGGCTACTATGGGATGGAAATATATATGGAATGGTAAAAAGGCTAGGTGCTCCAGGTGCAATCTTACTTCTCACAAAAAAATTGGTGGGGCTGGTCTGGTGGATATACATGATTATTACTGGGCTGTTCGATTAGACCAAATTAAACACTGGTTCCAGACTGTTAATGCACCTTCGTGGGTGTCTATGGAGAATTCAATGTTAACTTTGAATGAAGTTTCTACTTTTTTACTTACAGATAACTGGTCTGAATGGGATTTAAAAGCCCTATCCCCCACTATCAACATTTCCCTGAAGGCATGGTCTCCATGTCCTGGGTAATATTCATAAAGAAGCTAATGATGTTTCTTACAATGTACCTCTATCTATACTTGTGATGTGCATTCCATCACTCACAGTCGATGACCTGATTACTAAAGGAATTACTACAGTATCAGAATTGTATAATGGTATTCAACTTAAGTCCACTGACACTTTATTGTTACAATATAACCTGACTGTGGATGAGACTCTTAAATGCTATAAAATAATACAATTCCTTGAATCAAAACCGGTTCCGTCGACTAGAATTCCATTTATTCTTTGGCAATTCTATTTTACAGAAAAACGCGCCACGAAAGGTATATCGTATTTTTATAACATTTTTAAAAATAAAACTACCTTTGCCAAAACCTCAGCCATGCTCAAGTGGGAAGCTGATATAGGTTCCGACTTTTCGGAACTCCAGTGGCGTCAGGCTTTTTCGGAAATACATAAAGCTTCTCACTGCGCTAAACACTGGGAACTGACTATTAAATTAACTAACAGATGGCACTACACTCCGTTTAGATTGGCATCTTTTTTCCCGGGTACCTCGCCACATTGTTGGAGGGGATGTGGACAAATAGGAAATCTGTTTCATATGCTTTGGTATTGCCCTACGATCAAAAGCCTATGGAACAGTATATTCCAACTGATATCTTCTATCACTGGTATATTGACTTCTCCCGATCCTGCACTGGGCATTCTTCATTTAAACATTGACAAATTTGATAAAAATTTATGACCAGTAATAACTCATATCCTGTTGGAAACAATTTTTGATTCTCTGCAACTGGAAATCCACTATTGCTGTAAATGTGTCTGATGTCACCTCAGCTGTGCTTAGAAATCATTCTTTTGAGCGTTTACTAGCCATTAATAACATGAAATGCTCAAAGTTCGATTCACAATGGTCTATTTGGCCTGAAGTTCTTTCATAAATTATCCTTAGTGAATATATGGATGTTACCCTTGCTATGGATGACTCAGATATTTTTGTGCATATCTTTGTATGTTTCTTTTGACTTTTTTTTTTTTTTTTTCCCTTGTATTTTGTATTTATTTATGTTCTATGAAATACTCAATAAAAACTTTAATGATTAAAAAAAAAAAGTGTCCAATTGTCCACTGCACTATTGCAGTCCTGCTATAAGTCGCTGTTCGCCGCCATTACTATTATAAAACAAAGCAAATAAATATACGCTTATTGAGATTTTTTTTACCAAAAATATGTAGCAGATACATATTGGTCTAACATTATAAAGAAATTAGATTTTCATTTTTTTTTATTGGATAGGTTTTATGGCAGAATGTATAACAAAAATTTGCTTTGATATACAAGTGCTTTGGATTACAAGTATGCTTCCGGAGAGAATTCTGCTCGCAATCCAAGGTTTTACTGTACATCAATTACAGGACTGTCACACAGAGAAAAAGTAAAACATTACTGCACAGCTGGCTTTCTTGGCACTAACATTAATGTACACTGCATTTATTCCAAACTTTAAGGCCCCATGCACACTGGACAATAAGCCCCAGTGCACAGGGCTCTGGCGTTTAGCACAGGTGCTCTTTCCTGCCCTGCTGCTGGCAGCCTGTCAAACTCTGTGAGAGGGGGACAGCTGCTGTGGCTGGATTGTCACCTAACAGTACTTATGTTTGGTGCAGTATGCGCCAGGGAGCTATGCATCAGCACTAAACACCCAGTGTGCATGGAGTCTAAAGTGGTATTGGATATAGTAGGGAAGAGTTAAAATTGGATAAGGAAGTGTTAGAACCGAATTGGACATATTAACCACGTATGTTCCAGAAGCTTTTACCCTCTTCATGACCAGGCCATTTTTTGTTATTTAGCACTGCACTACTTTAACTGATAATTGTGCAGTCATGCAGCGATGTACTCAAACAAAATTTGTATTATTTTTTTCACACAAATAGAGCTTTCTTTTGGTTGTATTTGATCACCACTGTTTTTTTTTTTATTTTTTTATTATATAAACGAAAAAAGACTGAAAATGTGGAAAAACTTTTTTTACTTTCTGCTATAAAACACATCCAATACAATTTAAAAAAAATCAAGATTCTTTATAAGTCTTTGGTAAAAAAAATCCCAATAAGCGTAAATCAATTGATTTGTATGAATGTTATAGCATCTACAAACTATATTATACAGGATATACTGGATTTTTATTTTTTAGATACTAGTAATGGCAGTGATCAACAACTTATATCGGGACTGTAATAGTGCGACGAGCAATCTAAAGCCACACATGATACGATTGTTGTCAGGGGATTGTCTGTTGACAGATTGTTAGTAGGCTCCTTTTGTCAATTGTCCAACTTTCGGCCAACAAATGTTGGATGACAGGCTAGTAAATTTTCGGCGGTCAACGTTTGACGTCTGATTTTCATATGGTTAGTACACAAATCCGTCACACAAAAGTCGAAAGTACAAACACGCATGATCAGAAGCAAGGAACGAGCCGGAAGTGGTCGGTCTTGTAAACTAGCGTCCGTAACGAGAATTAACGCGGCAAATTATGAAATGTCGAAATGCAGCATACATTCTCTTCTTCTTTAACCGATTCTGCCCCGGAAGATTTTACCCCCTTCCTGGCCAGAGAACTTTTTGCGATTCGGCACTGTGTCGCTTTAACTGACAACGTTGCACCCAAACAAATTTTTTTTCCCACAAATACAGCTTTCTTTTGGTGGTATTTGATCACCTCTGCAGGTTTTATTTTTTGCGCTATAAACAAAAAATGAGCGACAATTTTTGAAAAAAAACACAATATTTTTGACTTTTTGCTATAATAAATATCCCCCAAAAATATATAAAAGAATAATATTTTTCCTCAGTTTAGGCCGATATATATTCTTCTACATATTTTTGGTGAAAAAATCGCAATAAGCGTATATTGATTGGTTTGTGCAAAAGTTATAGCGTCTACAAAATAGGAAATAGTTTTATGGCATTTTTAATATAATTTTTTTTTTACTAGTAATGGCGGCGATCTGCGATTTTTATCGGGACTGCGACATTATGGAGGATACCAAAAAAGGAAGAACTCCGGACAGCCGCACACCGAGAAAATAAAATCCAAAAAGTTTATTTAAAAGCAAAAAACACTGCAATCCATACACGGCAAAAAAGGGGGGTACAGAGCTGACGCGTTTCGCACCACAACTAGTGCTTACTCATAGCTTGAGTAAGCACTAGTTGTGGTGCGAAACGCGTCAGCTCTGTACCCCCCTTTTTTGCCGTGTATGGATTGCAGTGTTTTTTGCTTTTAAATAAACTTTTTGGATTTTATTTTCTCGGTGTGCGGCTGTCCGGAGTTCTTCCTTTTTGATTTCCAATCATTGTGCTATTAGCCAGCACCTGGGGCTCCCACACAGGAGCAGGAGCATTCGCTTGGGAAGGAGAGTCTTGGAGCGGTGGTTGTTTGTTTCTCATTATGGAGGATACGTCGGAAAGTTTTGACACATTTTTGGGACCATTGGCATTTTTACAGCGATCAGTGATATAAAAATGCATTGATTACTGTAAAAATGTCACTGGCAGGGATGGGGTTAACACTAGGGGGCGATCAAGGGGTTAATGTGTTCCCTAGTGTGTGTTCTAACTGAAGTGGGGAGGGGACTGTGTAGGGGAAGAGATAGATGTATGGACAGATGATCTGTCACTTCTCCCCTCAGAGAACCGGAAACTGTGTGTTTACACACACATATCCCGGTTTTCCATGGGCCCCGAGCGATCGCGGGAGCCCGGCTGTGATCGCGACCGCCGGGCACTCTCATCGGCTCTGTTGGCGAGCAGGGGGGTGCGTGCGCGCCCCTAGTGGCCACAGGGCGAAGCAACGTTACATAACATTACATTAAGTAAAACTGGCAAGTGGTTAATGGGATAATAATGAAGCTGCTTCGCTGGTGATACTGATGGAGTTATGGCAAACATATTTTATAAGGCATTTTTTTTCTAGTGATATCAAGAATATTATTATAATGCTTGTTGGTTGTTTTTTTGGGCAAGTTACCACAGCACCATTATACCGTAGTTTTTAAGATCAAAGGTACAACTATGTTGGTGTCCCTTGTTAATTTTACATTGTATTTTTTTAAATGTAACTGCCTACTCCCAAACTGTCATTTGAAGTAAAATACATAGCCAAGTATTATTCTACACAATTTTTTTATTGTGCAGAAAAAAAATAAAACAAATTAAATTAGACATGCTATCTTCCATCCAAATACAAATAACTTAACCAAAAAGTGCATTCTATGCATACAAAAATATAGAAAATATAACAAATAAAATCATTATTCAAAAAAATAATAATAATAGAAATAAGTAAGTGGTGAAGGGGTTAAAATCCTCAATCCAGCGGCCTTGTTGGGGGTCTTGTGGTGGTATTGCCACTGATCGCCATGCTGCTGTGGTGGGTGGGGTGGCTGTGGTGTTTGGGTTGGCTGTGGAGGTGGTGGAGGTGGGGCCACAAAATCCGAAATGTGGGTGCTTTCAGAGATTTGGCCCCTCACCCCCTTGTTAAGGAGCTGCAGGATGAGTTCCTCGCAGCTTTTCCTTTTGCTCACCGGCAATCTGCCTTAATTTATTGGCAGTCACACACCAAAATGCCTCAGCCTCAGCTGGGTCAGTACGGAGCGCAGTAGTGGCCTGGCTGAGAAAGGAAGCTGTGGCCTCCTCCAGATTCCTGCTCTTCCTGGCCCTTTTAGCAGGAGGGCGTAGGGAGGAATCTGGGACTCTGTCTGGCTGCTGGCTGCTATCTCCTCCAGACTGACACTTTCCTGTGTATGAAAATGGGGCATAATTAGACTCTTTTTTAGGGTTTGGTCATCAATCACACACAATTTTGATCTCCTCACTGTTGCAAATTGAAGGTGGAGAAATAGAAAAGACTATCATTCTGACCCCAGCATTTTTCATTCTTGTTCAAATTATTTTTGGTCACTACTGTCTATTGATATGGAAACCACTTTGTTAAGGCAGAAATATTTTACCAGTAATGTCTAGTTATTATCATTGTATTTTTGGATACAAATATGTTCAACAATGCTATAGCTGGGTCAAGCTGGGCTCCTCCCCATCTTCATCCTGTGCATCAGGACCTGTGCGGACCTCAGGAGCTGTGGCCTTAGCAGATGTCAAAGGGAGCATAGACAGCGATGGCCTGGGTTCTGTCTGGTCTGTCAAAAACCTGTTGTAATACCACAGCCTGGGGACATATAGGTCATCCGCTGTTGCTCCTGACCTCTCAGATTCCAGGGTCTTGTTCAGCTCCCTTTTAAATGTACTCCTGAGGTTAGCAATCTTTTGCTTTATGTAGTTGGTGACTGCCCTGGGGTACACTGGTTTGACCAACTCAACCAGTTTCTCCAAAGCTGCCTTCCTCAATATTTTATTGGAGTAGTCTCTACTCTTGACCTTCCAGAGACAGAGCAGCTCCCAGTACAGGTCAATGAATTGGTGTAGAAATTCAGGCAAAGTTAATTTATCCGTCATGATAAATGATATGATGCCTGCAAGACAGAACAAAAGACAAACCATAATGTCTGGCTTAACCCATAAGCTGGTATCAAATATAGGCCTCAATCTAAGCAGTATAGGCCACTACCCACCTATGCCCCAATTTCCAATTGTACCTTCGTTTTATGCCTCCTTTCTTGCATTGGCGATTCGTTCCTACGGCCTTTCCATCGACCGTGCGTCCTGGCTTTATATACAATGCACATGCGTCAAACTCCGCCCTCAGTGTGTCATGACGCTGGGGCGTGACCATCTCTCTTCTGCATGCAAAATACATGGTTGAACATTCGGGAGGGACAACATGGTGGATTCAGAGGATTACAGCCAGCCCCGCGGGGGTGGAGCTCATAGGAAGCACAAAGCAACCCCCATGAGCAAGGGTGAGATGGTGCGCATCCTAGAGAAGCACGATTACAACTGCAAGCTGCGCAATTATCAAAAGGCCCAACAGCCGAAAGGACATCATTTTGGAGAAGGTCATCGCCGATTTGCAGTGCAAATTTTCGGTGGCACGATCAAAAGACCAAATCTGAAAATGATGGTCTGATCTCAAACACTGTGAACAAGACCAGATGGAGTACATACATCAGATCAGTAAAAAAGTAAGCAATATTTGGATCTAAACAATATGAAAATGTGTAAATTAGCTGTCTGTATATGTTCTTTCTCCAAGTAAGAGCAAGACTGTGCCAATCATTTGCAGCCTCACTGTGCCCATCAATTGCAGCCTCACTGTGCCCATCAATTTCAACCTCACTGTGCCCATCATATGCAGCCTTACTGTGCCCATCATATGTAGCCTTACTGTGCCCATCATATGCAGCCTTACTGTGCCCATCATATGTAGCCTTACTGTGCCCATCATATGCAACCTCACTGTGCCCATCAAATGCGGCCTGTACAGTATGGAGGGTGTACAGTATTTGTATATAGAGGGGGTGGATGGTATTAGTATTTACAGGAAGGAAGGTGGGTGTATACATATACATATACACCCACCTTCCTTCCTGTATATAGAGACCTTCCTCCATCATCACTGACTGCAGATATACATCATCTGTCCTGTTACTGTATATATAGCTGTATACAGGACTGATCATGTATATCTGCAGTCAGTGATGATGGAGGAAGGATTCTCTATACAGGAAGGAATGTGGGTGTATATATAGCTGTATACAGGACATGATCACAATGTAAACACAACTGTTCTTAATGGGTATCATTCATAATAGATGTGCTTAGTATTGTGATGCTGTGATTGGCTCACAGCTATCACATGGTACCTGGGCCAATCACAGCACCCTGTACCATGTGATAGCCGTGGGCTAATCACAGCATAGTATATGAATGAAACCCATACATGACAATTCAAAACATTGCAAACAGCGATGAAAGTGTTAAGAAAAAATCCTGGATCACCTCTCCCCAGAGTAGTACAGTGTCACAATGGTAATACCGAATTACTCCAATGAAAGTGAAATTTTAAACATACTGTCAACAGTCAGTATCCCTGATCACCCCCACACGAGTCATCTGATGACACTATACTGCACTGGTGACAGTATGTAAAAAAAATTGTGAAAAAAAAAAAAAACAAATCTTTATTTAATTTCTTCATTTTCCAAAAAATTGTGACAAAAAATTACAGCAAAATATTTGCCATGCCTCTTAATAAATAGCTCAGATTGTCTACTTTCCAAAAAGGGTCACTTAGGAGGGTATTTGTACTGTGCTAGCATTTTGGGGCCTCAGGTACATCAGGATTGATCAATGTTCAAATATATATACACCATAGTTTGTAGACACTATAACTTTCAAACAAATAATATACACTTTTTGGGATTTTTTTTTTACTAAAGACAAGTAGCAGAATATAATTTAGGAAGAAATTAGATTTTATTGTATATGTTTTATAACAGAAAGTAGAAAATATGGGATTTTTTTTTCAACATTTTTGGTATTTTTTCAGTTATATAAGCAAGAAATAAAAAACCTAGTGGTGATCAAATACCACCAAAAGAAACTCTATTTGTGTGAAAAAATTATATAAATGTAATTTGTGTACAGTGTTGCTTGACCAAGCAATTGCCAGTTAAAGTAGTGCAGAACTGAATAGCAAAAAATGACCTGGTCATGAAGGGGGTAAAACCTTCCAGAGGTCAAGCGATTAGATCAGCTGATGAAAGTGCTTAAAATTTTGGTGGTTTAATATGACTTTAAAGTGGAGGTCCGGCCATTTAAAAAAAAAAAAAAAAAGTCAGCAACTACAAACACTCTAGCTGATGACTTTTAATAAGGGCACTTACCTGTCCAGCGAGCCTGTGATGTCGGCCCCCCAAGGCCGTTCCATCCATCGGATCGGGTGCTGGCGCCGCCATCCTAACTAAGGGAAACAGGCAGTTTTCTATAATAAATATCCCCCAAAATATATAAAAAAACATATTTTTTCCTCAGTTTAGGCCGATACGTATTCTTCTACATATTTTTGGTAAACAAAATCGCAATAAGCGTTTACCAATTGGTTTGCGCAAAAGTTATAGTGTCTACAAAATAGGGGATCGTTTTATGGCATTTTTATTAATAATTTTTTTTTACTAGTAATGGCGCCGATCTATTTATCGTGACTGCGACATTATGGTGGACACATCAGACAATTTTGCAACATTTTTGGGACCATTGGCATTAATACAGCGATCAATGCTAAAAAATTGCATTGATTACTGTAAAAATGTCATTGGCAGTGAAGGGGTTAACCACTAGGTGGCGCTATAGGGGTTAAGTGTGTCCTAGGGAGTGATTCTAACTGTGGGGTGAAGGGGCTGTGTGTGACACATCACTGATCGCTGCTCCTGAATACAGGGAGCAGAGATCAGTGACACTGTCATTAGGCAGAAAGGGGAGATGCTTGTTTACATTAGCATCTACCCATTCTTCCTCACCGTGAGACGATCGCGGGTATCCCTGTGGGGATCGAGTCCACGGGACCTGCGATCCCGCTCATGGAGCTCCCGGCGGGCCCCGACTCTTGAAGGGCAACCTACAGGTACGTTAATCTGCCTGTACGTGCCCTTCTTATACAGTATATCTGTGTGAGGCGGTCAGGAAGAGGTTAATGGCAGCGCTAAAACCATACTGTCCAACTTTTTGAGATGGAAAATAGGGACACCTATTAGCAAAAGTATGTAGGCATAGGACACGCCCCCTTAAAAGAGAATGATACAAAAAAAAGATTAGTTAAACCCCACAAAAGCTTTTTTAACCACTGCTATTCCTTTATACTGGCTTTTGACTTTTACAAATGCAGCAATTTAGAAATTGGATGAAAGGTTTAGCACTGGGAATCACTTTTTGAGAGATAAATAGTGCATTTTATATACAACTATAGAAATCAGACCAAAATGAGGAACAAATGAGGAGGAAAGAGGGAAGGAGGGACATTGTTCCAAATCAGGCACAGTCCCTTGAAATCAGGGACAAATGGGAGCTATGGTTAAACAATTTCTAGGCAGACATTATGCAAATTGTGTATGTTATACTTATGTAAATATTTCAATCTAATATTTTCCTATATAATCCACCTTTTATAATAGACCTGCTTGGATACAAATCCAGAAGCATTTCAGCGTAAGATTAGTAAAAGTAATACTGAAGATCTTAAACCCAAACATTCAAAGGGATGCAAATGCAAGCGATCTGGTTGCCTTAAGAATTACTGTGAATGTTATGAGGTTTGTAAAGGCCTTTTTATTTGCTCATAATTAATAGCTTATTGAACTTTTTTAATAACTGTAATAAAAAAAACAGGGCGATTTTGAACAGTTGGGCGCAATGCTGATGTGGATGGATGTACCCGTATGCCCTCCCACATTGGCAACCTGTGCACACTGCACAGCAGCAGTATCTATGACCACTGTGTCCACTAAACACAGCAGATCGCCATTCGTTGTATTGGGCCGCTGAGAGCGGCCCTGGCACCATGTGATTGCTGTGACCAATCACAGCAATCAGTTACAGTAGTAAACAAGCAGACAGCTTCTACACCCCAGAAGATCTCCACAGTCTCCTTGGCTTGTATTGTGATGTAAAAAGTGTTGAAGTTAAAGTGCCACACCATTTCAGCCTCACTTGTGCCCATCATTGCAACCTCACCTGTGCCCATCAATGCAGTGTGACCAGTGCCCATCATTGCAGCCTCACTTTTGCCCATTATTGCAGCGTGACCAGTGCCCATCATTGCAGCCTCACCTGCAATGATGGGCACAGGTGAGGCTGCAAAGAAAAAGAAAATATTTTTTTTGCACAAAGTTGTCAATTTAATAAAATATTTCCCATACGTAGCAATGGATACCTCAAAACACATTCTGCTACTCCTCCTGAGTATAGGAATACCACATATCTGAGACTTTTTCAGTGTTTGGACTGATTTTGACATTGCATCTTTTATATCAAAAAAAATAACCCAATATTGTATTAAAAACTTTGTACTTTAATGCTTGACTCTGTAGTGTAGTGTAGTGAAGTGCCACCTATAGCATTCCTAAAAGCCAAGAAAGTCTAGCCTACTGATACGCCTACAATGTTGTTGGCTGCACTGGTTTGGTGACAATGGTACTAGTGTGGCTAGGGATCAGGAACACTGTTGCTGACTGCCTTGGCTATCGTGATATTGGCACTGGCACTAGCAATCAGGTACATTGTAGCTGGCGGCACTGGTCTAGTGACACTGGGACTGGTGTGGCTAGCAATTAGGAAAGAGATTGCTGGCTTGCACTGGTCTAGTGAAATTGAGAATGGTGTGGTAATGATCAGCAACATTGTTGCTGGCTTACACTGGTTTGTTGAGACATATTCTCTCTGTTCTGAGAGAAGTAAAACCCATTTTACTATTTAAACATAGATAAGGTGAACCAAACATATATCAGCCTTTAGTAAAAAACCATGCAAATCACTGTCTTAACATCGCAGAGGAAGCCAGTGACCTCAGGGGAGGTAGTGTGACCAATGAGGACCCTAGGAATACAGTATTCCATCAACACATATTGTAAAATATAATTGTTTTGTTTGTCCTTTCTCACCTGCTTCTCTGAATCGAAAATAAAAGTGCTCAGTGCATAAAGTTGCTTGATGCTTAAACCATCCAACCAGGGCAAAATGTGTTCATTTCATTTTATTTAACAAAAGTTAAAATGTAAAATCATTGCACTCACATTAAAGCAATGTAAACCAGCTTTAAACCAGTTTATATTTAATTTTACTGATTGGGTTAACATACAGTATACTCTGTATGTTTACAAATTGCAAGGCTCAGCATAAAGTGTAGAACATGCAGAGAGATACTAGTCCAGATGCCAAAATGCTTTTAAGGGCTTCCTGCTCATGTTTATTGCATCACTGTTGCATCAAAAAGTACTTTAATCCCTCTGCATACTGCCTGAAAGACCTACCATTAGCTTATCACCAAGTATTGATGAGCAAAATGTACAGTTGCCTTTGAAGCCTTGATCGCATAGGCCTTCATTTAGTAAAACTTTTTACAGATTTGCTGCACAGCTTTTAGAGGTGGTTCACACTGGAATGCACGCAGTCCTGCGCGGTGCGGTTTTGACAGCCCATTCATTTGAATAGGCCTCAAAATGCACTGGAACGCAGAAAAAGTAGTGCAAGCACTTATTTTCCAGAACATGCCACACCAAACTGCATGGTACTGTGGTATGTGTGTGGGGCATTATTAAAAATGTATTGGCACTCCCAAGAATCTCACAAGGGCAGCGTGTTCACCTATAGTGCTGGTAACGTGCATCGAATGCGCCTTTCCTGTGACGTGTGTTAGTGTGAATGTGCCCTTAATTCTTTTTGGACAGGCCACTATTTCTGAAGAAGAGAGCAAGTAGATTCCAACAAAAAATTGTTGCCTTCAGTGGGGGGAGTAGATGATTACACTGTCATGCCAGTAGTGGTATAAGGGGGTATTAATGGGGGAAGGGTGTGCTAATAAGGGCAAGAGATGGCAGGGGTGGTATTTAATTTAAGATACACAACAGTTAATGGAGAGACATAGAATGCACACTATAATAATATTTTGGGGCCAGAATAAGAAAAAAAAATCATTTGTAGAATCTGCAGCAGAGGCTTTGTTGTTATAACTGATCCAGGATTGATTTTCACAAAGGTCAGCCATCAACTGTGTCTGGGGACAAATGAACTTCTGTAACAAAGTCCCCCCACACCTAAATGTACATTCAGAAAGCACACTGGCTGAAGGGCAGCCCAGCTGCTTAATTGCATTCTTGGCAGGCTCTGACCAGTGGTCCATCCCCCTTGTCCAGAAAGCTTCCTAAGGGGGTTGTCCATTGGAAGGATAACAGCACCCACCCATGACTCTATGTAAGCTTTGTTTAGGCTGCCTCCACCACTGCTGCCCCTCCTTTCACCGACAGGAGGTTCCAGGCCATATTGCTGAATGATATATTTCCAGCTTCTGGAAAGCAGGTTAACATGTTCCTCCACAGTATGTCTTCTGGGTGTTTCATCTTTTGCTGCTTCTAAGAGGTGAGCAGGGTGAGTTCTGTGACTTTCCTTTTATAACATGGACTCAGGAGGGTGGTCAACAAGTAATGATCACTTTCCTTGATTCCATGATTCCTGGGGTAGTGTTCCAGGCACTGGAGCATAACAGAGCCTATCTGTCACACAATATCTTAGACAGAGGAACCTGAGTCTTTAGGCTTGTTCAGGACAACATTGCTATTTCCCCCCAACCATGTACCAGTCCCAGGGTTAGTGAGGGATGAACCCCACCCCTGGAAGCCTGCTATATGTTCTCCTCCTCATCACCACCATAGCAACCATACTCCCACTTCTTATGCTCCTACTGTGCCTGTTGTGGCTTCAAAGGGGCAAAGAATGGAAAAAAACAGCCACCAGAAAGTTCTCCTTTTCCTCATGCTCCTGTGCCTCAAGTACCTGCATCTGATCCAGTAGAAACATTACATTAACCAGCATCTGCTCCAGTGGGAATATGACAGGAATTGTGACACTATTCTGGTTGCCTCCTAAAATGGTGACAATATGGTGCATGTGTCCTGAATGAGGAGCCACTGACGTGGGAAAAAAAACAGCTCCTCTGAGCCTGTCCTCATGCCATATTTACACAGATACTAGTTTATGGCCCACTGATGCATGTGCAGCTGCTGCACGATGACCAGGGAGCTAAATTTCACACAGCTGAGCAGTGGCTGTGTATGGCCACCTGTAATAGCTACAGACTCTTCTGGTCTGCCTCAAGAGGTTCTGTAAGCCAGGGTATCCTGCCATGAACTGATTTATCACCAGATTGAGGATGTGATCCAGGCAAGGCATATGTTAATTTCCCTACTAAGTGGGAGACAGTTGTTACGGTTGTCTCACATGACCTTGCCTGGCACAAGATGACATGGGATTAACCACCACTGGGCCTGCCTCTGCTAAACTAACAAAATCTCTGCCCCAATGTGGCTCCCTAATAAATATTAAAAAACAGAGGGACTTAAAAGAATAAAAGGGGTACCCAAAAATGGCCACCTCCATTGTCAAATGCCCATTCACCTAATAAATAAATGGTGGGGCTCTATGGTCAATTATGAAACCACACAAAAATATGGTTTTACTACTGAGCCTTTGGGGCTTGAAATTAATCAAATTATTAATGTACAAAATCAATGCAAATATGAAAAAAGACCACCTTCCACCACCATTAAAAGACAACATTGTCTTGATATCAAATCGTGCGTCTAGTGCCCCATGTGGCTCCCCTAGGTATACAAGCTGCCAAACTGCATGACATTGTTTTGTGTGAGCTGTTGCATAGCCTCTCAAATGCTTGAGGGGGACAGGTGGTTCTGAGGATGACTCACTTGAAGAAGGAATTGAGGAGGGGGTGAAGGTGACTGATCTGTTACTGTCACCAAGTCAGGATGTGCATTGGTACAACAAGCTCCAGTGTACCACATCCTGCATTCTTCTGGGCTGCCAGCAGTGACCCAGGGGGCTGTGAATGAGATATCATGTCCCTGCCCATACTTGCTAGACCGTGTGCCTGTGGACATAAGTACCCTGCAGTTGAGGGTGGAGGGCAAAGATGGCCTTTAATTAAAAATATGGTGGCCGGGAACCTGCCACTGCTGTACAGCACAGGCTGCAAGTTCACTGCAGGGGGCGGACTCCAGGAAGAAGCTGTAAAGCCATCAATCCCGCTGAACTGGTATTGAGATGTTGGGTATAGGGGTTGCTAGTTTGGGGTACTTTCTCTTTTGTTCCAGCAGCTGGGACAGGGAAGCCTGCCTACACAATGCTAAAACTGGAGATGGCAGGGTGGGACTGATGGAATCAAAGCATGATTGCAGCCTACAATTGCCCCTATTCTGTTCCCATGTTATCCCCCTACACTGGCCCCTACTCTGTCCCCATGCTGACCCTCTTCCCTGCTCTGCGCTGGGAGGTAAACCTCTGATACCTCCCTATCCCTGCAGATAAGGAAATTTGTAAACTTGGGGTGGTGGAAAGGAAGGAGCTGGAATTAGGGAGGAGGAGTGCAGCCGTTTTTCTGCCTAATATAAGCCTTCAGGTGCTGCTCTTGCTGACCTGCGTGGTGGGCACTCATGTGGTTCTTCATAAATGTGGTACCCAAATGGCAAATTGTTTTACCATGCTTGAGACACTGCTGACAGAGACTGCAAATGACTATAATGCGGTCTGAAGCACATGTCAAAAATGCCCACACAGCTGAACTCTGCGGACCAGGGATAACAGTAGCCTGTAACCGTGGAGCTTTGCTATAAGGTGACGTAGAGTAGCTACTCCCGCCACTGCTCTGTGAGGTACCCTGGGATGGCCACCTGCCTCACTGATGTTGTGCCTCTCCTTCAATTTCCTCCTGTACTATATTTAGCATCCAGGTACTGTTAGAAAGAAAATGCAAAAAACATGAAAGGAATAGGGGTAGGGAAAAGGGGAAATGGGAAGGGATGGATTTGCAGGGTGGTGTCAATTATAGCCGATTCAAAAGTAGTTCGGCTATCGATCAAAAACCTAGTACAAGGTTTATGTGTCGCCGTAGCCTTGGCGTATTAGGAATAGGGGAGGGGTTACTGGGACCAATAGACACGGGCCCAGAAAAGGGGCTACTTTATGGAGACAGGTATAGATCGAGACAACTTTTACATTGAATCAAAAGTAAAAAAAAATTTTATTAAATGCACTTGTGTATTTCCTATTAAAATTAGATTCCAGACACCTGGATATCTTAAACTAACAAATATAGACAACACTGAACAAGACATGGACTAGACACCATATAAACAACATTGGGTGCAACACGTGTAACTGAGCAGCAAACAATGATCAAAAAGGATTACAAATTAGTATTGATAAATAAATAATACTGGTATGTTCATATATACTTTAAAGTATTCCAAATTGGTGATCATAACACTACTTGAGCTATTGTTGGAGGCAAATTATTAGTTGAGGAGGCAGCGCTGCTTTAATAGTTACGGCTAACAATCCAGCTATCACTAAATGCGTGATTAACAGTCCTGGTGAAATGAATTTTTTGAATATGCAGCCTAGCTGATTATGGTTTATAGTTCTCGGCGAAGGGGGAACCCCTGTTGGATTTGGTCTGAGCGGCACTGAACCATGAACCATATATTAATTCCAACTATCCATATATGTCAGCATGTTGCCAGTGAGTACCTGGATAAAATTTCTGATTTCAAGCTGGGTCTTAAATATACAGCCTTGCTGTTTACTGATTACTAGCGATTTATATATGGATTAAATCAGATCAAAGACGTTTGAATCAATTGGATCACAGGTACCAGCGGTTCAATAGTCCATAAGACATTCTGTAACAGATGGCAATCGGCTAAACACATTGGTGAATAGATATAAGTTGGAAACGGCATGTAATCTCTCAGACAGTCATTAGAAAAGGTGAGCTTGTAACGTTACCCTGCTGGCGTCTTCCTTGTAGATGCAATATCCAAGGATTCAATCCTTTCAGTCAGAGTGTCAATTACCAATGCCTTTGATGGATTACTGCTGTCCCATTTCAAGGTAGCCGTTCCGTTCCGTTTCCTTTATGGGGCTAATGCCGAGTTATGAAAGGCCCAGTAGCCATTGTGAGGAGGTCCAGGGTGGTCGTTCACCGCTTCCGAGGGTCGCTCGGGATCATGCAGCGTTGCTCTCAGTACTTCGAGCCTCCGCTCTGTGTAGTGTTGGTCGGCTGCCCGTCACGTGATGCGTGACGCGTTTCGCAAGGGGCGTAGTTGCGTTTGCTTCTTCCTGACGTGTGCTGGGAAGGTGTTAGACGTCCTTTCTTATACCGTGATTTTCAAACACCAACAGGTGTTGACTTGAAAGGGAGTGATTGCACTTGAAGTGTTGTATCAATTTCAACCGTTGACCAATATTTACGTAATTGTCATTCTAGTTAAACGGCAGTTTCTACTATTTATGCTGCATAAAGGTTTACTAGACATTAAGGAAATTGATGTGTTATGCATTGGGCATTGAAACATTTAACATAAAACACATAAAACAAGATCGAGTGAAAAATAAATATTTATCGCTAGACCAAAAGAGCAATTTTAAGTTGGAGTGAAGAGATGGAGGAACATAGAGATGATCGTATGCTTATACATTAACCACATACGGGGGCATCTGGCAGAGTCCAATCAACACCGCAGGGGCCAAGTGGGAGCGAACAGCTAAGAGTCCAGTAAAAATGTCATCCCATAGAAGGGAATTCTGTTAGAAAGAAACCTCATCATCACCCAACCCCAGTCCCCCAGTCGCTGAATCCAACTTGGCAGTAGGTTGCATCTAAATGAACATCAGTTCAAACTGGTTCTTTCCGCTTGTTGTCACCTCCCTCTATGCTCCTTTTGCTCTCTTTCTCAACCTCAGATGCAATTGTAGCAAGAAGGAAGATGATGGCTTGGTTAGTGACTCGTCTCACCCCTCCCATGTATAGCATGCACACTGCACGTACCCTGCCTCTTGATGCTGCACTCCAACCACCACTTTGGTCTATGGATACAAAAGCTGCTTGCCCCCATATACCAGAACCTCTGCCTCTCCCTTTAGGCCTCCCAAAAATGTTGATGTATATTTTTATTCACTGGTTGTAGTTACAGCTATAGCAAGAGCTGTATGTCATTTAGAGGACCTAGCTGCACCACATTAGTATGTATGCACCTCCGGTATGCACCAGAAAACTGCCAGGGGATAAGATTTACTTTCATCAGTGGTCACCCCTACTGTCCTACAGCACTATCATCAGAGTAAAGTGTACATTTACAAAGTTTTGTCGAATTTGGACAACACATAAATCAATTTATGAACTGTTTGCACTGAGCATTCTTTATTTGGACTGCTTTTGCACTGTGCACTTTGCCAATATATTGTCTTTGGATATCTATGAATTAATCTGCCTTCACATGTTAGTGTTTATCATATATATTTAAGCACTTTATTTACGTTTTACTTAATTGATTTGCATTCTTGTACTATTAACGCACTAGCATGTTATTTGATAGCGTAACACATTTGTATTTTTAAATAATTATATATATGTGGGTAAATAGTGAGTGCTGCTTTCACTATTTGGTTGTTTTACTCATTTATTTGACAGTTTTAGTTTTTCAATATACAGTATCTCACAAAAGTGAGTACACCTCTCACATTTTTGTTAATATTTTATTATATCTTTTCATGCGACAACACTGAAGAAGTAACACTTTGCTACAATGTAAAGTAGTAAGTCTACAGCTTGTATAACAGTGTAAAATTGCTGTCCCCTCAAAATAATTTAACACACAGCCATTAATGTCTAAACCGCTGGCAAAAAAAGTGAGTACACCCCCTAAGTGAAAATGTCCAAATTGGGCCCAAAGTGTCAATATTTTGTGTGAACACCATGATTTTCCAGCACTGCCTTAACCCTCTTGGGCATGGAGTTCACCAGAACTTCACAGATTGCCACTGGAGTCCTCTTCCACGCCTCCTTGATGACATCACAGAGCTGGTGGATGTTAGAGACCTTGCACTCCTCCACCTTTTGTTTGAAGATGCCCCACAGATGCTCAATAGGGTTTAGGTCTGGAGACATGCTTGGCCAGTCCATCACCTTTACCCTCAGCTTCTTTAGCAAGGCAGTGGAGGTGTGTTTGGGGTCGTTATCATGTTGGAATACTGCCTTGTAGCCCAGTCTCCAAAGGAAGGGGATCATGCTCTGCTTCAGTATGTCACAGTCAGTGATGGCACTAACGCCGTTAAAGTAAACGGCGTTACGTAACGCCTTTACTTTAGAGGGTAACGAGTAATCTAACTGATTACTCTTCCCCTCGCGGTAACGCTGTTCCCATTACTGGGGCGGCGTTACCGCAATTACCCGCCGCGATCGCGGAGCCGTCCGCGGCCTCGGCCTTAGGAAAGGCCGTGGCTTCGGCCTAGCTCCGGAGCGGCGGCCGACGGGTGCACCAAGATGGCCGCCGCTCCGGCCTAGCTCCGGAGCGGCGGCCATCTTGGTGCACCCGTCGGCCGTTTACAATGTGATTGCTCCGTCAAATGACGGAGCGATCACTTTGTAAACAAACCGGCGTCAAGATGACGCTGGTCTCCCCTCTGTGTACAGATCTGTACAGTGGAGGGGAGAGATCGGATGGCAGCAGCCATCCCTCCATACCCTGCCACTACTCTGCAACACCCTGCCAATACTGCGCAATACTCTGCAACACCCTGCCAATACTGCGCAATACTCTGCAACACCCTGCCAATACTGCGCAATACTCTGCAACACCCTGCCAATACTGCGCAATACTCTGCAACACCCTGCCAAAACTGCGCAATACTCTGCAACACCCTGCCAATACTGCGCAATACTCTGCAACACCCTGCCAATACTGCGCAATACTCTGCAACACCCTGCCAATACTGCGCAATACTCTGCAACACCCTGCCAATACTGCGCAATACTCTGCAACACCCTGCCAAAACTGCGCAATACTCTGCAACACCCTGCCAATACTGCGCAATACTCTGCAACACCCTGCCAATACTGCGCAATACTCTGCAACACCCTGCCAATACTGCGCAATACTCTGCAACACCCTGCCAATACTGCGCAATACTCTGCAACACCCTGCCAATACTGCGCAATACTCTGCAACACCCTGCCAAAACTGCGCAATACTCTGCAACACCCTGCCAATACTGCGCAATACTCTGCAACACCCTGCCAATACTGCGCAATACTCTGCAACACCCCGCCATACCCTGCAACACCCCGCCATACCCTGCAACACCCCGCCATACCCGCAACACCTGGCCATACCCCGCCACACTCTGCAATACGCGGTAATACCCAGCCATACTCGGCGATACCCAGCCATACTCGGCGATACCCAGCTATACCCAGACAATATTACAGTTGGGGAGATAACGTGGATATTACAGTGGGGGCTTTATGGTGGTGGAATTTTCAAAGGTTTTTGCAAATTCAATTATTATTTGCTGATCCGAAAAATGATCCGATCCGTGACTCTGCAACGATCCGATCCGTGAGTTTGGGGGGGACAGATGTACAGGGGGGGAACAGACATATGCGTGTGGGGGGGGGGACAGACGTGTAGTGGGGTACAGAGGGGGAACAGATATATGTGTGTGTGGGGGGGGGACAGATGTGTAGTGGGGTACAGAGGGGGAACAGATATATGTGTTGGGGGGGAACAGACGTGCAGGGGGGAACGCTCCCCTTGCTTACAGTAATACTAGACCGGCCACTAAGAATATTAAAAAAAAAAGTCAGTTATTTTGCTGAGTAACTAATTACTTTTCCAATGTAGTAACTGAGTTACTAACTCAATTACTTTTTTGGGAGAAGTAATTTGTAACGTAACTAATTACTTTTTTAAAGTAAGATGACCAACACTGGTCACAGTACATGTTGGCATTCATGGTTCTCTCAATGAACTGTAGCTCCTCAGTACAGTATTTATGTAGAGCAACAATTCCTTTTTTCAGATCCTCAGAGAGTTCATTGCCATGAGGTGCCATGTTGAACTTCCAGTGACCAGTATGAGAGTGAGCGCGATAACACCAAATTGAACACAACTGCTCACCATTCATACCTGAGACCTTGTAACACTAATGATTCACATGACACCAGGGAGGGAAAATTGTTACCGTATATACTCGAGTATAGGCCGACCCGAATATAAGCCGAGGCACCTAATTTTACCACAAACAACTGGGAAAACTTATTGACTCGAGTATAAGCCTAGGGTGAGAAATGCGCAGCTACTGTAAGTGGAAAAGAGGGTCAACGATGCCCATTTGCAGCCTCACTGTGCCCATGCAGATGGACACAGTTGACCGATTTGGGGCCCTGTATCTCAGGGTCACTTAGTGCTAGGAACCCCATCTTTAGATATGTTGTAGTGCTAATTCCACTGGGTTGGAATACAACATTTGGGGTTCCTAGCACCAAGTGTCCCCGAGATACGGGCCCCAAATTCGGGTCAGAAAATCTCAAGCACTTTTCTGCAGCAGAGAATGACATTTTCTGAACCGACTTTGGGGCCCTGTATCTCGGGGCCACCTAGTGCTAGGAACCCCATCTTTGGATATGTTGTAGTGCTAGTTCAACTGGGTTTGAATGCTAAATTTGGGGTTCCTAGCTCCAAGTGTCCCCGAGATATGGGGCCCCAAATTCGGGTCAGAAAATGTCAAGCACTTCTGCAGCAGAGAATGACATTTTCCGAAGAGACTTTGGGGCCCCGTATCTCGGGGCCACTTAGTGCTAGGAACCCCATATTTGGATATGTTATATTTCTAGGTCCACTGGGTTGGCACACCAATACTCCTATACCCAAGTGGCCCCGAGATACGGGGCCCCAAAGTCGGGTCGGAAATTTTTTTTTTTGCTGCAGAAAAGTGCTTGACTCCAGTATAAGCCGAGGGGGGCACTTTCAGCACAAAAAAATGTGCTGAAAAACTCGGCTTATACTCGAGCATATACGGTAATTGGGCACGATTTGGACATTTTCACTTAGGAGTGTATTCACTTTTGTTACCAGCGGATTAGACATTAATGGCTGTGTGTTGAGTTATTTTGAGGGGACTGCAAATGTACATTGTTGTACACTCACTACTTTACATTGTAGCAAAGTGTAATTTCTTCAGTGTCGTCACATGAAAAGATATAATAAAATATTTATAAAAATGTGAGGGGTGTACTCACTTTTGTGAGATACTGTAATTTTGTATGCATTTAAAACCAGCATTATAGGAATAAATGGGGCTGTGTCTACAAACAAAAATGTATGCTGTGCTTAGTGGCATACAAAAAAGTGGGAGTACATGCAGATTTGACTTGTGTATGTATGTAAACGTGTGCATACTGTATATGCATAAAGCCTTGTATACATCTAAATGCAAGGTGTGTATTTTAAGCAGGATGTAAAGCTTAATGTGTACAACAATCCTCCACTAAAGCTGACAAGAGAAAAGTGTCCTTCTCTCTTTATATTATGCAGGATTTGTCTTAAAAGTGTTTCACAGATCATTAGTTGCACTGGTATAAGTAAGTGTGTTCTTCATTGCAGGCTAAAATAATGTGTTCCTCTAACTGTAAATGCATTCACTGTAAAAATTTTGAAGAAAGCCCAGACCGTAAAACTCCTAGGAGCATACAGAAACAACAAGATGCAGAATGGTATGAGTCAGAAGAATAGTGATTAGAAGTTTTTTTTTCAATACTAGATTTAATGACTGCAACTGCTTTTGTTAGGTTGGTCGAATGTATGTATAATATGATAAAGAACCATATCTTAAGAGAGTTACAGTGTAAAATATCCTAAGGTAGAGGTAGAAGTTCAGAACTGAGATATTCTAAATGCATAACTCCTCTTTTATGGCATACAGTTAGGCCCATATATATTTGGACACAGGCACAATTTTAGATTTTTTCTGTTATTTACCAATACATATTCAAGCTATAGTTTTATAATGGATATGGGCTGAAAGTGCACACTCTCGGGTTTAATTTGAGGGTATGTACATTCAAATTAGAGGAAGGGTTTAGGAATTACAGCTCTTAAGAATAGCCCTCCCCTTTTTCAAAGGACCAAAAGTAATTAGACAATTGGATCAAAAGCTGTTTCATGGCCAGGTGAGGGCTAGTCCTTCATTATTCCTTCATCAATTAAGCAGGTAAAAGGTCTGGAGTTGATTTTAAGTGTAGTATCTGTATTTGGAATCTATTGCTGTGAACCTACATCATGCATTCAAATGAGCTGTCCATGCGAGTGAAACAGGTCATTGTACGGCTTCAAAAATTAAACAAATCCATCAGAGAGATAGCAGCAACATTAGGAGTGGCCACATCAACAGTTTGGTACATTTTGAGGAAAAAAGAATGCACTGGTGAGCTCAGCAACATAAAAAGGCCTAGACGCCCATGGAAGACAACAGTGGAGGATGATCGCAGGATCCTCTCTATGGTAAAGAAAAACCCGTTCACAACATCCAGACAAGTGAAGCACACTCTCCAGGAGGTAGGCGTATAATTGTCAAAGTCTACAATCAAGAGAAACTTCCCGAGAGCAAATACAGAGGATTCCCCAGAAGGTGCAAACCATTCATAAGCCTGAAGAATAGAAAAGCCAGATTAGACTTTGCCAAAAAACATCTAAAAATAAGCCAGACCAGTTCTGGAAAAGCATTCGTTAGACTGATGAAACTAAAATTAATCTGTACCAGAATGACGGGAAGAAAAAAGTGTGGAGAAGGCTTGGAACAGATCATGATCCAAAGCATACAATGTCATCTGTGAAACATGGTGGAGGCAGTGTGATGGCATGGGCATGCATGGCTTCCAGTGGCACTGGGTCATTGGTGTTTATTGATGATGTGGCAGAAGACAGAAGCAGCCGGATGAATTCTGCAGTGCTTAGAGATATACTGTCAGCCCAGATTCAGCCAAATGCAGCAAAGTTGATTGGATGGCGCTTCACAGTACAGGTGGACAATGATCACACCGCAAAAGCAACCCAGGAGCTTTTGAAGGAAAAAAAGTGGAATATTCTGCAATGGCTGAGTCAATCACCTGATCTCAACCCAACTGAGCATGCATTTCACTCGCTAAAGGCAAAACTAAAGGCAGAAAGCCCCACAAACAAAGAATAACTGAAGACAGTTGCAGTTAGAGCCTGGAAAAGCATCAGAAAAGAAGAAACCCCGTCTATGTAATGTAATGATTCTAAACAGAATATTACAAATTTACATTTTATTTATGATTATATACATTTTTCCAATTAGATTTGAGAAAAATGGACTGTGTATATAAATGGTTGCAGTTCCTAAAATTTGTACTTGATATTTATGTTCAACCCCTTGCATTAAAGCTGAAAGTCTGCACTTCAAATTCATTTGGATTGTTTTGTTTTAATTTTATTTTGGTGGCATATAGAGCCCAAAATATGAAAATTGTGCCTGTGTCCAAATATATATGGACCTAACTGTATTTGGTACTGCAATTATGGAACAGCAGAATGATTAACTTTGTAAATATTGATTACCTAAGGCTACTTTCACACTGGGGCGCTGGCCGCATTGACGGTAAAGCGCCGCTAGTTTTAGCAGTGCTTTACTGCCGTTTTAGTCTCACTTTTCAGCTGCTAGCGGGGTGCTTTTAACCTCCGCTAGCGGCTGAAAAAGGGTTAAAAGCGCCTGCAAAGCTCCGCTGCCGAAGCACTTTAGCACTTTAAAGCACTTTAAAGTGCTAAAAGCTGCGAAGCACTTTAAAGGCACTTCGGCAGTCGGGCTTTCACACTGGGGCTGCAGAAGAGGCAGTTTACAGGTGCTTTTCAGGCGCTATTTTTAGTGCAAAAATGCCTGTAAAACGCCTCAGTGTGAAAGTGGCATAAATGATTTCAGTTATGTGTATACAAAGCTGTTAAAAGACCATTTATGTCAATTTGAAAACCATAAAAGTTACCATCAAGATTGGTCTACAGCTTTCCATATTTACACACAGCTGACCATTGAAAATGTTCCTGGCAGACTTCAGTACAATTTCAGCTCTATAGACTTCTATGTTATCTCACAGAAATCAGCATAGAAACATTTCTATACAACTTTGATGGATGCATATTTTTTAACCCTCACCTCCCCTCCCTGGCCATCCTTCATTTATTGATTTTGATACAGCTGCGATTTTGGAGCCTTCCTTGGATGCAAATGCAGCAAAAATGCATCATGCGTTGCATTAAATGTAATGCAAGACGGCAAAAATGCATCTGTGTTTTTAATGCGTTTTTGATACAGAGCACTGTGAAAGTAGCCTAAAGCTTGCCATACACTATGCAAACTTTGGCAGGTTCCCGATTAACTTGCCAAAATTCTCTTCATGGGTGATCCTTTTGCCATCCTTCTGCCCAACTTCTTGCAATTGAAAAAGGAGCAGGACAGAAAATTTTCAGCTGAACCGAAGCTGCATCCAATTAGATGCAGTTGCTATTTGGGTATTTTGGCAGACAGAGTGTGCAGTGGGAAAATCGTCCATTCTTGCCTTTATAGTGTGGATGGAGAAATCTGTTATGCCACGTACACACGATCGGAATTCTCGTCGGAAAAAGCTCTGATGGTTTTCCCGACGGAATTCTGACGGAATTCCGCTCAAACTGTTTTGCCTACACGTGGTCACACCAAATTCCGACCTGCCAAGAATGCGGTGACATACAACACTACGACGAGCTGAGAAAAAATGAAGTTCAATGCTTCCGAGCACGCCTCGAATTGTTTCCAAGCATGCGTAGGAATTTTGCGCGTCGGAATTGCTACATACGATTGGAATTTCCGATAGAAACCTTTTCCGTCGGAAAAATTGAGAACATGCTCTCAAAATTTTGCTGGCGGGAATTCGGCCAGCAAAATTCCGATGGAGCCTACACATGGTCGCATTTTCCTATGAAAATCTCTCATCAGTCTTTTGCTGGTCGAAATTCCGATCGTGTGTACGCGGCATTAGATTTCTTTTGTTTACTCTGCAGGCTGAATGAAAAAATCTAAGACTGTATAAAGAGCTTTGGTATTCAGTTTAGAACTTAATGGCAACCAGTCAAATCTAAACATATTGTAGACATATGATATCAATAGTCTGTACAAAAATAAGAGAAATTAACTGATATATACAATTTACAAATAGAATTTATTCCTGCCTTGCCATAAATACCAATTGTCTGGTTAACCACTTGCTGTCCGCGCTATAGCCGAATGACGGCTACAGCGCAAACCTGAATTTCCAGGAGGCCGTCATAAGACGGTCTCCCCTTTGCATACTTCCTTCGCATGCCCTTACTGAGTCCCGGCCCCTTACCACGCGATCAGCTGTCAGCCAATGACAGCTGATCACATGATGTAAACAAAAGCTTGGTAATCGTTTTTTTTGTCAGCGTGAGGAGAAAAAAAAAAAAGCCGATCACCATCTTATCTGCATGGAACATCGGTCCCGAAGAGGAAGAGGCAATTATGCCCCATTTGTGCCCACCAGTACCCCCTGCCAGTGCCACCTGCCATTGCCACCTGCCAGTGCCCATCAGTGCCACCTATCAATGCCCATGAGTGCCACCTATCAATGTCCCCAAGTGCCACCTATCAATGCCCACCAGTGGTGCCAATCAGTGCCACCTAGCAGTGTTGCCTGTCAGTGTAACCGATCAGTGCCCATTATTGCCACCCATCAGTGCCCATCACTGTCACCCATCAGTGCCCATCACTGCCACCTATCTGTGCCCATCAGTGCTGCCTCATCAGCATACAACAATGAAGGAGAAAAATTACCTGTTTGCTAAATATTATAACAAAATATATATATATATATATATATATATATATATATATATATATATAAAAAAAAAACGCAGAGGTGATCAAATACCACCAAAAGAAAGCTCTATTTGTAGGGAGAAAAATTTCATCTGGGTAGAGTGTAGCAGGACAGCGCAATTGTCATTCAAAGTGCATCAGCGCTGAAAACTGAAAATTGGTCTGGACAGGAGGGGGGTTTAAGTGCCCAGTAAGCAAGTGGTTAAAAATGGGTTTGAGTTTTTTTGTACTGAGGTCTGTTTATTATAGGGAATAGTGCATGGGTAACCAATCTATGAACAGATATTAAATGATATTTTATGAACACAGCACTGTTATGCTTTCCTTTTGTATTTTTTTCTCTAGTTTTTACTCAGTTTTTACTTCTCTGGACGTAGTGAGAGCTGCATCTACATGTTTACTAGCACAAGCAGAGAAAGCAGAGGAAGAAAAACAGTCAGTCGGCATAGCAGAGAAAATGATAATTAAAGAATTTGGCAACTGTTTATCACAGATGTTGTAAACAGATATCCAGAGAGATACCAGTGAATTAAATAAATGCCCAGTTTTCTGCCAGAAATATATATTACATTTTAGTGAAAAATATTATAAAAGTCAAAAATCCCCCCCACAATGAAAATAATTGAAAAATGTATGTTCCCTATTAGTTCCTTTAACAGTTGGTAGAATTGCTAGGTTTCAGATTTTTTTTTTTAATAGAAAAAAGGGGATTGTATCTGTATTAGTGCACTTGTAAGAACAGCGTTGAGTACTGTATGGGACACATTTTTTTCACTCCAACTGTTCATGTTTCAAGACATTTGCAACACTGACACTAAAGTCACAAAAAATTATTACAATATAGATTAAAAATTACACAAACAGACACTATAAAATATGTCTACTCATTGTTCATATTATATGAATATTTATAGAGTAGCTCCACATGCAAACTCAACGTGTTTCGAAAATGTCTTCTTCAGGAGTACGTGTGAGTACTCAAGTAAATACTTGTGTTTAAACATATATCAATAAGTAGTCTACCTCTAAATTCTTCATCCAAAAGCCAAGCTATTGTGATCTTGTTCTCCATTCTATCTAATATACTATGATGTATGGATGGATGATATGTCCTCCATCTGTTAAGGGACCCTCTGGGGATGTTTTTCTTTTTTCCATAGTGGATAATCCAAGATTCTTTATGAATTACTGATCTTCTGCATTATATGATTTATGACAAGTTGGTCATGTTTTTTGCTGATATTTGATAATGGTTCTGGAGACTTTAATGTTTGATGATTGGCTGTGGAATCTGTGCCTCCATGTGTTTTTCCCTTCCTGTGATGGAGCTCCGCTATTGGATAATGATTTTAGTGGTAGACTACTTATTGATATATGTTTAAAAACAAGTATTCAAGGCTGGCAGCATCTGCTGATTTTATTCACAAGTACTCCTGAAGAAGACATTTTTGAAATGCGTCGAGTTTGCATATGGCGCTACTCTATATATCTTCATCTAACATGAACCATAAATAGACATATTTTATGTCTGTTGTTTGTGTCATTTTTAATCTCTTTGTGATTTTAGTGTCCGTTCTGTATGTGGTTCTATGTGTCTACACGCCATCCATGGCTATGTTTGGTCTCCTCTTATACAATAGAATTTATGTGGATGTAGACATATAGCACATGTTCTCCCTCTGGGATTTAGATTTAAGTACGCATGTTTCAAGACAAGCTTTTAGGGAATCTACTTCTTTCTGTTAGTTGAAGGCAGTAAAATTCTCTTTGACCCAAGGGAGCACCCTCTCCTGATGTAAAAGGACAAGCACCAGTCCTGCTTTTAAGTACCATAGTTCACATAGCCGCTTGTACTTCTCATTGGGGATCTTTTGTCTAAAATAAACAAAATGAGAACAGGGCACATCTAAATGTTCACTCTCGAGGGTGCAGTCCCCCACATCAGTAGATGGAAACTGCCTATGTTGAACAATTGCTGGGCTACACTTATGTGTATGCCACAGGATAAAGACTTAACATCTCCCACAGTTGATCTACTTCAGCAAGTACTCTAACATGTACGTTAAGCTTGTCAGGCCTTGGATTTGTCTATTTCTTGGATTTTATATTTCTGCTTCATAGAAGTGTTTATGTATAGCATTCACACCCCAAAAAAATGTAATATATTTTTAATGGAAACCTGTATTGAAAAAATGCAGAGGTTGTCAGTGCTGAACTGTCCTCCACAGAATTCTAGTTGCTTGGTTGTCATGCTGATTCAATGGCTTCATGACTTTCAGGGTCACTAACCCAGAGAAAATGTGGAGATCGGGAGTTCTGACCGTGCTCTAACATTCTTATCTGCATGCTTCTTCCAGGTTAGTGGCTTAAAAAATATCAACCCCACATAGCCAGACACCTAGTATTTAGGAAGTCGGGAATGGCAGTATTCAAATTTGTTTAGTACAGGATTCCTTTAAAGCTGAAAAAAAGTCTGCTGTACTTTTTCTTTTTCAAGGTTATGCCATAATGTACTAGTATGCACAGCATATTAATACATTATGGCAGACTTACCTGTCATAAATGCACAGCGCTGGGACCGATCCGAAGGGCCCCTGGCGCTTCATCTTCATCTGGTCTTCATTCTGGGTCCCGTGCTTTTGGTCACTTGATAGGCCAGGCCGTGATGATGCCACTACCGTGCGTGCAAACGGGAGTCACATCATCGCCCCACGGTTCGGGGGCAGTGAATGTTCGCTGAGCTGTGCATGAAAAAGAAACAAACCACCACGCTAGGTGTAAACAATAAATACAATTCTTAAACAGTCCCAATTTGGTGATATAAGAAGTGCTTGTGCTCAATAGTAAATCCGTATTCCAAGGTGCTCAGACTGGGTGCCCCACATAGATGTACACTCACCCCTAGGAGTTGACCAACCTTCTCCAGTATGGTCGTTCATGTGGGGAGACCCCTGTAGAGATCCGTACTGGCAATAATAGAAAATAATGCTCATTGCGCAATGCCGTTAAAAAATGTATTAATAAAACCAATTAAAAGTTACACTCACATGCATTGGTGCCTAATATCCTGGCACCCAGCATGTGTAGCAGGTGATTATTTGGGAAATCAGTCCACAAATGGAACTTCCTGATGAACTTCCTGATGATGGCCCATTGATTGGCTGAAATGCATCGAGGCAATATCACGTCACTGCGACACACTTCCACCAACGCTATCTCCTGGGATTCGAGCCGGACCGCGGACATCGATCCACAACCATTTGTGGGCTGATTTCCCAGACAATCACCTGCCACACATGTCGGGTGCCAGGATATTAGGCACCAATGCATGCGAGTGCAACTTTTAATCGGTTTTATTAATAAATTTTTTAACAACATGTGCAATGAGCCATGTTTTCTATTGTTCCTATTCACCTTTTATGAGGCAATATACTGCTAGAGGCGCCAATACGGGGTCTCCCCACATGCTTGAACAACCATACTAGAGATAGTTGGTCAACTCCTAGGGGTGAGCGTACATCTATATGGGGCACCCAGTCTGAGCACCTTGAAACATAGATTTACTATGGAGCAGGAGCACTTTTTATATCACCAAATTGGGACTGTTTAAGATTTGTATTTATTCTTTACCTCTAGCGCGGTGGATTGTATCTTTTTCATTTATTTGCTATCTAGCAAGTTTTTACTGCAGCTGGTGGAATTAAGTTTTCATTTAATTTGATCACTATTCATTGGTGCTTAGACCAATAGGGTCTCTTCTGTCATAAATACCCTGCCTGTCAGCCATTTGAACAAACAACAAGTTTACCTCCTCTTTAATATATGGCAATTTGGATTGTGATGAGTTACATAGTTCAGCTACTTTTTTCACAATGTTTCTCAACTCCAGTACCCCAAACAGGTCATATTTTTAGGATTTCTCTCAGATGAAATGGCTGCAGTAATTACTAAGCCAGTGATACTGATCAAATTACCTGTACAAAATAATGGAAAGCCTGAAAACCTACTTTGTTGGGTATACTTGAAGCTTGTAGTTTGGAAACGTATTAGTTCCAACCAAAATATATATAACATCTGTAGTGTATTTTCAGTTTTTCAAGGCTGTTAAGTTTGTTGTTCATGTCTCTCCATTTTGAAATAAAAATAATCTGTGAAATACATAAAGAGTAGATACTCATTAGAAATCTGTCTTGTGGTTGTGTGACAAATGCAAGTAGGTATATATGAATTTGTCTCAGAATTGTCTCAGACAGAATTTTGTCCAAAACAGATGTTTGTCCAAAACAGAGTACTTACACATGCAACTCAAGGGGTTCCTTCAGCATTGAACAATTTCTGCCTCTCAGATAAGTTCCCACTGACACCATTGATCTTTTTAGCTATCTGTAAGGAGGTAATTCTTCACAATGACAACAAGTGTAAGGACCATTATTCCCACTGACCATCACACTAATGTATCATCAGTTGTAGATTTCAAATTTTTAGCAGGGGTTCCCCAAGACCGGAGAACTATTTCAAGGGTTCCTCTGTGTTGAAAATGTTGAGAAAGGCTGGCCTAGTGCATTACCAAGACTTTATTCTGATAAAACAAAGCAGAGAAATGCATACTCACAAAGATGAAATATACACATGCATTGAGATACTCCAAAACACCATCCAGTGGGAATAACACATGGCCTGACCTGATGAACAAAAATGTTGGTAGTTGGCAGGTTTTAGGGGACCAGCCCCCTTTCTCAAAGCTGGTAGCTTTGTTTTATCACAAGAAATCATTGGTACTGCACTAGGAGTTTGCTCCCTCCTTTGTGCTTTTTTACAGCTATCGTATATGTCAGATTTACCCCATCTGAGCAAAGCATACCAGAAGGAGTTCAGCACATGACTGTGGATGATCTGCATAATATTGGGACTTTATAATTGTGTTCTAAGTGCTGGAGGTGTTTTGTGTGTGTTTGTGCTTATGCAACTCAATTTACTCCAACATGGAAGTGGTTTGCATCCACTTTCCTTATCACCAAATATGACTGTATCTCTGTATTAATTTGTCGCAACATTAATGACAGACGGGTAAAGTGTCGCAAAAAGGAACTATGTGAATTTGTCGCACACATTGGTACTAACAATAAAAATTTTGCACGGTTTTCATTAATTTGACCCATGGCTTAAGACTACAGTACATCTGTACAATGAGAAATGTGTCCCAATTGTATTCCTGTATATAGAATCTGCTTGCCCTTAAAAAAAATTCAAATCAGTAAATTAATACATTTCCTTGATACAGCCATGATTTTTAGTAACATTTATAGTAAAGTAAAGCACTGCTGAATCATTTCTGAGAAAGACTCCTGTTTAACAGAACGCTCCTGTATGTGCAAATTTATTAAAGTAGATGCAAAGATAATGAAAAGACACAGGGTTACAATTAGAGTTTGCAGAGAATTACAAAATTCTTTACACAACATTCTTTGTAATTATCCACCTGTCATAATGGCGTATAATGAGAGATCGACTACTTAGCACACAATCATATTAACAAGAGGGTTGGTATTGTTTAGTGTTGGGAACTACATACATCTTTGATCCTGATCATTAAAGTGTATCTTAACCCAAAACTAAAATTTTAGAATATTGCAGTTTACTAGTCCTTGATAAGGTGGTTTCTTTTTTTTTCTTTTTCAAGCTTCGTTTACTTTATTTTCACGTAGTAATCCTACAATTACCAAATTTCCTGTCCCTGGGTGGCTACATCACTCCTCTGCTGTATGTATGGAGCGAGTCATGGTTGTCACCCGAGGGGAGGGGGGCAGGGCAATAGGTAGTTTACAGAAGATAGCTAGGAAGGAAGATATTCCTTGTTGTAGCTCACAGAAAGTGATAAAGACACTGCATTTCTGGCAAGATCAACATAAAAATGTTCTTAGCTTGAAAAAAACGAATGCAGCCACCACATGTCAGAACTACACTGACCACTATACTGTACACTGCACTGACCACTATACTACACTGACCTCTGTACTGTCCACTATACTATACTGTCCACTACACTACACTGACCACTATAGTGTCCACCATACTGTCCACTATACTGAGAACTACACTGACCACTATACTTTCCACTACACTAACCACTATACTATACTGTCCACTACACTGACCACTATACTAGCCACTACACTGACCACCATACTACGCTACACTGTCCACTATACTACACTACACTTACCACCATACTACACTACACTGACCACCATACTACACTACACTGACCACCATACTACACTGTCCACCATACTATACTACACTGTCCACCATACTACACTACACTGTCCACTATACTACACTACACTGTCCACTATACTACACTACACTAATGGGACTTCAGGCGCAACCGCGATCGTGGACAGGCCAGCCCTATGCCTCACATGAACCCCATACGCCCAATCACAGGGCGCCGGACATTGAACATGGTGGCCGGAGCGCGGGGGACACAGGAACTTAAAATTAGGAGGAGGCAGCCAGTAGTGACACATACTGATGTGAAATTTTGCCCCCCTAAATGTCACGCCTGGGGCCACGGCACTGCCTGGCTGCCACCCCCTGTTAAATGCTGCCTGGAGCCATGGTCCCATTGGGTCCTATGGTAGGGCCAGCCCTGTCCCATTCACAAGTAGTGTGTTGGACTTGGGGACCAAGGAAACAAGGGGGTGAGCCTGAACCTCCAGAGCAAAGTGAATTTGCTTTCAGTATCGAGGGGATTCCTGTGGTCTGCGGTGTCTGGCATGCCAAACTCTCCCTGCATATATAGACAGAATTAAAAGTTAATATGAATATATAGATGTGTATTTGTATACACTGTGCAGTGACCAGTGATCTGTTACTAAATTACCACCTGGGTGGCAATAAGAATTTGTGATCCAGAGCCATGAGAAAGAATGGTGCTTAAAAATTGCGTCAATTTATGATTTATATTTTTAACATGATATGTGATCTTATTTCATTTATTTCTTGTGCTTTAATTAAAGAATTGTTCAGTTCATGTTTCACTTATAGTTTTGTGGCAATAATCATTTATTAGGAAGTTTTATCTAAACTGCATAGTGCAAGATAATTCATTGCTGAGGCTTAATATCATGTAAGGATGCTTGGAAGAAATCCTCACTGCAATGAATACATTCATTAGCCATCACTCCTACAGCCTTCTGTTGTCTGAGGTGTTAAAATATATTTTGTGAAATAAGATAAACATTTAAATGTATTAATGCATCTGAAGGCTTACAGAGGTTACTAATGCGCATAACTATGCAGACATCTACATTGATGCCTACATCTATTATATTAACACAGTGCTATCACCCTCACACTTCCTGTTGCTGCGTTCCATATTAATGAGACGCTTATGTACTTTTGTATATATTACAGGCAATGTTTGAAATTAGGCAGTCTGTAGAAAGCATAGGCAATGTATGAAATAGCGAATTTCACAAATTGGCTCTAATATATTCATAGTCACATACAAATAGTATAAGCATGAGTAACATGCCTGGATATTATCTACAATGCTTATACTGTATGTATGTGAATATATATACTGTACAGTACTTATATATATATATATATATATATATATATATATATATATATATATATATATATATATATATATATAGTTCCAAGGATAGCCACAGCACAGAAATCTATATAAATCCAAAACTGATTAAAGGCTCAAAAGCTCAACACACTATTAGAAAATCTGCAAACATTTTCGTCCGAGGAACGATCGTACAATTTTCTGAAAGTTTGAACATTTTTATGTTTTTGTTTAATGTGTACCATTTTCGTAAGATTTATTTTTTATTTTTTTACAATAAACCAAAAAAAAGCCTTTGTCATACGAGAATTTGCATAATTATCTCCTTCCTCAGTTTCCGAGGCATTAGAGGCATAAAATGTGTTTATCTTAGTTTCTGTTATAAAAATTGCAAATAAGTAAAAATTTTTACCAAAATTTGTACTACTACATTTCTTTGGTAAAAATAACTCAAACCAGTGTATATTATTTGGTTGGTGTGAAAGTTATAGAGTCCACAAGCTATGGTAGCAATCATTGAAAATTGATCACACCTGATCTAATTTCTTGAGACCCTAACATGTCAAAACAGTACAAATATTCCCCAAATTACCCACTTTTGGAAAGTAGACTTTGCAAGGTATTTAGGCTGGCCATACATTATACATTTTCTTGGTGGATTTGGTTGACCCCATGTCTGATTTATTCAAGAATGATCTGGACTGCTAAGTTTAGTTGTTACTTTCCTGAGCCGACACAATGCCATTGTATTCTGTTCACTGTCCCATATTGTGACATATCCATCCACAGAGCATCATTTGATTATCTTCCATATCTAAATTTAACAGTTAAATAGTACAACATGATCACTGCATTAACAAGATGACGCATTAGTGTTAATCTAATATGGGGGCTTGTCAATTATTTTATCCCTTCATTTGTAATTGCAAAGATTTCTAAAATTATAGCCGGAGATATTACTATTTTCGATTAAAACACAAGTATCATAATTATAATAATGCATAAAGTGCTGACGTAAGAGAAACTTTGCCTCCATTCTTTGGTGCTTTAGGGTTGCATTGTGGAGGGATAGCTTTTTACCAAGTAAACTCTTGTCTCTGGCTTAATCAGCATAATGAGTCTTCATAACAGGTCCTTTCTTTGCTTTATTCAGATAAAGAGCTTATAACAAGCATTATTATATTTAAATATCTTCATTATACAGACATTAATGGCTTATGCTCATAAATAAAATGCAGAAACAGCACAGATATGCACTTTTCTGATATCCTGTAAATCCTGCAAAGCCTTTTACATGATGAGATTGAGAACACATTAATAGTGTTGCTACTACTTTCAGCTGTAATAGCATCTGAAAGATATTGAAGGTTAGCCTATGACAAAACCATTTTTGCACAGTGTTACCCTGGCTCCTTCTCTCTGACATACATTACATCGAAGATTTCACATATAGCTTTATTACTAGGATGCACAGGCACACCACTCAAACATAAGTAGATAGGAAAGCACTAATGTGTGAGTGCTTGCTTCTAAGCTAACTTGAGACTTTCAATGGTGGTCAGACGTGTTGACATGATCTAAAGTGTAGTGGTTTTGATTTTTTTCCTTTATTAGGGTCAGGGCCAAAAAAATAAAAATATTTTGAGTTTTTGGTAGACAAAATAAGAAACATTGCATAGTAATAAAATATTGTTTATTTACTTTTTGTATTTTTACAGGCAGCCAACAGTTGGAGCTCTCGGCTCATTTTCACATGTTTTTTAGTTTTTCCTTACTGCCTCCTTGTTTACAGAGCTTAAAGCGGAGGTTCACACAAAAATTGAACCTCTGCTTTTCGGAACCCCCCCCTTCGGTGTCACATTTGGCACCTTTTAGGTGGGGGTGCAGATACCTGTCTAAGACAGGTATTTGCTCCCACTTCCGGGCATAGACTCCCACGGGAGTCTACGCTTCTTCACGTCCCCCCGTGCTGTCTGCTGGGACACACGGGTCCCAGAGACAGCAGGGACCATTCGGATTGCGCAGCGCGACTCGCACATGCGCAGTAGGGAACTGGGAAGTGAAGCCGCAAGGCTTCATTTCCTGATTCCCTTACCGAAGATGGTGGTGGCAGCATCCGAGGACCGAGGGACGGTTCGGCCTCAGGTGCCGACATCGCTGGACCCTGTGACAGGTAAGTGTCCTTATTTTAAAAGTCAACAGCTGCAGTATTTGTAGCTGCTGACTTTTAATTAAAATTTTTTTTGTTGCAGGACTTCCGCTTTAATAGCTCAAGTTTACACATAAATGAGCCAGGGCAGTGAATCAACCCCCTCTACCTGTTCCTGCAAACAATCCTGTTTCAGGTTTGAAGCACACAGAATGTGCCTCAAGGCAGGCAGTTTTTGGAAAAGTTGGTACTGTAAGGGCTATGTCACACTTTTGATCTTGCTGCTTACAAGAACCCATCAGTATCAGAATGGAGAACACAGCAGGGAGGTGGAACACTTGCTTGAATCCCTCCCTCACCAGGTGGATGAGTAAAAAAAGCTGGCAGCTGGCTTCACCTCTCGGTGCACGGCTGGGAGCCAGAGCAGGCTGCTCCTGCCCCCTTTCCTGCCCAGTGCTCCAGAGAGCACTGAAGGAGTAGAGTGGAGATCAGTGACTGACTGTCACTGCTCTCTGCTCTGATTGGACTGAGAGCTGAGTGATCAATGGTCATGTGATCGCTCAGTTCTAGGTCTTAGTGCTGACGTGGGACAACTGCAGCATCACACTGATGTTGCAGAATAAAAATGCCCAAAATTTCTCCTTTTAAGTGTTTAAGGTATGTTTATCCAGTCAACTCAAATAACTATATTAACATGTTATTTTTTTAAATTATTGTTTACAGTATGTACTTGGCAGTAGAATTATTTCCGTTAACTTCTTTGTGTTTAGTGGTGCTTTAGAATAAATTTGTACTTAAAAGGATTGTGTGGACTTTTTAATGTTTATTAAAGGAGACGTGTGGGAATCCAAACAATAAAGATACAGTACATAATCACCTCTATGGCTGCAGCTGTCTCCTGCTAGCTCTAAGCCTGAGAACTGAGCGATCAGATGACCACTGACTGCTTATTTCTTAGTCTGCTCTGAGCAGAGTGTACAGAAAACATATCCAAAAGCGCTTAGGACCCACAGTACTGCACTAATAGTCTCTTACTGGAATGATCCTGCACCTCGGGTCAGTATAGTTATAAAACAGTCCACGATCAACTTTAAAAAGTAAAAAAAAGTTTAATGATAATCCACACAATGCCATTAACAGGCCATTAGTCTTTTTTCCTCAGACACAGGACTTGCTGATCAAGGATAAAACTTGAAATTTACCATACACATGCCATATAATTAATAATGTGCACCATTATATGGAACGCTCTACCGACCTACATCCGCATGGAAGAAAACCATCAGGCCTTCAGGAAAAAACTCAAGACCTTCCTCTTCTAAGAAGCCTGACAACAAAGCATGAATACAGCGCCTTGAGGTGATTCAGTTCGCATTGTAGCGCTATACAAATTATTCATTCATTCATTCACTGGGTCTGGCACTTACATGTCTCATTGTATGGCAGCAATGATGTAAATCGTCTCACAACAAACGGTGTATTCAATGGATAGATGTAGCCTGTAGGACTCTATGTGGCAGGAGGTGCTCCTTCTACCTGGACTGGGGCCGCACGCAGTGGAGTAAATCGCCGGAAATGATGTAACCAAGTCACAGAGGATACTAGAAAGAATCTGCTTATAACCAAGAGCTAGTGTAGCCTAGACCGCAGCCATGCACAGCAGGGTCATTGCTATGATATTGTGTTTTTCAAGTCACTTGACCTAGCACTGATGGCCCTGTTTATAAAGGATAATGAAATTTAAGGGGGCAGGGCAAACTGAATCGACGTCTTAAAGGCGCCAGGTCTATTTTACACCATTGCCAGCAGACTTGACAACATTACAGACAGTACAGATCAAAAACAATTAACTATTGCTATGATTTAATGCTGTTGGAAATTGTTGAAATATTCGCAGCCATAAAATATTATATCAACAAATAGAAATTAAAAATAAAAATAGAAATAGAGACCTTGATGTAATTATACGAGACTAAAGTTGTTATTACTGTAAACCAATGTCTAATTAGGTCCCATATTCCCATATAGTAAAAATAATAACCTACAACAAATAATAAATATGCAAGTCAAATTTCAGATAATGTTATTTATCCAAATAAGATAGCAGATCCTATAACAATACCCCCCCCCCCCCCCCCTCAAAAGAAATTAATTAAAAAGACAGGAAAAATGCAACAAATGAAGGGCAGCAAAAATGATGATGTGATGAAGTGATAAAGTGATGAAATAGAAAGGTCATACTACACTATATAGCTCAAGATCTTCATTTAAACCATTGGGAGACAGAGTCCCCAATTTATAAATGCAGAATGTCTCCCTTCTGCTGAGGGAGTACCTTTCATTATTGGTGGGCAGTACCTTTCATTATTGGTGAGGGACTTATCCCAAGTACATTCAATGGCCAGAACCTCCAAACACCCAAAGTTATTGTTGTGAAAATGAAGGGCGTGTCTAGACACACTGTGCTTGTCATATCCCTCCTTGATGAACCTATGGTGTTCCCCAAATGTTTCTGTAATATGCATTTCATCCCACCAACATATAATAGGTTACAAGGGCAACTTAATACATACACTACATAGTTACATAGTTCCAGTTCAACCTGTGTAGGCGTACGTGAGTCATTGTCGATAATTATTTCCCATATCCCTGTATATTGTGTTCTTTTGTGTTCTCTCTCAAATAGAGCTTTCTTTTGGTGGTATTTGATCACCTCTGCGTTTTTATTTTTTGTGCTATAAACAAAAGAAGAGCAACAATTTTGAAAAAAAAAAAACACAATATCTTTTACTTTTTGCTATAATAAATATTCCAATAAAAAATAAAAAATGTTTTCCTCCGTTTGGGCCGATATGTATTCTTCTACATATTTTTGGTAAAAAAAAATCACAATAAGCATATATTGATTGGTTTGTGCAAAAGTTATAGAGTCTACAAAATAGGGGATAGATTTATGGCATTTTTATTATTATTATTTTTTACTAGTAATGGCGGCGAGCTGCGATTTTTAGCGGTACTGCGATATTACGGCAGACAAATCGGACACTATTGACACATTTTTTGGACCACTTACATTTATACAGCGATCAGTGCTATAAAAATTCACTAATTACTGTATAAATGTCACTGGCAGGGAAGGGGTTAACACTAGGGGGCGATCAAGGGGTTAACTGTGTTCTCTAGGTGTGTTCTAACTGTGGGGGGATGGGACTGACTAGGGGAGGAGACCAATTGTGGTTCATACTTAGTATGAACATACGATCTGTCTCCTCTCCTCTGACAGAACCGGGATTTGTGTGTTTACACACACAGATCCCGGTTCTCGCTCTGTCACAAGCGATCGCGAGTGTCCCGCGGTCAACGCGCCTGCCGGAACTTATATCATTCTGGGAACACGCTGGGCACGCGCCTCCTGCAGCGTCTTAAAGAGCCAACGTACAGCTACGACGGCTCGCCCAGGGGAGCCAACCTGCCGCAGTGTAACTGCGGCGGCTGATCGGGAACCCGGTTAAGATACATGTCCAAGAGTCTTTTCAAAATATCAATACTCCCTCTTACTCCCTCTGAGATTTTTTCTACCACCACTTGTGGAAGAGAGTTCCACATTCTTACCGCCCTGACAGTGAAAAACCCCTTGTCCTGCTTAAGGTTAAACCGCTTCTCCTCCAATCTTATTGTGTGACTCTGTGTCCTCTTACACCCTCTGAGATTGAATAGCTTCTTTCCTATGCTGGGATCACCATTGAGGTGTTTGTAAATTGCTATCATGTCCCCTCTCCAGCACCTTTTCTCCAGCGAGAATAAATTTAGTGCTTGTAGTCGCTCCTCGTATTTGAGGTCCTCCAGTCCCCTTATTAATTTAGTTGCCCTTCATTGGACTCTCTCCAGCTCCAGCAGGTCCCTTCTGAGACCAGAACTGGATGAAATATTCCAGATGTGGCTGAACCAGAGTTTTATAAGGTGGCAGGATTATAGATGTATCTCAGGAGTAGATCCCCTTTTTAATGCATGCTAATATTCTGCCGGCTTTGGTAGCTGCAGTTTGACATTGCGTGCTTTTGCACAGTCTATCTTCCACTAGGACCCCTAGATCTTTCTCGATCCTTGACTCCCCCAGCAGTTCTCCCCCCAGGGAGTAGTTTGTGTTTATGTTCTTAGCCCCCAAGTGCATTATTTTACATTTCTCCACATTAAACCTAATTTGCCATGTAGCTGCCCACTCCATTATTTTGTTCAGGCCATTCTGTAAAATTTCTATATCCCGATGTGAAGTTATTGCCCTGCTTATTTTTGTATTCTCCGCAAAAACTGAGATTGAGCTATTTATCCTTTCCTCTATGTCATTTATGAATAAATTAAACAGAATTGGTCCCAAGACAGAACCTTGGGGTACCCTACTTACCACTCCAGACCAGTATGAGTACATGTTATTTATTACTACCCTTTGGACGCACCCCTGTTTTCTATCCAAGAACAAACCTTATGGTCCATGCCTGCAGATCTCAGCTTGTAGATTAAGCGTTTATGGGGAACTATGTCAAATGCTTTTGCAAAATGCTGATACACCACATCCACAGGCCTGCCCCTATCTAGATGGCAGCTTACTTCCTCGTAGAATGTTAACAGATTGGTCTGGCATGAATGACCCTTCGTAAACCCATGCTAATTACTACTAATAAAACTGTTTTTATCAGCAAATTCTTGGATATAGTCTCTTATCATCCCCTAATAATTTACCTACTATTGATGTTAGGCTGACCGGCCTGTACTTTCCCAGAATATGTTCATGCCCTTTTTTGAATATTGGTACCACATTGGCTTTTCTCCAATCAGCTGGTACAATTCCTGTCAGTATGCTGTCTGTAAAGAACAATGGTCTAGCTATACACCCAATGAGTTCTTTGAGGACTCTCGGGTGTAAGCCATTTGGTCCTTGTGATTTATTTGTGTTAAGCTTATCTAGTCTTTCCTTGACTCCAGCCACAAAGTTATATCATGTGATGTGTTACTAAAAATACTGTCGTAGTTAATACCTCTCCTTTTCCTGTGTAAAAGCTGAGGAGAAGAAAGCATTTAGTACAGTTGTCTTCTCTGTGTCATTTGTAACTATCCTCCCAGCATCATCTTTTATGTTTTGTCAATGTGTTCTGATTTCGCTTTTTTATTGTTAATATATCTAAAGATTTCCTTAGGATTTTTTTTTACTCTCCTCCACTATGTGTCTCTCGTTGTCTTTTTTAGCCACCCTGATTCTGTTTTTACACTTCTTATTGCATTCCTAGTAATGTTGGACTGCTGACAATGCCCCCTCGCTTTATATTTTTTAAAGGCCATTTTTTCTCTCGAATAAGAGTTTTTATATTACGGTTTAGCCACCCAGGTTTAGATTTTGCTCTTCTATATTTATTTCCGATTTGAATGTACTGTGTGATACCTTTGTTTAATATGTTCCTAAAACATTCCCATTTTTCCTCGGTGTTCAATGTTTCTAGGATTAGGTCCCAATTGATGTCTTGTAGTATTGAGCACAGTTCAGAAAAGTTGGCTTTTTAGAAATTTAGAGTTCTCGTGCCTCCTTTTCCTATGATTTATGCTAAATATGATCATCCTGTGATCGCTAGATCCCAAGTTGTCCTGTACTGCCACATCTGAAATCAGACTTGGATTGTTCGTAATTAATAAATCTAGCAATGCAATCTTTCTAGTTGGAGAATCCCCCAATTGAGACATGAAGTTGTCCTGCAAGACATTCATGAAATGACGGCCTTTAATGAGTGAGCTATTCCCTCTGCACAATCGATATCGAGATAATTAAAGTCCCCCATTATGATGACATTTCCCTGCTTCGCTACCATTTCTAAATGTGATAGGAGGCCCAGCTCCTCCTCCTTTAGGTTGGGGGGGGGGCTGTAACATACCCCCACTATCAATTTCCCTCTTACTTCTTCTCTTTGGAGTTCTACCCACAAGAAATTGCACCTCCCCCCTCGTCCCATTCACAATGTCATTCCTCTCTACCACCCTTACTTTGTTTTTGATATATAGACACACCCCTCCCCCACTTCTACCTTCCCTGTCCTTCTGGCTAGGAATACCCCTAAATATTTGACAGCCAGCCGTGTGAGCTGTCAAACCAGTTTCTGTTATCCCCACAAAGTCTATGTCCTCCTAGTGTAACAGCAGCTCCAGTTCCTCCATTTTGTTAGCTAGGCTCCTGGCATTTGTGCATACTCCTCTCATTGTTGTATGGGTGCATATTAATTTCTCCTTAAGTTTTCTCATAATTGGTTTTGGTTTGACCACTCATTTACCCCTGGATTAGATGTTCCGGCTTTATTATCACTACTGGCCCCACTATTACCCACTGTCCTTTGCTCACTGCTGACCTTCACTTCCTTAGAACCCTCCCCCCAACACCTAGTTTAAAAGCCCCTCCAGCTTTGTGGCCATCTTTCTTCCCAATAGGGCTACATACATAGCTACTACATACTCTGATGAGCAAGCAATGAACTGTTTGATGACAAACTCGCTGCCGTCCCTATCCACAATACTGGAACTGACAGGTGAGGCAACCCCTCTTACAGCACTGAAAGATATCAGTCCTATGATCGAAGAAGGACCCAATCTCCATAGACCTACTTCTGCCCTGGGATCTCAACCTACTGGGGGGCAATTCTATTTTTAAGCACCATAGCCCTTCTAAAGGTAACTTGAGGAAAAGGAGGTAAAGTCGAGGCCAACCTAGGGTCCAATTGAAGGTCTAATTTGTATGAATTATTTTGGTAATGGCTCTATATTTATTGTTAAAGCATGTGATAAACCTGACGGAATTACAGTGCCTTGAAAAAGTATTCATACCCCTTGAAATTTTCCACATTTTGTCATGTTACAACCAAAAACGTAAATGTATTTTAATGGGATTTTATGTGATAGACCAACACAAAGTGGCACATAATTGTGAAGTGGAAGGAAAATTATAAATGGTTTTCAATTTTTTTTACAAATAAAAATATCTGAAAAGTGTGGCGTGCATTTGTATTCAGCCCCCTTTACTCTGATACTCCTAACTAAAATCTAGTAAATAGAGTCCATCTGTGTGTAATTGAATCTTAGTATAAATACAGCTGTTCCATGAAGCCCTCAGAAGTTTGTTAGAGAACCTTAGTGAACAAACAGCATTATGAAGACCAAGGAACACACCAAACAGGTCAGGGATAAAGTTGTAGAGAAGTTTAAAGCAGGTTTAGGGTATAAAAAAATATCCCAAGCTTTGGACATCTCACGCAGCACTGTTCAATCCATCATCCCAAAATTGAAAGAGTATGGCACAACTGCAAACCTACTGTAGCACTAACCCCCGAATGAGCTGCTGGTTATTTTTGGGCTTACCGTTACCTTCTTGACCTCATATGCGTCTAGGGGTTTCCCGAGGTAGATGGCCCAAGGAACTGCAGAGACTGACACTGGATCCACTTTAGGGATTTTTATTTGCAAAACGTCAGACAGAACACAGTCTCTCAATGAAGGAATAGGGTATAGGTAGGAAGTTAAGGTACTGTTGGAACTGCTTGGAACTGAATGTCTCTCACTATAAACTCCAGGGAATAGCCATTCGCAACTGGATACTGCAGCTATCAGATAAATCCCCTCTTAGTAGATTTAGCAGCCGAAAGGTGATTCAAATAAAGCAAAGTCTCTGCCACAGATTTAGTTGTAACACTTGTAGGTGAAAAGTCTCTACCACAGACTTAGTTGTAACTGAAGGATAAATGAGCTTAGAGATCCCTCATACGGTACCAGTATCTTGCAGCCGGTCCGGCGATACCGTACGAGTGTGGATTCACCTGGTGTCCTTCCAACTTAGCTTCCAGGCTCTTACCGAGCAGCCAGCCTTGTGCGTAGCCATCTTCTGAAGAGTCCTCCCCTGGTTGCATTCTCAGTTGCTGGGCCTCTCCAAAACCGAGACGGCACCGGACCACCTTGGAATCCTCCTTCCAGTTACTGTGCCTCGGGCTAGCCAGTCCCGAGACTCGGAATTGGATGGATCCGCACCCCAGGCCATAAGGGCCCCCGAGGCGTTCCTATGCTTGCCAGAGGTGACACCGACACCTATGGCCAAGCAGAACACACTGCAATCCAGCCAAACTGGTACTGAGACCAGAATTTAGAACAATTAACCCTAAAACCCAACTGTGGTTTCAGGAACTTTAAATTTACAAAAACATAGCGCATGCTCATTTGGAGCCTGGCGCTACACTACCAAGACTTGACTGTCCAACAAAACTGACAGGTCGGGCAAGAAGGGCATTAATAAGGAGAAGCAGCCAAGAGGCCCATGGTAACTCAGGAGGAGCTGCATAAATCCACAGCTCAGGTGGGAGAATCTGTCCACAGGACAATTGATAGTCTTGCACTCCACAAATCTGGCCTTTATGGAAGAGTGGCAAGAAGAAAACCATTGTGGAAAGAAAGCCTTAAGAAGTCCTGTTTGAAGTTTGCAAGAAGCCATGTGGGGGACACAGCAAACATGTGGAAGAAGGTGCTCTGGTCAGATGAGACCAAAATGTAACTTTTTGGCCTAAAAGCAAAATGCTACGTGTGGCGGAAAGCTAACACTGCACATCACCCTGAACACACCATCCCCACCGTGGAACACAGTGGTGACAGCATCATGTTGTGGGGATGCTTTTCTTCAGCAGGGACAGGGAAGTTGGATGGAGCCAAATACAGGGCAATCTTAAAAGAAAACCTGTTAGTCTGCAAAAGACTTGACACTGGGGTAGAGGTTCACCTTCCAGCAGGACAACGACCCTAAACATACAGCCAGAGCTACAATGGAATGGTTTAGATAAAATCACATTTATTTGTTAGAATGGCCCAGTCAAAGTTCCGACCTAAATCCAATTGAGAATCTGTGGCAAGACTTGAAAATTGCTGTTCACAGGCGCTCTCCATCCAGTCTGACAAAGCTTGAGCTATTACATCGGGCGTTCGCCCGTTCGGCGAGCCCAGAACTATTTGGGCCGCTCGCATCACACGAATGGGCCAGTCGCAGTGCAATGCTGGCTGATGATTGGCCAAGCATGCACTGTGACCTCGCATGCTTGGCCAATCACAGCGCCGGCAGCGAGGAGAGCCATAATTGGCTACAGGCAGGATGCCTGTAGCCAATTATAGCTCAGGGGCTTTATTACACGCCCCACGGTATTTCACGGCCGCCGCCGCCTCGCATATTGTGTTTCAGTGTCAGCGTGTCAGTGTGCTGCTGACTGCTGAGAATATGTGCTGTATTTCTGGGGATTTGTGTTTGCGTGCTGTTAGTACAGCATTGCAGTATCACATCTGGGGGGTGTCTATAGGTTGCCTGTAAAGGGGGGCATGTTTCCTGTGCTTAGAACTGTCCCTGCAAAAAGTGTCATTTTTGCAGGGAAAAAAGCTATTTAAAAGCACTTGCGGCTAATGAATTGATGGCTCCCGTAACACAGAGAACTCTTTCATTGATAAAAAAACAAAAAAAAAAAGCGTGGGGGTCCCCCCAAATTCAATAACCAGGCCCCCAAAGCACCTTGTCCCCATGTTGATGAGGACAAGGGCCTCGTCCCCACAACCCTGGCCGGTGGTTGTGGGGGTCTGCGGGCGGGGGGCTTATCGGAATCTGGAAGCCCCCTTTAACAAGGGGACCCCCAGATCCCGCCCCCCCCCTGTGTGAAATGGTAAGGGGGTATAAAAGTACCCCTACCATTTCACCAAAAAAGTGTCAAAAATTGTAAAAATGACAGGAGACGGTCTTTGACAATTCCTTTATTAAAATCTTCTGTCTTCTTTCTTCTGGTCTTCCTTTCTTCATCCTTCGGTTTCTTCATCTTCTCCTTCCGGCATCTTCTTCCATCTTCTTCTTCCATCATCTTCTTCCTCCGATCCGCTTCTTCTTGCGCTGGTCTTCTCGTCCTTCTCGTCCGGCATCTTCTTCCATGGCGTCGGCGTTGGTGTCTCTTCTTGGGCCACTCCTCGCAATGGGAGGCTCCCGCTGTGTGAGGCTTCGATGCGTCTGACAGGTCTATTATAACGGAGGGCACCTGGTGACCCCGCCCCCTCTGACGCACTGGGACGTCATGGGGAATTCCCTATGGCTTTCCCCATGACGTCAGAGGGGGGCGGGGTCACCAGGTGCCCTCCGTTATAAAAGACCTGTCAGACGGAGCGAAGCCTCACACAGCAGGAGCCTCCCATTGCGAGGAGCGGCCCGACAGAAGAACAGAAGCCGACGCCATGGAAGAAGATGCCGGACGAGAAGGACGAGAAGACCAGCGCAAGAAGAAGCAGATCGGAGGAAGAAGAAGATGGAAGAAGAAGATGGAAGAAGATGACGGAAGGAGAAGATGAAGAAACCGAAGGATGAAGAAAGAAGAAAGAATATTTTAATAAAGGAATTGTCAAAGACCGTCTCCTGTAATTTTTACAATTTTTGACACTTTTTTGGTGAAATGGTAGGGGTACTTTTGTACCCCCTTACCATTTCACACAGGGGGGGGGGCGGGATCTGGGGGTCCCCTTGTTAAAGGGGGCTTCCAGATTCCGATAAGCCCCCCACCCGCAGACCCCCACAACCACCGGCCAGGGTTGTGGGAAAGAGGCCCTAGTCCTCATCAACATGGGGACAAGGTGCTTTGGGGGTCTCAGACCCCCAAAGCATCCTCCTAATGTTAAGGGCATGTGGCCTGGTACGGTTCAGGCGGGAGGGGGGGCCGCTCTCGTCCCCCCTCTTTTCCTGCGGCCTGCCAGGTTGCGTGCTCGGATAAGGGTCTGGTATGGATTTTGAGGGGGACCCCACGCCATTTTTTTTGGCTGGGGTTCCCCTTAAAATCCATCCCAGACCTCAAGGGTCTGGTATGGATTTTGATGGGGACCCTACGCCATTTTTTTTTTTTTTTTTGGCTGGGGTCCCCATTAATATTCATCCCAGACCTGAAGGGCCTGGTTATTGAATTTGGGGGGACCCCCACGCTTTATTTTTTTTATTTTCTGCAATTCTTTGGGCCATCTACCTATGAGATCAAGAAGGTAACGGTATGCCCAAATCAAACCAGCAGCTCCTTTGGGGGTTAGTGCTACATATAGATTAATGTTTATTATATGCTTCTGTCACTAAACAGTCCAGGTATTCCTTTTCTTTGATTTTTTTTAACAAGGTTTTCACTTTGCCTCATGTATTCTTCAGTCTTGGAACAATTCTTTATTTATCTGTGGAATTGACCTCCTGGGATATTGTTCCTCCAGGCAGGATGATGGCAGCTTAAAAAAAAAAGATAAGAATTTTCCCCAGTGGGTTTAAAATAGTTGCTAGTAACAATAGTACCATTTTCATGGGACAAGTCCAAAAGTACCAGTCTATCTGGATCCACAACATGTGCAAAGTTCAGGCCCAGGGTATTATTGTTGCAATGGGACATAAAGGAGGAGAACATACCCACACCAGATAAGCAGGACATTGTCAATGTACCTGCCATAGAAAACTAAAGGGGTTGTAGTTCCAAACCTGTAACTCTTCCTAGTATTCCATCACAACGTTAGTGTAACATGGAGCGAAATTCACTGTACCATTCGTCTGGAGATAAAATTGATATAAAAACATAAAATAATTATGCTCCAGACAGAACTTTGTACCCTCAAATAAAAATTGTGGTGGTGGGAATTAAAGCGGGATTCCACCCTAAAGTGGAACTTCTGCTTTTCGGAACCCTCCCCCCTCCGGTGTCACATTTGGCACCTTTCAGGGGGGAGGGGGTGCAGATACCTGTCTAAGACAGGTATCTGCACCCACTTCCGGGCATAAGCTCCCACGTGAGTTTACGCCACTTCCTGTCCTGGCGTGCTGTCTGCCGGGACACACACGTGTCCCGGCAGACAGCACTGACGATTCTCATTGCGCTGCTCGACTCGCGCATGCGCAGTAGGGAACCGGGAAGTGAAGCCACTTCCTGATTTCCTCACTGAGAATGGCGCCGTCAGCAGCAGAGAGCCGATCGATTGATCGGCCTCTGCTGCCCACATCGCTGGAACCTGTGACAGGTAAGTGTCCATTTATTAAAAGTCAGCAGCTACAGTATTTGTAGCTGCTGGCTTTTAATTATTTTTTTTCCAGGTACTGTCCCGCTTTAAAGGAGGAGTCTCTATAAAGAAAATACTGCAATGCTGTTAGTCCAACTTTATAGAAATAGAGTGTAGAGGAAGCTGACATCTACAGATGCTCTACCTTAACACAGCATGGCAGAGGGCAGAAGGCACAGCAGACTGGATTCCTCTTCTGTATATGTATTTGCCTGCCTGCTGCCGCTGCTGTTAAACTCACAGCGAGGAAGAAGGCGGGAGATAGAGAAGGTTTGCACTTTTGTAACAAGCGAAAGCTTGGGCATCTCCTGCTCCCCATGTAGACCTGCCATATCCCCTGACCCCTTCCATACTGCGAGCTTAACAGCAGCGGCGGTGGCAGAAGGCAGCACAATACATATACAGAAGAGGAATCCCGCTTGCTGTGACTCCCGCCCTCTGCCATGCTGAGGGTTTTACCAGCAGCAGCGGCGGTGACAGGAGAGGAGTCCACTAAGGCTGCTAAGTGGTGCAGCCCCGGTCCAGACAGGACTGTTACTCGGCCTGTGTCCGGACTGCGGTCCATTATTTAGTGACATCTGATCTATATAATGTGAAAAATTTTGTTTTGAGTTTTACTATGTTTTACACCAGGGAGGTAGCACACACAGCCCATTCACTGGATACACCCACATATTTGTAATCATCCCCACATATGTGGAATGTGTTGTGGTGACCGGGCATGCTGTGTGGATGTTTTCTTGGCCGGGGGGGTTCCTTGTCTCAGCTCTGGAAAACAAACAACCAGTTCGGGGTTCCATCTTCCTCGATGCTAGCCAAGCACAGTGCTTTAGCCGACCTTTTATCTCTGTACCCAACTCCTGATGAATGGCATATAGCCATTAAACACGTTGAGTTTCCATGGGGTGCTCAGTCAAGTCTGGCTCATTACCTATTCACTGGCCCATATATACCTTTTATACATTCAAAATGTATTGAGTACTATGTAATTATTAATGTGCATCTTCCTTTGTTTTTACAGCAGCTCTGTTGCATACGGTGTACCAATGCCTGTTAACAGGAAATATCTTGTACTATATCTACAATTACAGATATATATATATATACAGATATAGTTACATAATTAATAATGTTCAAGATTTAGATCATTGCCGTTTCTATGACATGTGTACATATATGTATTTATACCATTTTATCAATAATTATTCGTTACTTTTCATGTGCTGCCAAGCTGACATATATGTATTGATGTATCCATTATGTTCATGCCATGTGTGCATGTATATATATGAAATTACTTTTTTACTTGTTTCATATCATTGTCACAAATAAATAATGTTTACTAACCACTCTACCTCCACAAATCAATAGCCTCATTGAAAGTCCCACATTCTTTTCTTGTTTATCTGAATCAGGGATAGAGACACTTTCATTGTGCCTTATAACCACTTTCAGACCGGACCATTTTGCTGGCTTAAGATCAGACCACTTTTTGCGATTAGGCACTGTGTCGCTTTAACTGACAATTGAGCGGTCGTACGACGTGACTCCCAAACCGTGGCGCTCGAGTCCGCGGGACCCGCGACCGGACTCACGTGGGTGCACACTAGCGTACGCCCTTATGCCTGTCCATGCCATTCTGCCGATGTACATCGTCGTGCGCCGGTCAGGAACCGGTTAAAGTCCCAAAACTCCCCCTTCTCATTTAGGCCCCTTTCACACTAAAGCGTTTTTCAGGAGCTACAGCGCTAAAAATAGCGCCTGTATAGCTCCTGAAAAAAGCGGGTCCCGGGGGCTTTCACACTGGAGCGGTGTGCTAGCAGGACAGTAAAAAAAGTCCTGCTAGCAGCATATTTGGAGCAGTGAAGGAGCGGTGTATTCACCGCTCCTATATCGCTCCTACCCATTGAAATCAATTGGACCCTGCAGGGATACCGCGGGGATACTGCCGGCAAAGCGCCACTTTGTTTTGCTTTGCGGGGGGTTTTAACCCTTTTTCGGCCGCTAGCGGGGGTTAAAGGAGGAGGGGAACTCCAATAGTGCAGATCAGCATGGAAGGTTTTATTGAACAAAAACCACCCTTACAAAAAATAATAAAATAAAAGTGATCACGATTAAAAATTTAAAGCAGTGTGGGAATAGGTAGAACCTCGCCCTACGCGTTTCGTCCTGAGTAGACTTCAACTGGGGCATCTAAGATTTTTAATCGTGATCACTTTTATTTTATTATTTTTTGTAAGGGTGGTTTTTGTTTAATAAAACCTTCCATGCGGATCTGCACTATTGGAGTTCCCCTCCTTTTTTTCCTCTCTCCACATGTTTTTGGTACATTTGAGAAATACCACTCGAGAGCTGTGACCATATCAGAAAGTGGTCTTTTGACACCAGTCTTATGCTCCGCTTATTGGTTGGATTAACCTCTTGGAATTCTTGGTCCGTGGTTCGAGGTCGTATTCCATCTTCCATTTTGGGTTCTCCAAGGTTTGGTCGCCCTCACCTTCCAGTGAAAACTCCACAGATTCCATTCGTCCATCTTAGAAGACGTCCCACCTGCCGGCGTTCGGATTCTACATGCTTGTTTGACTTCCTGTCGCTGACAGGGAGTCCACTTGCTCTGGTAAGCACACATCCTTTTCTTTATATTCATCAAAGGTGTTTGGAAAAGAAGATCAAGTTCAAGTCATTTCGTGTCTCCTTTCCCTGATTTCTACATTATTATATTACACTGGGACATTGATAGCATTTGAGTTTGCGTACGCACTTTGGACTTTTGTGTTTATCTCCACAGAGGGAGCAATCCCGATTATTTGAGTTTGTGTATGCAACTTGGATTTTTGTGTTTATCTCCACATAGGGAGCAATCCCGATATTTATCTTTGTGATTCTAGTCACTCTTTTTGGGCACTATTTATTTGTTTCACGCTCATTTATGTTTAGCGCTACATTTTTACTCACATTTGCTTATAGAATTTTTGTCACATTTATATGTAGCTGCTTTGGTCACACCTGTTTTCTAGTTTAACACTTGAGTTTAGCGCGATAATTTCTCCCCTATTCCCATTTATGTATTATGTTGCCCTTGTAACCTATTATATGTTGGTTGGACGAAATGTCCACTACGGAAACGTGTTGGGGAACACTGTAGGTTCATCCAGGAGGGATGTGACAAGCACCATGTGCCTCAACACTTCCTTCATTTTTACAACAAATCTCTCACCATCAGCAGTAATGAAAAGTCCTCTCTCCTATGCAGGAGGGAGACATTCGGAATTTATAAATTGGGGACCCTGTCCCCTAATGGGTTAAATGAAGATCTTGAGATACATAGCGTAGTATGACCTTTCTATTTCATCATTGCACCATATTGATACATTTGTTTTTCATGTGGCATTGTCTCTAACATTGTTAAGTGTGCTGGCAATGGTGTAAAATAGACCTGGCACCTTTAAGAAGTTTTTTCAGTTTGGCCTGCTTCCTTAAATCCTTTATATACAGGGCCATCATTGCTAGGTCAGGTGACTTGAAAAAGTGCAGATGTACAAAATGCATTATCATAGCAATGACCTCGCTGTGGATGGTTGCGGTGTAGGCTCCTCCGGCTCTTGGTTATTGGTAGGTTCTTCCTAGTATCCTCAGAGGCATGGTTACATCACTTCCGGCGCATCAGTTTCACTGCACGTGGCCCCAGTCAAGGAAGAAGGAGCACTTCCTGCCACACAGAGCCATACAGGCTACATCTATCCATATAATACACCCTTTGGTGCGAGACAATTTAAATAATTGTTGCCATACAATAGGACATGTAAATGCTAGACCTGGTGCACATGCTTAACTGTGGGGCAAGTGTATGGTTAATTTATAAGTTTTATCCTTGATCAGCAAGTCCATTGCCTGATGCAAAAAAAACAATGGCCTGGTTATGGCATTGTGTAGATTATCATACAACTTTGTTTTACCTTTTCAAGTTGATGGTGGACTGTTTTATAACTATACTGACCCGTGGTGCAGGTTCGTTCCAGTGAGAGACTATTAGTGCAGTACTGTGGGTCCTAAGCACTTCTGGATATGTTTTGTCTATTATCTTCTTCCACCTTTCTAAGTGCCTATATCTATAGTGGCTGTGGAGAACCTTTTTTGGATTTCAATAAATTGTCCACTTGCACAGACCTTGGCGCTTGATTCTTAAAGTAGTTATGGTCTGAGCAGAGAGTGGTGATTGTCAGTCACCACACTCTGCCCTTCCAGTGCTCATTGGATCACTGGGATCACTGGGCTGGGGTGGGGGTAGAAAAAGCTGGCTCATACTCTCAGTGGCAAACAGAGACTAATCCAGCTGTCGATTCTTCCAGAACCTGGAGCAGCTCTGTGATGTCAGCTAAAAAAGGACTTTAGTCCGAAGTTGGCTGATTTTGGGTCACAGGAGTGCAAAAGTAAGTGCAGTATGAAAAGTATAACCAAAAAAAGGTGCAAAAGTGCATTTGACACCATGGCAAATAATGGCCAGATTGGAAACAATGAGAGTTTAAATAGTATTTTTACCTCACTTTGATAGTATAAAAATGCTACCCTTGCATCTGTGATCAATGAAATGCCCCATTACTTTGGTGGTCAGTAGGGAGGTGCACACTTACAAACAGCTAAAAATGTAACAGGCGTCAGTGGTTACTTGCCTAAGAGATAAGAGGACAGGCTTTTCTGGTCCCACAGGGAAGATCCACCAATACTCACTATTTAAGGCACACCTGAAAAAACCCTAGGGTTCCACAGAACCTGAGAAAGCCTGGGCTATATCATATATGCCTTTTCCTCAAATTGACTGCAGATAAGAGAATTGTCCTTCAGCTGCAATCCTCCTGTAAATTTCAGTTTACCTTTATACACGAGTAAACCTAAGGTCAAACCTTGGTTTAAAGTGTTACTAAACCCACAACAGTAAAATCAGTCTGTATGTATATGCAGTAAAGCTTGCTTGTTATACTCATTGTGGAACCTAAGGGCTTAATCCTCCGCATTGTGTAAAAAGGCTGTTTGATCCTGTCTTCTCTGATCCTCTCCTCCTTCCACTGTCCCCTGATAATTTCCTAATAACACAGAATCTATGGAGTCAGGCTGCACATGCTCAGTTTGGTGTTTATTGCTAGAGAGGTTTTTTTGTTTCTTATGCTGCGTACACACGACCGATTTTCCCATCGGAATAAACTCTGAAGGTTTTTCCCGACAGAGTTCCGCTGAAACTGTCTTGCCTACACACGATCACACCAAAGTCCAACGTCTAGAACGCGGTGACGTACAACACATACGACGGGAACTACAAAAAGGAAGTTCAATAGCCAGTAGCCAATAGCTGCCGTCTCGTACTTGCTTCAGAGCATGCGTCGCTTTTGGTCCATCGGAACAGCATACAGACGAGCTGTTTTCCCGATAGGAATTGGTTTCGTCGGAAATATTTAAAACATGTTCTATTTCTAGGTCCGTCAGAATTTTCGAAAAAAAAAAATTCCGAGACACACAAACGATCGGAGTTTCCAATGAAAAGATTCCGTTGGACTTTTTCTGCCGGAAAGTCCAACCGTGTGTACGCGGCATAAGGATGTGATCAGCACAGGGCCAATCAGCACTGTCCAGACAGAGGGACAGGGGTGTTGCAGTCTCATAGGACAGTCAGAAAACTCCTACAAGCTTTAACCAGTGCTTGGCAGGACACTGATAGAAGACTGCTATATACTGCTGATGAGAAAAGGTATTTAGCAGTTTATATTTACTAAAACTATTGCATTTCCATGTTCTGTGTACTGTGGGAGATCAGATATACAGTGGGGATCAAAAGTTTGGGCACGCCAGGTAAAAATGTGTATTAATGTGCATAACGAAGCCAAGGAAAGATGGAAAAATCTACAAATGGCATAAAATTACAGATTAGACATTATTTCCATCATTTACACTTTCAAAATTACAGAAAACAAAAAAATGGCGTCTGCAAAAGTTTGGGCACCCTGCAGAGTTAATATCTTGTACTGCCCCCTTTGGCAAGTATCACAGCTTGTAAATGCTTTTTGTAGCCAGCCAAGAGTCTTTCAATTCTTGTTTGAGGTATCTTTGCCCATTCTTCCTTACAAAAGTCTTCCAGTTCTTTGAGATTTCTGGGCTGTCTGTCACGCACTGCTCTTTTAAGGTCTATCCATAGATTTTCAATAATGTTGAGGTCAGGAAATTATGAAGGCCATGGGAAAACCTTCAGTTTACGCCTCTTGATGTAATCCCCCGTGGATTTTGAGGTGTGTTTAGGATCATTATCCATTTGTAGAAGCCATCCTCTCTTTAACTTCAGCTTTTTCACAGATGGCATCAAGTTACCATCCAAAATTTGCTGAAATTTTATTGAATCCATTTTTCCTTCTACTCGTGAAATGTTCCCTGTGCCACTGGCTGCAATACAACCCCAAAGCATGATTGATCCACCCCCATGCTTAAGGCCGCGTACACACGAGCGGACTTTCATGCTGGATTGTCCGCCGGACTAGAGTTCGCCGGACAATCCGCCCATGTGTGGGCGCCGGCGGACTTTTTCCTCCCAAAAGTCCAGCGGACTAAGTTTTAAGTTCAGACTTAAAATTGTCCGCTGGACTCGGCAGCCTGGCGGACAATCCCGCCGTCTGTGTGCTAGTCCGCGGGACTTTTGCCTCACACACGGAGGAAAGTCAGTTTATTTATAACGTGACTCCAGGTAGACGGGACTAGCAAAGGCAGTGAAGGCCGTCACGCTAGCCCCATCACCTGGCGTGGATTTAAAGGGGAATCCCTATGCTCATGTCACATGGTGACCCCGCCCCCATATGATGTCACAGTCCCAGAGGATGCTGGGACTGTGACATCATATGGGGGCGGGGTCACCATGTGACATGAGCATGTGACCCGACCCTTGTCCCTATATAAGTCACATCACAGTGTGTCTCTGCCATTACGGCCAGAGAGAGCGTCGTGTCAATATCGGATGAAGAAAGAAGAACAACAAGCAGAAGCAGAAGGCGGCGGCGGCGACAGCGACGACGGCAACAGAAGTTCGTTCAGGGCAAGTTCGTTCAGTTCAAAAGTCCCGCGGACTTTGACCAAAACTCCAGCGTATTGTCAGCTGGAAAGGTCCGGGCGTGTGTGGGCAAGTCCACACGTTTGGAAAGTCCGGCGGACCTCAGCTGGAAAGTCCGGTGGTTTGTCCGCTGGACTAGGTCTGGTGGACAATCCCCCCGGAAAGTCCAAGCGTGTGTACGCCGCATAACAGTTGGACAGATGTTCTTTTCATTAAATTCTGTGCCCTTTCTTCTCCAAACGTACCTTTGCTCATTCCGGCCAAAAAGTTATATTTTAACCTCATCGGTCCACAGAACTTGTTTCCAAAATGCCTCAGGCTTGTCTATATGTTCATTTGCAAAGTTCAAAGGCTGATTTTTGTGGTGAGGACATAGAAGAGGTTTTCTTCTGATGACTCTTCCATGAAGACCATATTTGTACAAGTATCTCTTTATAGTGGAATAGTGTACCACAACTCCAGTGTCTGACAGATCTTTCTGGAGGGATCGTGCAGTCAAATGTGGGTTTTGAATTGCTTTTCTCACAATCCTGCGAGCTGTTCTGTCTGATATTTTTCTTGGTCTTCCAGATCTTGCTTTAACTTCCACTGTTCTTGATGACTGCCATTTCTTAATTACATTCCGAACAGAGGATATTGACATCTGAAAACGCTTTGCTATCGTCTTATAGCCTTCTCCAGCTTTGTGAGCGTCAACTATTTTCAGTTTCAGTTTTCTAGACAACTGCTTAGAAGAACCCATGGTGCTGATTGTTGGGGCAAGGTCAGATGAGTCTGGCCATTTAAAACCTTTGAGATTGACATCACCTGGTCTTCCCAGATGATGATTGAGAACAATCCATGACACTGGCAGGTCTCAGCTGTGCAAAGGGGGCAGTGCATGCTATAAATTCTGCAGGGTGCCCAAACTTTTGCAGACACCATTTTTTTGTTTTCTGTAACTTTGAAAGTGTAAATGATGGAAATAAAATCTAACTTTTTTAGACATATTATAAGAATGTCTAATCTGTAATTTGATGCCATTTGGAGATTTTTCCATCTTTCCTTCGTTTTGCACATTAATACACATTTTTACCTGGGGTGCCCAAACTTTCGATCCCCACTGTAGTGAATGCGGGGTCCTGGGTTTAGTACACTTTACGTTTTGGTTGTATTGTCACTGTATTAGTATTGAATAGAAATACACAGCATATATATATCAGTATATGATCAGTAGCACACAGCATATCTATTATTATTGCAAATACCAGTGTCAGGACAAGGCCATCTAGCGCCCAGTGCAAAGATTCCAAACACTAACCCCCCCCCCCCAGAATGTATGAGCATTATGTATCAGTAAAAACTCCCTCCCTCCGCCCCCAAAAATTTGAGCACTAATCTTCACACTTGCCCCCTAAGCATAAATTTCATTTGCAAATCGAAATTCTCCCCAAACAAAAATTCCCCCCTCTTCCAGTACAAATTCCCCCTCCCAGCTCAAATTATTATATAAAGGGTGCCTTGAGATTGTCTATAATTTTAAAGGGTGCCTTGACTGAAAAAAAGGTTGAGAAACACTGATCTAAACAGATCATAAGAAAATGGATTTGCATGTTTTCTCATCCCTGTGCTGAAAGAAAACTGATCAGGAAGTTTTTTTTTTCTCATTGTAAGTACACTTTTATGTACTGTATGTCCACCATGTTATAATATACAGTACACAATACAGTTATATTGCAATGGTTGAAAGCAGGAATTTCATCTTCCTAGCTTCAATAGTTAGCTTTAATAAAATTCTTATAAGCATGAACAAACAAGGTTGCATCCATAATATATTTATTGTAACATAGTGTGCTCTGTGTAGTTTTGAAATATCTTTATGTTCCAAAAATGTATTCCCCAATGAAATCAGCCATGTATAACAGTAAAATACTATTTTACAATTCAATGTTTCAATCACATTAGTTTAGCCGACTCATCTGAAAAATTTGCATACACTGTTTGCTAGAGACTAAAGTTGATGTAAAGTATAAAATACAATCCTATGGGTGCCCCTATAACATAATCAGAATGCAACAGAAAACACTTCCACTTGCTTGCAGCAGACTGATGACATCATTTTAGCAAAGTCACTGAATGATAACCAAGGATGACTTGTTAATGAGCTTTTTGAAAGAATATAGTGTTGCTGCATATTGTAACATGAATGAAATTTTGCATTCAGACTAAAAGACCTTATTCAGGGTTACTGAATGGCATACTTTAATTAACCACTTCACCTCTCATACTTTTTCTACTTTCTAATTTTTATGTTTCCACTATGTGCGGACTTCTGGCGAGGATGAACTGTGTTGACTTTATGACTGAATAAGAATTGAGCCAAGTGATGCCGGTGTGGCGGCTCCTCCTTTTCTGTATCCACTATAGGCCTGTTTCTTTGGCAAAATTGTCATTACCAAACATAACAAAGCAATAATTACATTGTTTATTGTGGTACAATGTACACTTTTTGACAATATTGTCTTGCTAAAATTATTTAAAAAAAATATTGTTTTGTTTTTCTATTTTGACCAGTGTTAGTTTAAAATAAAAAAAGTAGTACAATTTTATTAATCAGTTTATTCTATAATTTGTCTCATTTAAAATGAAACTAAAATTATGTTTCTGCTACATAGAAAACATTTTTGCAAATGAAAAAAAAAAAAAAAAAGCTTGAGCAATTTTTATGTGACACAAAAAACCCCCCAAAATGGACGACAATGAATAAATATTAATGGTAAAAATCTGAAAAATAATATTTAAGAGGAGAAGGAAATAGTTAAATCAGGCTTATTCAAGTCAGCTAAGGGTTCATAGGAGGTTAACTGGAAATATGTTTTTTTTTATATTAAACTTTTAACTTGTAAAGTTTCTTCAACCACTTTCAGACCGGCCATTTTGCTGGCTTAAGACCAGACCACTTTTTGCGATTCGGCACTGCGAAGCTTTAACTGACAATTGCGCGGTTGTGCGACGTGGTTCCCAAATAAAATTGACGTCCTTTTTTTCCCACAAATTGAGCTTTCTTTTGGTGGTATTTGATCACCCCTGCGGTTTTTATTTTTGCGCTATAAACAAAAAAGTGCGACGATTTTGAAAAAAAACGCATTATTTTTTACTTTTTGCTATAATAAATATACCCAAAAAAGATATAGAAAAATGTTTTTCCTCAGTTTAGGCCGTAACGTATTCATCTACATATTTTTGGTAAAAAAATTGCAATAAGCGATTATTGATTGGTTTGCGCAAAAGTTATAGCGTTTACAAAATAGGGGATAGTTTTATGGCATTTTTATTAATAATTTTTTTTTTTTACTAGTAATGGCGATTTTTATTGTGACTGCGACATTATGCCGGACACATCAGACATTTTTGACACATTTTTGGGACCATTGTCATTTATACAACAATCAGTGCTATACAAATGCACTGATTCCTGTGTAAATGACACTGGCAGTGAAGGGGTTAAATTTGTCCTAGGGGCGTGTTGCTAACTGTGGTGGGCGTGGCTGTGTTTTACAGATCACTAATCTCTGCTCCAATCACAGGGAGCAGAGATCAGTGTCACTTGTTGCTAGGCAGAACAGGGAGATGCTATTTACATCAGCATCTCCCCGTCCTTCTTCCTCCCCATGAGACGATTGCGGGTAACCCCACGGCAAAGAAGTCCGCAGGACCCGCGGCGATCGACCCAAGGGGGTCCCGACTGGTGCGCGCGTAGCTGCCGGCGCGCGCGCGATGGCACGGCGGCAAATTCAAAGGGACGTACCTGTACGCCCTTATGCTTGTTCGTGCCATTCTGTCGACGTACATCGCTGTGCGCCGGTCGGGAAGTGGTTAAAGTGGTTGTAAACCTCTGACATATATATTAACAAACCATTTTCCTCTATACTGTGTGCTTGTCTCAGTCCAGAGCACTAAGGGGTTGATTTACTGAAGGCAAATACACTTTGCACTACAAGTGCACTTGGATGTGTCGCTTTAGATTTGAGGGGAAGATCTGAAATGAGGGGAAGCTCTGCTGATTTCTATCATCCAATCATGTGCAAGCAAAAATGCTGTTTTTTATTGAGAGAATGTGTAAATTATGCACTTTGAATAGATGTGGAAAATAGAGGGCTGCAGATAAACATGTACAACTTACGGGGAAGATTTGTTTAATCTGTGCATCACCTAACACCTAACATATTGCTCCAATATCATTTATTTGAAGAAATTTTAGGATATAACAATTCATAGCCTTTTACTAAAACTTTCAGCAATCAATAACTAACAGCTTCAGTGGGGAATGTGACATCATGCCTTATTAAATATATGTAGATTTACATTGTTCATATGGCAAAATGACATGTATTACTTGTTTCTAATTCTTCTGTTAACCAAACAGGTTCATCATATTCACAGAAAACAACCTAAGGAGAAAATATACAAAGCATTCATCTCATCAATACTGCATGGTATGCATTTGTCTGCTGTTTTCAAAATGAAAAATATAACATTTTGTGAATGCTAGCTAATATCAGGGGTCTCCAAACTTCTCAATACAAAGGCCATATTGCATATTTTACAAGTATCAGAGTCCCAATCAAAGTTCCTCCTTACATCAGAGTACTCATCAGGGTCTGCCTTCCAACAGAGTCCTCATCAGACCCCCCCCCCTCAGTATCCAAAATAGAGTCCCCCCTTACAGGATCCCCCATCAGAGTTCCTATTTAAAACAGAGTCCTCCTTCCATCAAGGTCACCATTGAGGTCTCCCCTACACAGAGCCCCCCTTAAATTAACGTCCCCATCAGACTCCTCTGTTATATCAGGGTCCCCATCAGAGTTCCCCCTTACATCAGGGTCCCCATCAGAGTCTTACTTATCACTGTAAGCTGTACATGTGGCTGTAACAGTAGGGTGGGAGGCAGAACAGTCTGGACAGAGGAAGTTCCATCCTCCTATAAATGCTGATGCAAGCACATTATGGGTCGCAAGGATGCTGGCAGTCCTAGCAACCAATGACAGGGATGATGACAATGGAGCAGGGGGAAACCCAAGCTGGAGACTGTAGGAGTAAGAGGGGAATACAGTTGTGCTCATAAGTTTACATACCCTGGCAGAATTTTTATGATTTCTTGGCCATTTTTCAGAAAATATGTTTTTTTTTTTTGAATGCAAACAAAAAACAATTTTCTTTAAATACATTACATATACAGTTGTGCTCATAAGTTTACATACCCTGGCATAATTTATGATTTCTTTGCCATTTTTCAGAGAATATGAATGATAACACAAAAACTTTTCAAAAACTTTTCTTTCACTCATGGTTAGTGTTTGGCTGAAGCCATTTATTATCAATCTTGTTTACTCTTTTTAAATCATAATGACAACAGAAACTACCGAAATGACCCTGATCAAAAGTTTACATGCCCCCAGTTCCTAATACCGTGTATTGCCCCCCTTAACATCAATGACAGCTTGAGCTGCAAGCTTTGTGGTGTTTGTGGATAAGCTCTTTATCTTCTCAGATGGTAAAGCTGCCCATGCCTCTTGGCAAAAAGCCTCCAGTTCCTGTAAATTCATGGGCTGTCTTGCATGAACTGGACGTTTGAGATCTCCCCAGAGTGGCTCAATGATATTGAGGTCAGGAGACTGAGATGGCCACTTTATTTTACTGTAGCCAATTACAGGTCAACTTGGCCTTGTGTTTTGGATCATTGTCATGTTGGAATGTCCAAGTACGTCCCATGTGTAGCTTCCTGGATGATGAATGCAAATGTTCCTCCAGTATTTTTTGATAACATACTGCATTCATCTTGCCAACAATTTTGACCAAATTTCCTGTGCCTTTGTAGCTCACACATCCCCAAAACATCATCTATCCACCTCCGTGTTTCACAGTAGGAAAGGTGTACCTTTTATCATAGGCCTTGTTTACTCCTCTCCAAATGTAGTGTTTATGGTTGTGGCCAAAAAGCTCAATTTTGGTCTCATCACTCCAAATGACTTTGTGCCATGTTTAAGGCTTGTCTCTGTGCTGGTTGACGTATTGTAAGCGGGATACTTTGTGGCATTTGCGTAGTAATGGCTTTCTTCTGGCGACTCAACCATGCAGCCCATCTTTCTTCAAGTGCCTCCTCCTTATTGTGCATCTTGAAACAGCCACACCACATGTTTTCAGAGAGTCCTGTATTTCACCTGAAGTTATTTGTGGGTTTTTCTTTGCATCCCAAACAATTTTCCTGGCAGTTGTGGCTGAAATTTTAGTTGGTCTACCTGACTGTGGTTTGGTTTCAACAGAACCCCTCATTTTCCACTTCTTGATTAGAGTTTGAACACTGCTGATTGGCATTCTTTCTTATTTCCTCGGATATCTTTTTATATCCCTTTCCTGTTTTATACAGTTCAACTACCTTTTCCCGCAGATCCTTTGACAATTCTTTTGCTTTCCCCATGACTCAGAATCCAGAAATGTCAGTGCAGCACTGGATGAAAGATGCAAGGGTCTGTCAGGAGTCAAGAAACTCATTGACCTTTTATACACACACACACACACACACAATTACAAGCAAACAGATCACAGATGAGGATGGTTACCTTTAATAGCCATTCGACCCACTTTGTGTCAACTTGTGTGCATGTTATCAGGCCAAAATCACCAGGGTATGTAAACTTTTGATCAGGGTGATTTGGGTAGTTTCTGTTGGCATTATGATTTAAAAAGAGTAAACACAGTTTATTGATGATAAATGGCTTCAGCCAAACACTAACCATGAGTGAAAGAAATGTTTTTGTTATCATTCATATTCTCTGAAAAATGGCCAAGAAATCATAAATTCTGCCAGGGTATGTAAACTTATGAGCACAACTGCTTAGCTGAATTTATGTCCATTTAAGACTACATGTCCATTTAAGACTACCCCGTCCACAGTGTAAACAATTGTTTATTAGATGCCCAGAAAAAAAATGGGGCTTAATGTATATGGTGTGAACAAGCCCTAAAAGAATAATATCTACATTATTGTTGCACTGATTGCAAACCCCAGTGGGAAGTAGAACTCATCTATGTAGAACCATTTGTATGTGTTCAGCTATATTTTGGCATGTGAAAATGATTGGCATTAAATAATAATCTTATCAATAATTATTAATATTTAAATATTTAGTTTTCCCTTATGGGTTGTGATGATGCAGTATAACTAAACGGGAAAGCCATGATTAGTAGCTTTTGCAGTATATGGCTGGTTTTATATCACCAGTCATTCAAAAAGAGCGAAGTATCTAGTATATAGATAATTGCTAGGATAAAACAATTATCTTTGAACGCCATCATGAAAGTATTCTAGCAAACATGCTATTTTTCTGATTGTATTCTTTGTACTTACTTTTTAAAAATTTTAATTATTTTTTCATACCTATGATTGACTTTTCTTTTTCTTGAGGCTCACTTTCCACAGCTTTGTGTACCATTTTTCAGTTCCAAAAAGAAAAAGGTATCCTTTAAAAAAATATAGATATGTAATTATTATTATGCATCACTTGCAAAACATAAACATAAAAGAAGTAAAGCAACACATTGCAAAAGAGACAGTATTTATACAAGATACAAGTTCTGCTTTTGAACTTGCAAGAACATGACAGCCCTTCCCAAACAGCTCACTAGTTTCACCTAAACCAAGAAAGGGAGTTTCAGAGATTACCTACAACTCCTTCAGAAGGGCCTGAGCCTTCAGAAATGGGAAGAGATCGAGATCAGAAAACTTGAAACAAAGTTAAGGACTTTGCCAATCACAGCCAATTATAGTTCTTGTTTAGTATTTTAAACTGAAGATTAAACTTTATTAGTTCACACTGGATTTAGCTCTAATTTTAGTTGAGACTTTTAATCTAGAATTTTGTAACTACAGCACATGTGATGAATAAGGAGACCTGAAAGCTTAAGTTTAGCCCTAAAAAATATAGCTTTAGTAAGCTGTGTTGCGTTAACAAGTATGTGCGTTACAAAGAAGAATATGTTTGTTTGGTTGTTTGTATTAGAAGCAGAAAGCAGGTTACTTTGAGTGTTTGTGTGGACACTTTGAACTGTTGTTGCATGTTGGGCCAATGTCAGTTCCATTGTTTTTACAGTATTTCTGATTTTACAATGCATTCAGGCAATATAGCTTGACCTTTTTGACATATATGATCTATGGCATGTATGATACAACAGTGCCTTCTAGAGGTTGAGTTAGGAAATGTTTGCCCATACAAAAGAAGTTAGAAAAGATACGCAAATGTCATGTGGGATTGTCTACCAAACTTTCCAAATAAAAGGTCAGCAGGTTTAGCTGATAGTTATTTCATGCACAGAGGACGTTGAAAAAATTAGCTGCAAAGCCACTACCGACGGCAGGAAAAAGTGGCTGTAAAAACACATTTTTAGTAGCGCTTTGCATTGGCACTAATGCGCGTTTAGCCACGTTAGCGTTTTAGCAGCGTTTCTATTTTCAACTCTTACTACAGAGCACAAGTCGCATGACATGTCAAAATCAATAGTTCCCTATGAGAGTCATCTTAACTGATCCGACTTTCATCCCATTGATCCGAATAGAAGTCGCATCCAAGTCGGATCATGATGAGGATGTGCTCCGAGGATCTTGAAGGGGAACCCTACGCCAAAATGAAAAAAATAAATAAATGGCGTGGGATCCCCCCCGATTCATACCAGGCCCTTTGAGTCTGCTATGCAGCTTGAAAGGGAACCCACTGCCAAAATGAAAAAATTAAATGGCGTAGGGTCCCCCCAAGACCATACCAGACTCTTCGGTCTGGTATAGATTTTGAGGGGAAATCCCATGTTAAAAAAAAAAGACATACCAGACCCTTATCCGAGCATGCAGCCCAGGAAAGGGGGGGGGGAAGCGAGCGCCCCCCCGGACCATACAAGGCCACACTCCCTTAACATAGGAGGGTGGGTGCTTTGGAGCAGGGGGGGACAAGGGCCTCTTCCTGACAACCCTTTAACAAGGGGGTCCCCTACCCATTCACCCCCCAAAAAAGGCAGTGTAGTGTAAATAAAAACAAGAGCCAGTCTTGACAAATCCTTTATTCAAAATTTTCAACATGTCTTTTTCCTCTGTTCTTCTCCCTCCAGTGGTGTGTTCTTCCTTTGGTCTTCTCCCTCAGCTGCTGTCTTCTCTGCCGCTGCTGTCTTCTCTGCTGCCGGCTCCCATTGTTGTGCCACCTCCAATCTCTTCCAGTTCTTATACAGCCATGGTGCGTGGCCATATGGTGATGTCACCATGAGAACCCCGCCCCTTGTGACGTTACGTTCTGGAGGGAGAAGACCGGAGGAAGAAGACACGTTGAAGATTTTTAATAAAGGACTTGTTAAAACTGACTCTTTTTTTTTTTTACGCTACACTGACCTTTTTTGAGTTGAATGGGTAGGGGTACAATATATCCCATACTCATTCACATAGGGGGGGCCGGGCCCCCTTGTTACAGATTTTGATAAGCCGCCTGCCCACAGACTCCCACAACCACCGCCCAGGGTTGTTGGGAAGAGACCCTTGTCCCCAACAATATGGGGACAGCACCCACCCCCCATGTTGAGGGCATGTGGCCTGGTATGGTCCGGGGGGACTCTTGCTTGTCCCCCCCTTTCCTGACCTGCCAGGCTGCATGCTTGGATAAGGGTCTGGTATGGATTTGGGGGGCCCCACACCGATTTATTTTTTGGCATAGGGTTTCCCTTAAAATCCATACCAGACCAAAGGGTCTGCAGGCAGGTAAGAATATTTTGTTGCAGAAGAGACAGTGGGGTTGATTTACTAAAAGGCAAATAGACTGTGCACTTTGAAAGTGCAGTTGCTCCAGAGCTTAGTAAATGAGGGGAAGCTCTGATGACTCTGACTGCAAGCAAAAAATGCTGTTTTTTTCTTTTCCTTGCATGCGATTGGGTATTCTTTGCTAAGTAAAGCTTTGTAAAAAATTGATGTTGTTTGTTCTGCATGATGGCCAATCTATTATGTGAAGAGCTGCTACCTCCACCATGACACTTACCTAGGTAGAGTCTGAATAGTGAAAATATGGGTTAATAGTGGGTGTGGTGTTGCTCTGGCGTCCTCCTAATATATTAATCAATAAATAAATAATATTTATCAATACAATATAGTGCAAGAATATACAAGGGGTCCCCGAGTTACGAACTCGTTAGGGACTGTCCTCCTGTTCTTAAATCGGAAATGTTCGTAAGTCGACCGCGCATGCACAGACCGACAATTACGGACATTTCCGATGTTCCGTCGAATGCCGTTCTGCGCATGCGCGGCAAATTACGGACATTTACGATGTTTGCCATCATTTTCCGAGGCTCCGTCTGGCCGCACATGCGCAGAACGGCCGAAGGTCCGCGGAAAATGGCAGAGGGTCCCCGCAGCGCCCGGCTCGTAAGTACGAGATGTTTGTAGATCGGGCGTTTGTAAGTCGTGGACCCCCTGTATATGTAAGAAAAAAATCAGTCAAAGATCATTAGGTGCAACAATATATATATCCAATAGTTAATACTCAAACAATACTTAATAAAGTGCATGTAACAATAATTAGAAAAATAGAAGAAACCCTAGTCGATAATAATAAATAAATAAATCAATAAATAATTCCTGTGCTGTGAAATCTCAATGAAGTGCCAGTGAATCCAAAGTGCAGTCCATCAAAATATATATATATATATATATATATATACAGTGGTGTGAAAAAGTGTTTGCCCCCTTCCTCATTTCCTGTTCCTTTGCATGTTTGTCACACTTAAGTGTTTCGGAACATCAAACCAATTTAAACAATAGTCAAGGACAACACAAGTAAACACAAAATGCAATTTGTAAATGAAGGTGTTTATTATTAAAGGTGAAAAAAAATCCAAACCATCATGGCCCTGTGTGAAAAAGTGATTGCCCCCCTTGTTAAAACCTACTATAACTGTGGTTGTCCACACCTGAGTTCAATTTCTCTAGCCACACCCAGGCCTGATTATTGCTACACCTGTTCACAATCAAGGCATCACTTAAATAGGAGCTGCTTGACACAGTAAGGTCCACCAGAAGATCCTTAAAAGCTACACATCATGCCGAGACCCAAAGAAATTCAGGAACAATTGAGAAAGAAAGTAATTGAGATCTATCAGTCTGGAAAGGGTTATAAAGCCATTTCCAAAGCTTTGGGAATCCAGCGAACCACAGTGAGAGCCATTATCCACAAATGGCGAAGACATGGAACAGTGGTGAACCTTCCCAGGAGTGGCCGGCCGCCCAAAATTACCCCAAGAGCGCAGCGACGACTCATCCAAGAGGTCACAAAAGACCCCACAACAACGTCCAAGGAACTGCAGGCCTCACTTGCCTCAGTTAAGGTCAGCGTTCATGCCTCCACCATCAGGAAAAGACTGGGCAAAAATGGCCTGCATGGCAGAGTTCCAAGGAGAAAACCACTGCTGAGCAAAAAGAACATCAAAGCTCGTCTCAATTTCTCCACAACACATCTTGATGATCCCCAAGACTTTTGGGACAACATTCTGTGGACCGATGAGACAAAAGTGGAACTCTTTGGAAGGTGTGTGTCCAAGTATATCTGGCGTAGAAGGAACACTGCATTTCAGAAAAAGAACATTATACCAACAGTAAAATATGGTGGTGGTAGTGTGATGGTCTGGGGCTGTTTTGCTGCTTCAGGACCTGGAAGACTTGCCGTGATAAAAGGAACTATGAATTCTGCTGTCTACCAAGAGATCCTGAAGGAGAATGTCCGACCATCCGTTCGTGTACTCAAGCTGAAATGAACTTGGGTTCTGCAGCAGGACAATGATCCTAAACACACCAGCAAGTCCACCACCGAATGGCTGAAGAAAAACAAAATGAAGACTTTGGAGTGGCCTAGCCAAAGTCCTGACCTGAATCCTATTGAGATGTTGTGGTATGACCTTAAAAAGGCCGTTCATGCTCGAAAACCCTCTAATGTAACTGAATTAGGACAATTCTGCAAAGATGAGTGGGCCAAAATTCCTCCAGGACGCTGTAAAAGCCTCATTGCACGTTATCGCAAACGCTTGGTTGCAGTTGTTGCTGCTAAGGGTGGCCCAACCAGTTATTAGGTTTAGGGGGCAATCACTTTTTCACACAGGGCCATGATGGTTTGGATTTTTTTTCACCTTTAATAATAAACACCTTCATTTACAAATTGCATTTTGTGTTTACTTGTGTTGTCCTTGACTATTGTTTAAATTGTTTTGATGTTCCGAAACACTTAAGTGTGACAAACATGCAAAGGAACAGGAAATGAGGAAGGGGGCAAACACTTTTTCACACCACTGTATATATATATATATATAACAGCAAACGGGATGAATAAATGAAAAGATAAATAAAGTGCTTCTTTCTTCTTGTGCCGGTGCAACGACGCTGTGGCTCCACGGATATATGTTTTTGCACTATATTGTATTGATAAATATTTGCACTTTATTGATGCACGCACAGTTACATATATATTAGGAGGAACCCAAAGTGAAGCTTTAGCTCATTTACTAATCTCTGGAGAAACTGCAAAGTGCACAGTATATTTGCCTTTACTAAATCAACCCCATAGTATGCTGCTTCTGCAATATAAAAACCTTACTGTTTGCAAATTAAATTTTTTTGTTCAAAAGTTCTGCTTTAAGTAATGAATAGCTACCCACCCAAAGTGAAAGAAAAAAGGTACTTAAAAATGCTATGGAATGTAGCCAAATGTTTTTGAGTTGAAGTAAAATGGAAAAAGAAGCATTGTTAAATGTATGCTGTGATTTAAAAACATTAGAAGAAGTTATATAAGGGCGACACCTATGACTATGGATTCCCAGAGTACTATGGGTTTTCTAAAAACAGAGTGAAGCAGAAGTTGCTTCCTTTCAGATACTATCTCTGACTGATACCAAAGACAGGGCGGTATGGAAAGAAGAACAATAAGAGGGAGAGGTTGAGTCACTGGTTTGACGTATTCATTTGAGTGTATAAATTTAACATTGAACTACTGAGCGCTGTAAAATACAGGGTGTGTTTTTCAGCTGAGGGACTAAAAATGCCTGGAAAACGTAAGTAGGAGCCCAGAGCTCAACTTGCTGGCTGCATTTGAAAATATTAAATATTCATATGCAACATTTAACCACTTCAATACCCGGCCATAGTAAAATTAAGTCCTTGCCTTTTAGGGGGGATATCTGAATGATGCCTATAGCTACAGGCACCATTCAGATATCAATCTTTCCGGCCGGCGATTCTGTGCACGATAAGAATGATCATAGCGGCAGTTCTTATAGGCAGCTTGATCGTTCTTATAGGCAACGGGAGGGGACGTCCCCCCCTCTCCCGTCGCCATCCGGTGCTTCTCCGGGCTCTCCCGTGCCATCGGGGGCCCGGAGAAAGAATCGCCTGCCGCCGGATGACGAACATAGAGATTTCCGGTGACCGGATGGTCACCAGTCATCTCTATGACCATCGGAGGCCCGGGCGCGACGTTATGACGTCACGCCCGGTACCCGGAAGTAAACAAAGCCGCTATCGCGGCTGTCAGCATGAGATTGGTGAATTTTTTTTTACCAATCTCATGCTTTCCAGCCTGGAGGAGAGATGTGGGGTCTTATTGACCCCACATCTCTCCATAAAGAGGACCTGTCACATAGATTCCTATTACAAGGGATATTTACATTCCTTGTAATAGGAATAAAAGTGATAAAAAAAAAATGTATTTTTTTAAAAAGTAAAAAAAAAAAAAGTAAAAAAGTAAAAAAGTAAAAAAAAAAATAATAAATTAAAAAATAAAATAAATAAATAATAAATGTTTTTTTAAAAACGCCCCTGTCCTCGTGTGCTCGCGCAAGTCCCGCCCACATATGTAAACGCCGCTCAAACCACACATGTGAGGTATCGCCGCGTGCGTTAGAGCGTGAGCAATAATTATAGCACTAGACCTCCTCTGTAACTCTAAACTGGTAACCTGTAAAAAAATTTAAAGCGTCGCCTATAGAAATTTTTAAGTACCAAACTTTCCATGATTGTGCGCAATTTTAAAGTGTGACATGTTAGGTATCTATTTACTCTGCGTAAAATCATCTTTCACATTATATAAAAAAATTGGGCTAACTTTACTGTTTTGTTATCTTTTAAATCACGAAAACCGTATTTTTTTCCAAAAAAAAAGTGTTTGAAAAATGATTGCGCAAATACCGTGTGATATAAAAAGTTGCAATGACCGCTATTTTATTCCCTAGGGTGTCTGCTAAAAAAATATATATAATGTTTGGGGGTTCTGAGTAATTTTCTAGGAAAAAATTTATGATTTTTACATGAAGGAGAGAAGTGCCAGAATAGGCCCGGTATTGAAGTGGTTAATATTACGTTTAAATGGTAAATATTGTATTTTTTATGTCAACCATAACAAATATAACAAGAACATTTATACTAAACTGCCCTACATTTCTGTTAAGGTATCTGGTTAAAATTTTGCATAGGTCTTAAGAGTATATCTGTGGAGCAAAGGGTGTAAATGTCTTCACTTACGCTTAAGAATTGAATTCCAGCTAGCCAAATGTATTTTCTGATACTGCTCCTCATAGTCTGATACAAATCTTCTGCCATCTGTAGTGAAAGATTGAACAAAGCCTCATTATTGTTAAAAACCTAATCAGTATCTAAGTTTAGCATAAATTTAGCTATATTTATGATTCAATTATAACTTATGAGACACTCCTAACTGCATATTTTTAAAGCATTACAGATGTGCGTGTTCACCAGATTCTAGCAGAATGCAATGATGAAGTTTTAGGCAGGTGGAAAAAAAGCTGTAAATTAAGAATGCGTTCAGAAATAGTGTTAATAGTTTAACTTTTTATCAATTAACAAAAGAGCAGAAGAGAAATGCAAATCAACTCAATATTTGCTGTGACCACCCTTTGCCTTCAAAACAGCATCAATTCTTCTAGGTACACTTGCACACATTTTTTTAAGGAACTCGGTAGGTGGGTTGTTCCAAACATCTTGGAGAACTGATTACTGATCTTCTGTGGATGTAGGCTGCCTTCTATCTCCTGTATCCTTCTATCTCTTCATGTAATCCCAGGCAGATTGGATGATGTTGAGATCAAGTCTCTGTGGGGACTAAACCATCACTTCCAGGATTCCCGTGTTGTTTTTTTACACTGAAGATAGTTCTTAATGACATTGGCTGTATGTTTGGAGTAATTTTCCTGCTGCATAAAACATGTGGGACCAATCACATGCCTCCCTGATGGTATAGCATGATGGATAAGTATCTGCTTGTATTTCTCAGCATTGAGGACACCATTGATCCTGACCAAATCTCCAACTCCATTTGCAGAAAATGCAGCCTCTTACAACTTGAAAGAAACCCCCACCATTACTCACTGTCTCCTGCTACAGCCAAATATTTCAAATTTTGTCTCTTCAGTCCAAAGCACCTGCTGACATTTTTATGCACCCCAGTGCATGTTTTGATGCACAGTTGAGTCACTTAGCTATGTTTTCCACATTGGGGGATATGGCTTTTTGGCCACAATTCTTCCATGAAGACACTTTCTATCCAGACTTCTCCAGACAGTATACCTGGGTCCCACTAGTTTCTGCCAGTTCCGTGCTGATGGCACTGCTGGACATCTTCTAATGTTAAAGAAGAGTAAGCATTATGTATCTTTTATCTGCTGCATTAAGTTTTCTTTCACTGCATCTATGGTCTGCTTTGAAATCTTTGCCTGGGAGAGACCTTGCTGATGCAGGATAACTACATTGTTTTGTGTTGCTTTGCTCAGCCTTGCCATGGTGTATGACTTGGGACATGAAACTGTCTTCAACAACCTCACCTTAGCAGAGTTTGGCTGTCCTTCACCTAGTTTTAAGCTTCCTACACAGCTGTTTCTGTCTCAGTTAATGACTGTGTTTCAACCTACATATGAAATTGATGATTATTAGCCCCTGATTGGTAAAACTGATTAATCATACACCTGACTCTAATCCTACAATGTGCCTGATTTTGTGTAAGTGTACAGATTGTGCAAGTGTGAGAATTGATGATGATTTGAAGCCAAAGGGTAGTCATACCAAATATTGATTCTATTTAGATTTTTTTTCTGTGCACTCACTTTGCATTTTGTGAATTAATTAAAAAAAAACAATTAAAATATATGTTTTTGAAAGCATTCTTACTTTACAGCATTTCTTCACAAACTGTACATCATGGAGAGGTTCTTTTTAATGATGAAGTTAAGGCCAGCATGAAAAAAGCCCCAATCCTTTAAATTGGAAGTTGCCTTCGTACTATGCTGTACGTGATGTTTTAAGCCCCATACACACGGTTGGATTTTCCGATGGATTCTGTCCTATCGGACAATGTTGTCGGAAATTCTGACCGTGTGTAGGCACCATCGGACATTTTCCATCGGATTGTCCGATGGACAAAGTTGTATCTCCTGCTCTATAAATTTTCCGACAACAAAGTCCGATCACACCAATTCCGATCGTGTGTAGCGAATTCCGACGGATAAAGTGCTACGCATGCTCAGATCACATTACAAGACCAAAGCTATTGGCTACTAGCCTCTACGTAGTCCCGTCGTAGGCAACAAACGTCACCACGTTCAGAATGATCGGATTTTCCGACAACATTGTCCGACCGTGTGTATGCAACACCAGTGTCGGACTAAATCCGTCGGACCAAATCCGATGGATTTGGTGGTCAGATTTTCCGACCGTGTGTATGGGGCTTAACAGAACATTGGGATTGTTATGGACAGCATCACTGACAATGTATTCTGGCATCAAATATTTTACATTTGTGATTAATTCTGTTAAAATGTAAAATTTAGATAATACAGCAGCAGAATCACAATATGATTAATTTCCAGTTGAAAAGTTTTTTATTTCCAAAAATTTTTTTAGGTAGTTTTGACATTGGATTTTTATAAGCAAGTGGTAATAGGCTGAATTTAACCAGTAGCCGACCAGCCGCTGTCTTTATATACTGCGGCAGGTTGGCTCTCCTGGGCAAATCGCTGTAGCTGTACATCGGGCGGCAATCAGATTGGCTTCAGAACCGTTCAGTCTCCAGGTTTAGGCCAATGATTTCTGGCCTGGACCTGTTGATCAGTTCTGGCAAATGAGAGACTGTCCTCTGCCTGTGTAATGTAAACACAGTCAGAGGAAGTGATGTCACCTCCCCACGTGGAATCCTTTTTTGGTTCCAGAGAGAGGACATCAAAATGAGTTGCACCAACACTATACTGTCACAATACATGTAGGCACACATTTCACCCCCAATCACGCCCCGATCGCCCCCCGTTAACCCCTTCACTCCCTGTCACTGTCCCCAAGTGCCGTTTTCAAACTTTTCACTGATCACTGTACTGGTGTCACTTTTGACACTATTCAGCATTAGGGAAGTTAATAGTAGGCCCAGGTAGGTCTATGGTACCCCCTAAACCCCCTAATAAATGTTTAACCCCTTGATCACCCCCCAGTTAACCCTTTCACCCCCTGTCACAGTGTCACTAATATAGTGTACAGATCTCTTTTCTGATCGCCATATTAGTGTCACGGGTGACGCTATTTAGTTGGCTAGTTTCACCGTCAGTCTTTTATAGCGTCAGGGTTCCCCCATATTACCAAATGAAGGTTTTAACCCCTGGATCGTCCCCCAGTTAACCCTTTCACCCCCTGTCACCAGTGATCACTGTATTACTGTCACGGGTGATGCTGGTCAGTTAGTTAGTTTGTTTTTATAGTGCCAGGGAACCCGCCATATATTACCAAATAAAGGTTTAACCCCCTGATCGCCCAGCTGGTGATATCAGTTAGGTTTTAGCATCAGTTAGGGTCAGCGTCAATCCCAGGCAGTGTCAGATTAGTGCCAGTAGCGCTAATACCCAAGCACACACCATACACCTCCCTTACTAGCATAGTGTCTGAATGGATCAATATCTTTGATCTGATAAGATCTATATTAGCGTCCCTAGTAGTTTAGTGTTCCCAAAAACATGGTGTTAGCAGGATCAGCCTAGATACCTGCCAGGACCTGCGTTTAGCCCCCCTTTCCAGCCCAACCCACCCACCCATCAATCGATCACTGTCACTTACAAAACACAACACACATAACTGCAGTGTTCGCAGAGTCAGGCCTGATCATTGCGAATGCTAACAGTGTTTTTGGTAATGATTGAAGCAGGCTCTGACAATAAGGTGCTCTTTTTGCCTGTGAGTCGCACTAGCTGTACCTATAAATTTAGAGGCCAAATTGTCCAATCAGAGGTACACTAGTGAAGAGGCCTACACGTTGCTGAGCATGACAGATGTGATAGAAGGGGAAGCTGCCTCACTGTCAGATTCAGGCTCAGTATATGAACCAGTAGACAGCAGTGGCACCCTGACAGATTGCTCCGACGACGGAGTAGTGATCCCTGCTAAGGTCAGGTGTACCCGACCCAGTTCTTTTGTTGTTGAGGTGCAACAACCGCAGGGCTCTTGTATGGAGCAGAGAGCCAGTACTAGTGCAACTCATCCTTCTGGTGAACTGGCAAGCACCAGCGGCCTAGTACACCTTGGTCATAGACAAACCAGCACTGCAGTATCACATGGTGACGTGGCGAGTCCCATAAGTGCAGTTCAAGCTGGTGTGGTGGCTAGCACAATTAGTGTACCGCAGCCACCAAAAAGACAGACAGGCCCATTGAGCCCATATTGCCCTTCCCGCTGCATATGCCAATCCTAATTGGGAGCCCACCACTTCTGCACCCGTACTTCCCCCATTCATTGGCCAACCCGGAATCCAGGTGGAAACAGTTTATTTTACGTTGCTTGATTTTTATTCGCTGTTTTTCATAGAAGATCTCTATAGATCTATTGTGGACCAAAGCAATTTGTATGCTGGTCAATTCATTGCTGCTAATCCCCAGTTGACCCTTGTCAGAGATTGGAAACCTATTATGGTTTCTGAATTTAAGACCTTTCTGGGCCTATCCCTCCTCATGGGCATAACTAAAAAGAGTGAGTTGCGGTCATATTGGTCCACTGACCAATTCATTATATGCCCATATTCTCTGCTTCCATGACCAGGGCTAGATACGAGCAGATCTTGCGGTTTATGCACTTCAAAGACAATGAACTCTGTCGTTCCTCGGGGGGACCGTGGATTTGATCGGCTCCACAAAATTCGGTCCCTAGTAAACCACTTCAACCAACAGTTTGAAGCCTTGTTTACTCCTGATCAAGTTGTCTGCATTGATGAGTCCCTGATTACGTTTTCTGGGACTGGGGTCAAGTTGTATAAGCTCTGTGACAGGGCAACAGGCTATATATATAGTTTTATGGTTTACGAGGGAAAAGATAGTCGCGTGGAGCCCCACAACTGCCCAGATTACATAGTGACCTTTTTGATTGTGGAATTGGCACAGTGCAATCTAATCGCCGGGGCTTCCCACAATGACTTGTAGAATCCCGACTTCGACAGGGGGAGAAAGCCTGCTTGAGATGTAATAATTTGCTCGCAGTAAAGTGGAGGGATAATCAGAATGTTTTCGTTCTGTCCAACCTTGCACACAGATAGGACAGTCGAAATTCCAACAGCCACTGGTGTTATTGTGAAGCCCCTCTGGGAGGGGTGGACTTCAGCGACCAGTTGATGACGCCGTACTTAATTTCCCATAGAGTCAAATGCGGATACAAAAAAGTGTCTGTATACCTATTTCAGTTGGCTCTGCTGAACACTTATGTGCTATACAAATCGTCAGGATGAACTGGATCCAAAGAAGATGTTGTGGCTGTAGAAAATGCAGATATTGGCATGATAACCGCTTTTTTTGTCCCTCCTGTCCTGGGCAACCTGGTCTCTGCATTGTTGAATGTTTCCAACACTACCACACACTAGTGGAGTATTAGCATAGGGTACAGCACTGCACAGTCCTACGGCACACTTTTACAGGGTCTCCAAAGAAGTCATTGCATTTTTTAGAGACCCAAACCTGGAACATTTACAGCTACAAAAAAAAAGTGTAAAAAATAAATAAATAAAAAAAAGTTAAAAATATAAAAAAATATATATATATAAAATTAAAAAGCCAAAAATAGTTGTCATTTTCTTGTTCTTCTCTCTCTATTGTTCTATGTTTTACTGTATTTTATGCTTAACTGCAATGTTTTATTGTTACTATGTTTTACCATGTTTGCTTTGCAGGTATGTAATTTTATACTTTACTGTTTACTGTGTTTTATTGTTAATCATTATTTTCTTTGTAGGTACGCCATTCAGCTGCAGCACTGATTTATTTATCTTCACAGCAACAGCGTTTGCTCTCACGATGCGTAAATCAGCGACTCCATTGCTGTAGGAGGTGATTTCACCACCACAGTTGAAAAAAAAGAGCATATATGACGAAGCATGGGGGCAGGGGTGAAGGGTCGATTTGCCCCTAACATTAGGGGTGGATTGCCCCCATGCTTCGGAATATATTTTTTACTCTTTTGTCACAAATTGCTATAAAAGAAAAGTTGTTTTATTGAGTTAATGTTTTATTACCATCATTTTTTCTTTTCAGGTACGCCATTCAGCTGCAGCACTGTTTTATCCATCTTAACAGCAACAGCGTTTGCTCTCTTACGATACGTAAATCAGCGACTCCATCGCTGTAGGAGGTGATTTCACCACCACAGTTCAACAAAAAAAAAAATGGTGCATGTATGCCTATCATTAGAAGTGGGTGGATGCAGGGCGGTATTCTAATGGTGGGTATACCCACCGATCAATCTCTTTTTTCGTTCAGCCCAAAGGCTGCATGAAAAAAAGAACATTACAATGTATGCCCAACAAGGACCAGCAACGTACTGGTATGTTGCTGGACTTTGAGTGGTTATACCAAAATGATGCCTGCAGGTTTAGGTATCATCCTTTTCAGCCAACGGTTGGCTTTCTTGTGAAAGCAATCCTAGCGGCTAATTAGCCGCTAGACTGCTTTTACAAGCAGTGGGAAGGAATGCCCCCTCCTGCCATCTTCCATGTTTTCTCAGGTTCTCCTGTTCCACTGGGGCACCTGAGAATGCAGCCGGTGGTTCTGCCAGCTGACCATAGAGCTAATCGGCGTCCATAATGGCTCCAATCATCTCTATGTCCTAAGAAACCAGGAAGCTATGAGCATTTCAGGACATCGGTTTCGCCGGATATAAACAGCGCCATTGGGAAATTTGGAAAGCATCTTATCACACTGATCTTTGTGTGGTCAGATGCTTTGAGGGCAGAGGAGAGATCTAGAGTCTAATAGACCCCATTTTTTTCAAAAAAAGAGTACCTGTCACTACCTATTGCTATCATAGGGGATATTTACATTCCCTGTGATAACAATAAAAAGGATAACAAAAAAATTTAAATAAATTAAAGGGACAGTGTAAAAATAAAATAAAAAAAGCACCCCTGTCCCCCCGTGCTCGCGTGTAAAGGCAAACGCAAGCGTTGGTCTCGTGTCGTATGTAAACAGCAATTGCACCATGCATGTGAGGTATCACCGCAAACATCAGATCAAGGGCAGTCATTTTAGCAGTAGACCTCCTCTGTAAATCTAAAGTGATTACCTGTAAAGGCTTTTAAAAATGTAGGTAGTTTGTCGCCGCTGCACGGTTGTGCGCAATGTTAAGGCATGTCGTGTTTGGTATCTATGTACTTGGCATAAGATCATCTTTTCTATTTTACTAAAAATTTGGGCAATATAGTGTGTTTTAATGCATTCGTTAAGTGTTTTTTTCCTAAAAAATTGCGTTTGAAAAATCGCTGTGCAAATACTGTGTGAAAAAAAAATTCCAACACCCACCATTTTAATCTGTAGGGCCTTTAAAAATATATATATAATGTTTGGGGGTTCAAAGTAATTTTCTAGCAAAAAAATTTTTTTTCCATGTAAACAAAAGGTGTCAGAAAGGGCTTTGGCTTCGAGTGGATAGAAGAGTGGGTGATGTGTGGCATACAGTGTTGGTCATCTTACTTTAAAAAAGTAATTAGTTACATTACAAATTACTTCTCCCAAAAAAGTAATTGAGTTAGTAACTCAGTTACTACATTGGAAAAGTAATTAGTTACTCAGCAAAGTAACTGACTTTTTTTTTAAATATTCTTAGGGGCGGGTCTAGTATTACTGTAAGCAAGGGGCGCGTTCCCCCCTGCACATCTATTTCCCCCCCAACACATATATCTGTTTCCCCTCTGTACCCCACTACACGTCTGCCCCCCCCCCACACACATATATCTGTTCCCCCTCTGTACCCCACTACACGTCTGTCCCCCCCCACACATACAGTGGTGTGAAAAAGTGTTTGCCCCTTCCTCATTTCCTGTTCCTTTGCATGTTTGTCACACTTAAGTGTTTCGGAACATCAAACCAATTTAAACAATAGTCAAGGACAACACAAGTAAACACAAAATGCAATTTGTAAATGAAGGTGTTTATTATTAAAGGTGAAAAAAATCCAAACCATCATGGCCCTGTGTGAAAAAGTGATTGCCCCCCTTGTTAAAACATACTATAACTGTGGTTATCCACACCTGAGTTCAATTTCTCTAGCCACACCCAGGCCTGATTATTGCCACACCTGTTCACAATCAAGGCATCACTTAAATAGGAGCTGCTTGACACAGTAAGGTCCACCAGAAGATCCTTAAAAGCTACACATCATGCCGAGACCCAAAGAAATTCAGGAACAATTGAGAAAGAAAGTAAGTGAGATCTATCAGTCTGGAAAGGGTTATAAAGCCATTTCCAAAGCTTTGGGAATCCAGCGAACCACAGTGAGAGCCATTATCCACAAATGGCGAAGACATGGAACAGTGGTGAACCTTCCCAGGAGTGGCCGGCCGCCCAAAATTACCCCAAGAGCGCAGCGACGACTCATCCAAGAGGTCACAAAAGACCCCACAACAACGTCCAAGGAACTGCAGGCCTCACTTGCCTCAGTTAAGGTCAGCGTTCATGCCTCCACCATCAGGAAAAGACTGGGCAAAAATGGCCTGCATGGCAGAGTTCCAAGGAGAAAACCACTGCTGAGCAAAAAGAACATCAAAGCTCGTCTCAGTTTCTCCACAACACATCTTGATGATCCCCAAGACTTTTGGGACAACATTCTGTGGACCGATGAGACAAAAGTGGAACTCTTTGGAAGGTGTGTGTCCAAGTATATCTGGCGTAGAAGGAACACTGCATTTCAGAAAAAGAACATTATACCAACAGTAAAATATGGTGGTGGTAGTGTGATGGTCTGGGGCTGTTTTGCTGCTTCAGGACCTGGAAGACTTGCCGTGATAAAAGGAACTATGAATTCTGCTGTCTACCAAGAGATCCTGAAGGAGAATGTCCGACCATCTGTTCGTGTACTCAAGCTGAAACGAACTTGGGTTCTGCAGCAGGACAATGATCCTAAACACACCAGCAAGTCCACCACCGAATGGCTGGAGAAAAACAAAATGAAGACTTTGGAGTGGCCTAGCCAAAGTCCAGACCTGAATCCTATTGAGATGTTGTGGTATGACCTTAAAAAGGCCGTTCATGCTCGAAAACCCTCTAATGTAACTGAATTAGGACAATTCTGCAAAGATGAGTGGGCCAAAATTCCTCCAGGACACTGTAAAAGCCTCATTGCACGTTATCGCAAACGCTTGGTTGCAGTTGTTGCTGCTAAGGGTGGCCCAACCAGTTATTAGGTTTAGGGGGCAATCACTTTTTCACACAGGGCCATGATGGTTTGGATTTTTTTTCACCTTTAATAATAAACACCTTCATTTACAAATTGCATTTTGTGTTTACTTGTGTTGTCTTTGACTATTGTTTAAATTGGTTTGATGTTCCGAAACACTTAAGTGTGACAAACATGCAAAGGAACAGGAAATGAGGAAGGGGGCAAACACTTTTTCACACCACTGTATATCTGTTCCCCCCCTGTACATCTGTCCCCCCCAAACTCACGGATCGGATCGTTGCAGAGTCACGGATCGGATCATTTTTCGGATCAGCAAATAATAATTGAATTTGCAAAAACCTTTGAAAATGCCACCACCATAAAGCCCCCACTGTAATATCCACGTCATCTCCCCAACTGTAATATTGTCTGGGTATAGCTGGGTATGGCTGGGTATCGCTGAGTATGGCTGGGTATTACCGCGTATTGCAGAGTGGTATGGCCAGGTGTTGCGGGGTATGGCAGGGTGTTGCAGAGTATTGCGCAGTATTGGCAGGGTGTTGCAGAGTATTGCACAGTATTGGCAGGGTGTTGCAGAGTATTGCAGAGTATTGGCAGGGTGTTGCAGAGTATTGCGCAGTATTGGCAGGGTGTTGCAGAGTATTGCGCAGTATTGGCAGGGTGTTGCAGAGTATTGCGCAGTATTGGCACTGGCAGGGTGTTGCAGAGTATTGCGCAGTATTGGCAGGGTGTTGCAGAGTATTGCGCAGTATTGGCAGGGTGTTGCAGAGTATTGCGCAGTATTGGCAGGGTGTTGCAGAGTATTGCGCAGTATTGGCAGGGTGTTGCAGAGTATTGCGCAGTATTGGCAGGGTGTTGCAGAGTATTGCGCAGAAGTGGCACTGGCAGGGTGTTGCAGAGTATTGCGCAGTATTGGCAGGGTGTTGCAGAGTATTGCGCAGTATTGGCAGGGTGTTGCAGAGTATTGCGCAGTATTGGCAGGGTGTTGCAGAGTATTGGCAGGGTGTTGCAGAGTATTGCGCAGTATTGGCAGGGTGTTGCAGAGTATTGCGCAATATTGGCAGGGTGTTGCAGAGTATTGCGCAGAATTGGCAGGGTGTTGCAGAGTATTGCGCAGTATTGGCAGGGTGTTGCAGAGTATTGCGCAGTATTGGCAGGGTGTTGCAGAGTATTGCGCAGTATTGGCAGGGTGTTGCAGAGTATTGCACAGTATTGGCAGGGTGTTGCAGAGTATTGCGCAGTATTGGCAGGGTGTTGCAGAGTATTGCGCTGTATTGGCAGGGTGTTGCAGAGTATTGCGCAGTATTGGCAGGGTGTTGCAGAGTATTGCGCAGTATTGGCAGGGTGTTGCAGAGTATTGCGCAGTATTAGCAGGGTGTTGCAGAGTAGTGGCAGGGTATGGAGGGATGGCTGCTGCCATCCGATCTCTCCCCTCCACTGTACAGATCTGTACACAGAGGGGAGACCAGCGTCATCTTGAATCCGGTTTGTTTACAAAGTGATCGCTCCGTCATTTGACGGAGCAATCACATTGTAAACGGCCGACGGGTGCACCAAGATGGCCGCCGCTCCGGAGCTAGGCCGGAGCGGCGGCCATCTTGGTGCACCCGTCGGCCGCCGCTCCGGAGCTAGGCCGAAGCCGCGGCCTTTCCTAAGGCCGAGGCCGCGGCCTTTCCTAAGGCCGAGGCCGTGGACGGCTCCGCGATCGCGGCGGGTAATTGCGGTAACGCCGCCCCAATAATGGGAACGGCGTTACCGCTAGGGGAAGAGTAATCAGTTAGATTACTCGTTACCCTCTAAAGTAACGGCGTTACGTAACGCCGTTTACTTTAACGGCGTTAGTGCCATCACTGGTGGCATAAGCTTCTAATGTGGGGCATAAAATGTCAGGATAGTTCGAAACCCCCCCCCAAATTACCCCTTTTTGGAAAGTAGCTTGTGGTGTCTACTTTCCAAAATAGGGTCATTTGGGGGGGTTTGTGCTATCTGAGCATTTCATGGCCTCCAAAAGTGTGATAGGTAATGAGGAGTGAAATCAAAAATGTATGCCCTTAGAAAGCCTGAAGGCAGGTCCTGTACGCGGCTAGACTGCCAAAAAATCCCACACATGTGGTAGCTCCGTACTCAGTAGAAGCAGCAGAATGTATTTTGGGGTGTAATTGCACATATAAACATGGCATGTTTGAGCAATATAACATTTCAGTGACAACTTTGTGTAACATTTATTTTTTTTTTTATATCTTTTCAATCACCTGTGACAAAAAAATTTAATATTCAATATGCTCAACAAGCCTCTCAGCAAATTCCTTGGGGTGTCTACTTCCAAAAATGTGGTAATTTGGGGTGGGGGGGAGGGGGGGGGTTGTACTGCCCTGCCATTTTAGCACCTCAAGAAATGAGATAGGCAGTCATAAACTAAAAGCTGCGTAAATTCCAGAAAATGTACCATAGTTTGTAGACGTTATAACTTTTGCGCAAAACAATAAATATATGCTTATTTAATTTTTTTTTTACCTGAGACGTGGCTGAATGCATTTTGGCCTAAATGTATGACTAAAATGGAGTTTATTGTATTCTTTATAAGTAGAAAATATTTTTTTAAAACAATTTCAGACTTTTTTTTTTATATCGCAAAAAATAAAAACGGCAGAAGTGATCAAATACCACCAAAAGAAAGGTCCATTTGTGGGAAAAAAAAGACGCAAATTTCGTTTGGGTACAGCATTGCATCACCGCGCATTTACCAGTTAAAGCAGCGCAGTGCCAAATTGTAAAAAATGCTCTGGTCATTAAGGGGGCAAATCCTTCTGGGGCTGAAGTGATTAAGGAAGAAGCAGCTACAACAGATCTAAAAGCTAAAAGGAAAGGTTACTCCTAAAAAATTAAGCTAAAGCCCTCAAATTTGTTCAGATTGGTCAGTGGCACAACAATTTATTAGCATAGATTGTGAGCTTCTTTTTTCATGGTGCCGAAGAATGCACATAAACAGTTCAAAACCATAGTCATATATTCCCTTTAAAAAGTGTACTGACAGAGCATGACACACAAAGGGCCTTACATGACATCCTTGTTACCCAGCAGCAAAAAGGCAGGACCTCACTTTATGGGGCCCTTACACCCTGTTACTCTCCCTTTGTTTTGTATGGCATTCACTCATGCCACCATGCTGACTGAGTATCCAATACCCAAATCAGTACAATATCTCTTTGACATATAGAAAATTAAACTCAACAAAATTTGACTGAAACAGTTAGCAGTAAATCGACTTAATGGGTTAGCAGTAAATCATATTACTCACAACAATAGGAGTAACAGAGCAAACATAACATACTTCAGAGCAGTGTTTCTCAACCACCCTCTGATGTGTTGCGAAAATCATGTATAGGGGACCTTTGATGTGTAAGGACCACTTTGATGTGATGGGGTCCTCTGATGTATAGGGGTGCTTTGACATCAAGGGGGGACTCTGATGTTATAGGGGACCTCTGACATGATGGGGGAACTCTAATGTGATGCTTCTGCTTGTGATGTGAAGGGGGAGTTCTGATATGAAGTTGATTTTATCAAGGTAGTTGTGCACATTGTCCCAGGCTCAGGTTTGCCATTGATGAGTGGCGTGTTTTACATTATAGACTGGAGTGACTCAATATTTTGCTTCCTTTAAAGGGTGCCACAAGTGAAAAAAGGCTGAGAATCACTGCTTTGCAGTATTACATACTTCAAACACAAGAAACAACTGAAACATAAAGTATATTGTTTCTTCATGTCTTACACAAATCTGAAAAAAAAAAAAAAAACATTAAATAATAACATTAAATAAGAGTAACAATAGAGTAACAATATTATAACAATATTATATACCGTATATACTTGAGTATAGGCCGTCCCGAGTATAAGCCGAGGCCCCTAAATCAAAAATGGGGAAACTTATTGACCCGTGTATAAGCCGAGGTGCAAAAATGCAGCAGCTACTGTAGGGAACTGTACTGAAAAAGGGTCAGCAATGCCCATCTGCATGTCCCCTGTACCCCCCGTGTCCCCCGTGTCCCCATTGCAGCCTACCTGTGCCGATCCGTGGGTCCGTGGGTCCGGGGTCCTGGGTCCTGGGTCCTGTGTCCGGGGTCCTCGGTCCTGTGTACTGTGTCCGGGGTCCTCGGTCCGGGGTTCGGTCCCGCTCTGTCCTCCCCACAGCCGTGTATTACAAGCGCCATTAAAATTTAAAAGCCGCGCCTCCTCGTCCGTGATGGGAGGAACACTTTTTTCCCAGCAGTCAGTGTTCAGTGTTCCGCCTATCACGGATATCCTCTCATCCTCGTCCATGAGATGAGAATGACAGGCCATCCGTGATAGGCGGAACACTGTACTGCTGGGAAAATTAGTGTCCGCCTATCACGGACGGGCGGGAGGAGGCGGCGCGGCTTTTGAACACCGCCGTCTGTCTGCATGACAAGCTGTTCATGTACACAGACGGCGGTGACTCGAATATAAGCCGAGAGGTGAACTTTCAGACCTAAAAAAGGGTCTGAAAATCTCGGCTTATATTCGAGTATATACGGTATACTGTATATACAATACCCAGGATCAGGCAGGCAAACCTTTCTGCTTCAGGGTATCTACATTTCTCAAGAGTTCATTGTTGTCTGACCGTGCAGCATTAGCATAGACTTGTTCTTCATGAAGTGTCAACCCTATCCATATTCTTGGAAACCATTGTGAAATTCCTGATAGAGGGAGCTAAAAACACTGCAGCTATCCAATAATTCTCCTGGTGGTTCAGGGTCCCCTTGGGATGCCTGTACCCTGTATGCCTGAAGGGAGACATCCCCAACCCCTCGTCCTGAAGAATTGGGATGAAGGGACCCCCTTGAGTCCAATATAGAAAGCCCCATAGATTTCCTTTCTCAGGCCTGATCCTCCTAGGTTACTCAGAAATCTTTGGGCCTCACGTGTTCAGAAAGCAAGTCAAACAAGAAGGCCTGAAGACCTGACAAAAGAAGGCCTGACAAAAAACACAATTTGCCAAATGTGCAGTCTGCAGGGCAATGCTTAAACATTCAGGATAATTTGGGAAAACATCTCCATTAGTCCATAATGGCAGAAAGCTAATTTCTTCTGGGCATAAGGTATAACTTTTCTGTTTCTTAAGCAACACCATTCTGCAATCACACATTATCAATTCAGTCCAGCCTGCACAGTATCCATGCCGTCGGTTCTCTCTCACAGGAATGCAGAATCCTGCCTTTAGGCAACATGCTCCTCCTCCAGACTCCTAAATCTTTATAGATCTAAATATAGCCATGAACTCATGAACCTGACATGTTCTCCAATCAGTGAACAGCTATCTTCCCGACTAATGCCAAGTGAAACCAAGTGGAAGTTTTACTTACCTCAGCAGGAACTGGCTGAATTTTCGATCCATGTATGGGCAGGCTTGTTGTACACAAATCAATATTTTGATTGACTTCAGTAGAACCAGCCATTGGGTATTTTTCGTGTGAGTACTAATCATAGTAATTGTATTCTGACGATGGGGAACCTCCCGCTGTCAGAATACAATAGCGCAGCAGGAGGGATTCCCCCATCAACACTGAATCTGTTATTGGGATTTTTTTCCTTCAACATGTGGTTGAAATGCTTAATGTATGGTTAGCCTTAGTGTCAGGGTTGGGAAAGACAAGTTTTGGGACGCTCAGTTACAAGTGGCCAAAGACCTAGTCTTGTGACTCACAAAACAGACTTTCAACACCAGCATGGTCTTAGAGAGGAGGTGTTGAGCAGTCCAGAGGCGGTCTTCCTCTGACAGCCTCTAAACAATACAGGGACCCCTTGGCCCCAAATGGGTGTAGAGCCCATGGGTGTAGAAGTCAGCATCGACTTTACCTTTTCCTAGAACAGAGCAGACAACAGGCATGCTAGCCCTTAGTGAATGAAAACAGCCAACATCAATGTAAAGCATCTTTCTTTCTCTTAATTTTCCAGCCCCAAAAAATTATAATAATGTCAAGTTGGGTTCAGTTAAAGGAAGAGATTAAACAATACAGTCCTTCCAGTGTTAAACAGACACTTCTCAATCACAGTGGCTTAACAAGGCTCATCTAACAAAGCACATATTTTCCTTTTTTTCAGGGTGACTCTGGTGCTCACTTAATCTCTCATAAGCCCCATACACACGCGCGGATTATCCGAGGACCAGGTCCGTCGGACCATGTCCGTCACACTTTGTCTGATGTTGGTTTTGCGTACACACGGTCAGACAAAGTTGTCGGAAAATCCGATCATTCTGAACGTGGTGACGTTTGTTGCCTACGACGGGACTACGTAGAGGCTAGTAGCCAATAGCTTTGGTCTTGTAATGTGATCTGAGCATGCGTAGCACTTTGTCCGGTCGGACAACCGTACACACGATCGGATTTGGTGTGATCGGACCGTGTTGACGGCAAAGATTTCCAGCAGGAGATAAGACTTTGTCCGTCGGTCAAACCGACGAACACTGTCCGATGGTGCATACACACGGTCTGATTTTTCAACAACCTTGTCCGATCGGACAGAATCCATGAAAAAGTCCGACCGTGTGTATGGGGCTTTACAGAGGTTATTTTTAAACCAATTTCCCCAGGTATTTTTTACAAAAAAAAAAAGTACTCACAGAGTATGACGGAGTCCCTTTCTGCTAACCTATTATAACAGAAACCCCTCCCCATTTAAACTTTACGAAACTCTCCTGCTTCAACTCCATCCACCAGACTAGTTATACCCTATAACAGTCCGCCTAAAGTGACATATCTGTTACCCAGCATCGACACTCCCCTTTAGTGGTGCTATCGGCCTGTTACAACCAAATATGTTGTGCTTTGGCGCACACTACTGCACACATAGGTGGTGACATGTTTCAAACAACACGTGTATTCTATGGAACATGAAAAAAAGATCCTAGTAAAAAAAAAATAAAGTAAAATACAAAATACAACAAAAATACTAAAAACTGAAATTCTAAAGCGCAAACAATTTTTTTTTTACCTAGCAGTAAATAAAAAAATATGGAGGTTCCAGCAGCTAAACAGCAAAAAGTAGTCCCAAAAAGGACAGTTGGTTTCCTGAACCGTGAACAAAGGGGAGAAGAGGGTACACAAGAATATGTAGCTCACTGCACTCAGGGCTGATGCAAGGATTTTTGCCACCCTAGGCAAAACCTCATTTTGCTGCCCCCTTGGCTCCACCCCGGACTCCACTCCGGAAGCACCCATCAAATGCAGCCCACCAGTGCCCATCAAATGCAGCCTCACCAGAGCCCATCAAATGCAGCCTACCAGCGTCCATCAAATGCAGCCTACCAGTGCCCATCAATGCAGCCTACCAGTGCCCATCAATTAATGTTTGCTTGCTTACATTCATTCAGGAGATCGGGACACATTCCTCTGCCGCCGCTGCGCCTCTAACACTATGTACGAACAGAGCGCCGGCTGCCTGAAGATGCTGAGGCTTAGTTGCTTGATGCAGAGAGAAGAGAGTAGGAACACCAGTGGCTGGCACCCTAGGCAGCAGTGCGCCCTAGGCGGCTGCCTAGTTTGCCTAGTGGTAGCATCAGTCCTGACTGCACTGCAATCCACAGCAACTTAGCTCAAAATAGTACTGTATAACAACTAACTCTTCCTACACAGACTGTCATCCCTTAATATACTTTTCCAACACACATTGAAAAATGAGTTCTAGGAACCCACCATTTTCTAGTAAAGGGGCTGACACAAAACAATGTCCCTACAGGCCAGGCAGTGCATGATAATTACAAAGACTTGTCTTGCCTGACCAATTTTCCCATAAATTTGCTGAGACTGTGGACTTTGAACATGAAAGATTTGCCTATAACCCATGATAGTGGCAATCCAAATATCATTCCTAATTTGAATTCAATTAAAACTTACTGCTAAAGTGGTATTAAACCCAAAACTAAAAATGTAATATATTGTAGCCTTCTAATCATTAGATGTGGTGGCTGAATTAGTTTAGTTCCTTTTTATAGGCTTTTTACCTCAGTTTTCACCTGATGATCTGGCCAGTGAAGCCATTTTGATCAATGTATGGGCTAGCTGGTTGTACACAAGTCAATCTATCGCCAGCCCATTGGATTTTTCCTGAAGATCAGTGCCACTGGCTATAGCCGGCAACACTGCTCATTATATTATGTTGGTGGAGAATGCAATAGCTCAGCGGAAATAATTCCCCCATCCACATTGATTGTGTGGATAGGGGAATCTGCCTTTTTTTTTTTTTTTTTCGTTCAACCAACCTCCTGTATTAGGGTGCCTCCACTCTGGTTGAGGGACTACAGGGGCACAACTGGACAGCAGCATTGTCAGTCTGGGGGGGAGGAGTGTTAGATGTGCTGTCAGATTTAGATACACTAGATAAATTAAACCAAACTCCAGCTAACACTTTTTAAGCAGTTACAGCAACAGTTTGGTTCCTTTAGGAATAAAGGTTTTACATAAATAAATAAAGCTTTACTCTCTAGCTGTTACATCTGCAGGACAGCTTGTTCTGTTGAAAATCAACAGACTTACTGGCCAGATCACCAAGTGAAAATAAAGGAAAGAAAGCCTAAAAAATAAAACTAATGCAGACATCATATCTATGCATTCGTAAACTGCAATATTATAAATGTTTACTTTTGGGTTTAATACCGCTTTAATGCAATATTGTGCTTTGGCCATGCATGTCAAAGCAACAGGTTTGCTTTAATGCTCCAATTCCCAGCAGCACACGCTCACATTGCTTCACTCTGTTCAGCTACTTGGAGCAAAAGAGACATTTCTGGTACTGCTGGGTTTGAAGGAGCATGTGACTTACTCCCCTTCTACCCATGTGAATTCACTGGTGCTCGGTAAATGGTCTAGTGCTCTCGCGTGGTGCAAGAATGTAATCCATAGCCTTGTAGAAGCTCCGACTAGAGTGACTTGATGCTGAAACAGGGCTTACTTTTCCTGCTTCCTGCAGCTAACTGGACTAGTCAGGGTGGGAGTTAAAAAAAGTAAGTGCTGCTGGGAAGGGTGAAAGTTAGGTGAACCTGTTACTTTGTCCAACCGGACAACAGGTTTACTTAAACTCTGCCTTTCCAAGGAAAATCAAGTATGATTAATGTCTTAATTGTAGATATTTCAGTAACTTATTTGTGTATTTCCACTCAAAGTAGCCTCAGCATATTTTCAGCTTGAATTGTCCAGGTTTGTGATAATATCTCATTAAATAAATGCAAAAAGATGACCCATAAAAGTGTGACTTTCCAGATTGTTTAAGAACAAAGCCAAAAAAAATACACGAAAAAACGTACTTAATATGTACTCAAACACTCTATCTAATGGCTTTTAATGCAATAATAGGTTTTAACAAACAATTTGGATTCTTAAGTCTTATAAAGTATTTATCAATTGTCTATTGTATTTCCTATTTGTCTACCTATCTTAGTCATTTATATGATTTTGTACCTAGCTTGTCATAAATCTAAATATTGTACAATTAACATTTTAGATAATAAATTTGCTTTACAATTTCAATAGCATTTTTTTCATCTTAATCTGTTCAGCGCTTTCTCTTCAAATAATTAAAGAAGGGAGAGAAATAATTGCATCCTAAAATAGTGACAACAAAAAACACAAGTTTTTATAAAAAAAAAAGCTTACGTCTGCCTTTGAGATACAACATGGACTGGGGCCCCCAATTTCTTGCCATTAACTTATTCTGAAAGTGCACAGAAACAAGTAAAATATCAAACAAATGTACTATAAGCTAAGTATAAGACAGCAAATGGGATATATCTATATGTAAGTTCAATATTACCTTAGGAGCAGACAGTGATTCAGAAAGAATTAAAAGGAGAATAGTACAGGTAAGGTACAGCACAATTCGCTTATGCTAAAATAGAAAAAAGAAATAAGGACCAGTATAAACAGCACCAATATCAGGTTACATAGCTGAATATAAAACATTTTATCTTACCATTATGGATGTTGTTGAAGGGTAAGACTATCTGATAGCGTTTTCTTCATCAGAAACAAAACAGAAGCTCCGGTGTGTTGTTAATGAATATAAGTAATGCAAACCCTTGATACAATATGATGAGCGTCTTCTAGTCGTGTATCTTTCATTCACCTATTTGTTGAATAACAACACTGCATGGTATGAGGGAATTAAGTACATTTATCTTCCAGTAATCATCAAAGCGTTAGAACTGTGTCAGGCTTTTTATTCAAAACTACACAATGATAATGTCCTGTGAAATCTTGGGCACATATCCAAAATATAAATGCAGACATCAACAGACATTTACCTGGCCCCATTTTCAAAGTGAATTAGGCAACCTGTCATAGCCCTACATTAATTGAATAGAAACTTCATTCATTCATTTTTTATGTTTGGCAGTTGTATTTAAAAAATAGCTATGAATTAGAACAAGTGTTGTCACACTAATAGTAAAAAAAATAATAATAACTGTAGTACTTTGCATTGGTTGCATTGATCATTGTCATGTTGCTATTGCTTTTTTTTTTAGCTATTTAGCTATTGCTTTTTTTAGCTGATATTTCTGGGCAATTTAGGGAGAAATTATAAGTTCTCTTGTAAGAACCCCCCTTCCACCTACTGCTCTGTTCCTTGATAGGAGTGTTGAGTTCTTACCCTGTTTAAGCTCTACGTTGGATGGTGTCAGAGCACATACAGGTTTAATTTCTTTCTCGTTGTCAAATGACAGTGTTGGGGCCTGATAATCTTCAATCCTTGAAAGGAGGCCACCTGCTCCTGTGTACAAACACTAATGCCGCGTACACACGACCAGACTTTTCGACGGACTAGGTCCGACGGTCTTCCTGTCGGACTTTCGGCGGAGTTCCGACGGACTTTCCGAATGAACAGACTTGGCCACACACAATCACACCAAAGTCCGACGGATTCAAACGTGATGACGTACGACCGGACTAGAATAATGACTTTCATAGCCAGTAGTAGGGATGAGCTGAACACCCCCGGGTTCGGTTCGCACCAGAACCCGCGAACGGACCTAAAGTTCGTGCGAACATTAGAACCCTATTAATTACAATGGACGCGAACGTTCGAAATCAAAAGTGCTAATTTTAAAGGCTAATATGCATGTTATTGTCATAAAAAGTGTTTGGGGACCTGGCTCCTGCCCCAGGGGACATGTATCAATGCAATTTTTTTTTTTTTAAAACGGCCATTTTTTCAGGAGCAGTGATTTTAATAATGCTTAAAGTGAAACAATAAAAGTGTAATATTCCTTTAAATTTCACGGCTAATGAATTGTCGGCTCCCGTAACACAGAGAACAGTCATTCAATGAAAGTCATTGATAAAAAACTAAAAAACAAAAAAGGCGTGGGGGTCCCCCCGAATTCAATTACCAGGCCCTTCAGGTCTGCTATGGATATTAAGGGAAACCCCGGCCAAAAAAAAAAATATGGCGTGGGGTCCCACTCAAAATCCATACCAGACCCTTGAGGTCTGGAAAGGATTTTAAGGGGAACCCCGGCCAAAAAAAAAATGGCGTGGGGTCCCCCTCAAAATCCATACCAGACCCTTATCTGAGCACGCAACCTGGCAGGCCGCAGAGCGCCCCCCTCCCTCCTGAACCGTACCAGGCCACATGCCCTCAACATTGGGAGGGTGCTTTGGGGGTCTGTGACCCCTCAAAGCACCTTGTCCCCATGTTGATGAGGACAAGGGCCTCTTCCCCACAACCCTGGCCATTGGTTTGGGGGTCTGCGGGCGGGGGGCTTATAGGAATCTGGAAAGTCCCCATGACGTCCCTGTGCGTCAAAGGGGGCGGGGTCACCAGGTGGCCCATCCCTCCATTATAAAAGACCTGTCAGACGCAGCGAAGCCTCACACAGTGGGAGCCTCCCATTGCGCGGAGCGGCCCAAGAAGAGACGCCAACGCCGTGAAAGAAGATGCTGGACGAGAAGACCAGAGCAAGAAGAAGCGGATCGGAGGAAGAAGAAGATGGAAGAAGAAGATGGAAGAAGATGCCGGAAGGAGAAGATGAAGAAAAACCGAAGGATGAAGAAAGGAAGAAGGAAGAAGACCAGAAGAAAGAAGATGAAAGAAGATTTTAATAAAGGAATTGTCAAAGACCGTCTCCTGTCATTTTTACCATTTTTGTCACTTTTTTGGTGAAATGGTAGGGGTACTTTTGTACCCCCTTACCATTTCACACAGGGGGGGCGAGATCTGGGGGTCCCCTTGTTAAAGGGGGCTTCCAGATTCCGATAAGCCCCCCACCCGCAGACCCTCACAACCAATGGCCAGGGTTGTGGGGAAGAGGCCCTTGTCCTCATCAACACGGGGACAAGGTGCTTTGAGGGGTCACAGACTCCCAAAGCACCCTCCCAATGTTGAAGGCATGTGGCCTGGTACAGTTCAGGAGGGAGGGGGGCGCTCTCGCCCCCCCCCCCTTTTTTTTCCTGCGGCCTGCCAGGTTGCGTGCTCGGATAAGGGTCTGGTATGGATTTTGAGGGGGACTCCACACCATTTTTTTTGGTTGGGGTTCCCCTTAAAATCCATCCCAGACCTGAAGGGTCTGGTATGGATTTTAAAGGGGGACCCCACGCCATTTTTTTTTTTGGCCGGGGTTTCCTTTAATATTCATAGCAGACCTGAAGGGTCTGGTAATTGAATTTGGGGGGACCCCCACGCTTTTTTTTTTTTTTTTTTGTTTTTTATCAATGACTTTTTTTTATCAATGACTTTCAATGAATGACTATTCTCTGTGTTACAGGAACCGGCAATTCATTAGCCGCAGATGGCTGCCTTAGATGACACAACAGGCCAGAAGGGTAAAGGTGGTTTAATGTGATACTGCAATGCTGTACTAACAGCACGCACACACTAATCCCCAGAATCACAGCAGATAATGTCAGCAGTCAGCAGCACTCAGCAGAATGGATCACAGCAGATAATGTCACTGACACGCTGGAACACACTACACGAGGCTGCCGGCGTGGCGGCCTTATATAGTGTGGGGCGTGTACTAAACCCCCTGAGCTATAATTGGCCACAGGCATCCTGCCTGTGGCTAATTATTGCTCTCCTCGCCGCTGGCTCTATGATTGGCCAAGAATGCGGGGTCACAGTGCATGCTTGGCCAATCATCAGCCAGCAATGCCCTGTGACTGGCGCAGTGCATTGTGGGCCATTCGCATCACAGGAATTTGATGCGAACGGCCCAAATAGTTGTGGGCTCGACGAGCGGTTGAACGCCCGATGTTCGATTCCCTAGCCAGTAGTCATTAGCTGCCCTAGCGTCGTTTTTTGTCCGTTGGACTAGCATACACACAAACGGATTTCTCGATAGGAACTGGGTCCGGCGGAGTTCTGGCCGAAAAATTTGTAAAGTCCGTCAGATTTTTGGACAGCAAAGGTCCGATGGAGCCCACACACAAATTGAATTGACTTGAATTGAATTTAATTGAATTGTCCGACGGATTTGTTCCGTCGGACCTTGGCAATAGCTTTCTGCACATATAAGAGAAGAGTAGACCAAGCAGTGTCCTTTCGGCAGTAGTAGGGGCCAGGTCTTTTATCATGTCCAAGAATTACTTCTTTGGGGAAACGGACTATTGTTACAGACATGATACAATCCACCAAGTCTTGCCAGAAAGCTGAAATCTTGGAACAAGTCCAAAATGGAGGGTCATTATCTCCCTCTGTCCACTCACAGTGCCAACAAGTGAAAGAAATGGCAGGATTCAATCTATGAAGATTTTGTAACGTGAAGCATGAGGCATACTCTATGGAGTAGCTTAACTACCTCCCTAGCACTGGTTCATCCTCCTACTTCTGGCACTTGTGCGTGGCCTCAGGGCCATGCAGCATTGTGATAACTGGATCCCTTATTGGGATACTGGCTGTGATTTTCCCTGGTAACATGTGATTGTGGTGACCAATCACAGTGATTACATGAGAATTAATAAACAATACCTGTCATTTATGAAGCCATTGCTTACCACTGTGATTTCTGTGATTGGTCATAGTGATCACATGGTACAGGGCCAAGCACACCACCCTGTACCATGTGATTGCTGTGGTCAATCACAGCTATCACAATAGTAAACTATGGCATCATGAATGGATGACAAACACAGTTAAAAACAGATTGCTTTTACAGTAATCATCACTGTATAAAAAATAATAAGCAATAATAGTGTAAAATAAAAAAATCCTATGCCCACTGTGGTGATTAAGGATGAGCCCGGTGTTCGATTCGAACCCATGTTCGAATCGAGCACCGGGTGTTCGCTCGATCGGCGAGCCCAGAACTATTGGGGCCGCTCGCATCAAATTCGTGTGATGCGAGCGGCCCCGCAATGCATTGCGGCCCGCGCAGTGCAATGCTGGCTGATGATTGGCCAAGCATGCACTGTGACCCCGCATGCTTGGCCAATCACAGCGCCGGCAGCGAGGAGAGCCATAATTGGCTACAGGCAGGATGCCTGTAGCCAATTATAGCTCAGGGGCTTTAGTACACGCCCCACGGTATAAGAGGCCGCCGCGCCGGCGGCCTCGCATATTATGTTTCAGACAGTGTCAGCGTGTCAGTGTGCCGCTGACTGCTGACAACAATATGTGCTTTATTTCTGGGGATATGTGTGTGCATGCTGTTAGAACAGCATTGCAGTATCACATCTGGGGGGTGTCTATAGGTGGCCTGTGAAGGGGGGCAGGTTTCCTGTGCTTAGAACTTTCCCTGCAAAAAAGTGTCATTTTTGCAGGAAGAAAGCTATTTAAATTACTCGCGGCTAATGAATTGATGGCTCCTGTAACACAGAGAGCTGTCATTCATTAATAAAAAACAAAAAAAAAAGCGTAGGGGTCCCCCCAAATTCAATAACCAGGCCCTTCAGGTCTGGGATGGATATTAAGGGGATCCCAGCCAAAAAAAAAAAAAAAAAAAAAATGGCGTAGGGTCCCCCTCAAAATCCATACCAGACCCTTGAGGTCTGGTATGGATTTTAAGGGGAACCCTAGCCAAAAAAAATGGCGTGGGGTCCCCCTCAAAATCCATACCAGACCCTTATCCGAGCACGCAACCTGGCAGGCCGCAGGAAAAGAGGGGGGGACGAGAGCGGCCCCCCCTCTCGCCTGAACCGTACCAGGCCACATGCCCTCAACATTGGGAGGATGCTTTGGGGGTCTAAGACCCCTAAAGCACCTTGTCCCCATGTTGATGAGGACAAGGGCCTCTTCCCCACAACCCTGGCCGGTGGTTGTGGGGGTCTGCGGGCGGGGGGCTTATCGGAATCTGGAAGCCCCCTTTAACAAGGGGACCCCCAGATCCCGGCCCCCCCCCTGTGTGAAATGGTAAGGGGGTACAAAAGTACCCCTACCATTTCACCAAAAAAGTGGCAAAAATGGTAAAAATGACAGGAGACAGTCTTTGACAATTCCTTTATTAAAATCTTCTTTCTTCTTTCTTCATCCTTCGGTTTCTTCATCTTCTCCTTCCTTCATCTTCTTCCATCTTCTTCTTCCATTTTCTTCTTCCTCCGATCCGCTTCTTCTTGCGCTGGTCTTCTCGTCCTTCTCGTCCGGCATCTTCTTCCGTCAGAGTCGGCGTCGGTGTCGGTGTCTCTGTCTCTTCTTGGGCCGCTCCGCGCAATGGGAGGCTCCCGCTGTGTGAGGCTCCGCTCCGTCTGACAGGTCTTTTATAATGGAGGGCACCTGGTGACCCCGCCCCCTCTGACGCACAGGGACGTCATGGGGAATTCCATGATGGCTTTCCCCATGACGTCAGAGGGGGGCGGGGTCACCAGGTGCCCTCCGTTTTAAAAGACCTGTCAGATGGAGCGGAGCCTCACACAGCGGGAGCCTCCCATTGCGCGGAGCGGCCCAAGAAGACACCGACACCGACACCGACGCCGACGCCGACGGAAGAAGATGCCGGACGAGAAGGACGAGAAGACCAGCGCAAGAAGAAGCGGATCGGAGGAAGAAGAAAATGGAAGAAGAAGATGGAAGAAGATGAAGGAAGGAGAAGATGAAGAATCCGAAGGATGAAGAAAGAAGAAAGAAGATTTTAATAAAGGAATTGTCAAAGACTGTCTCCTGTCATTTTTACCATTTTTGCCACTTTTTTGGTGAAATGGTAGGGGTACTTTTGTACCCCCTTACCATTTCACACAGGGGGGGGGGCCGGGATCTGGGGGTCCCCTTGTTAAAGGGGGCTTCCAGATTCCGATAAGCCCCCCGCCCGCAGACCCCCACAACCACCGGCCAGGGTTGTGGGGAAGAGGCCCTTGTCCTCATCAACATGGGGACAAGGTGCTTTAGGGGTCTTAGACCCCCAAAGCATCCTCCCAATGTTGAGGGCATGTGGCCTGGTACGGTTCAGGCGAGAGGGGGGGCCGCTCTCGTCCCCCCCTCTTTTCCTGCGGCCTGCCAGGTTGCGTGCTCGGATAAGGGGCTGGTATGGATTTTGAGGGGGACCCCACGCCATTTTTTTTGGCTAGGGTTCCCCTTAAAATCCATACCAGACCTCAAGGGTCTGGTATGGATTTTGAGGGGGACCCTACGCCATTTTTTTTTGTTTTTTTTGGCTGGGATCCCCCTTAATATCCATCCCAGACCTGAAGGGCCTGGTTATTGAATTTGGGGGGACCCCTACGCTTTTTTTTTTTCATTTTTTTTTTTTTTTTTATCAATGACTTTTTTTTATGAATGAGTTTCAATGAATCACTGTTCTCTGTGTTACGGGAGCCGTGAATTAACATTAGCCGCGAGTGATTTTAAATAGCTTTTTTACTTTCAAAAATGACACTTTGCGCAGAGACAGTTCTAAACACGGGAAACATGCGCCCCTTTACAGGCATACTATAGACACCCCCCAGGTACGAAATTTAAAGGAATATTACACTTTTATTGTTTCAATTTAAGCATTATTAAAATCACTGCTCCTGAAAAAACGGCCGTTTTTAAAAAACATTTTTGCATTGATACATGTCCCCTGGGGCAGGACCCAGGTCCCCAAACACTTTTTATGACATTAACATGCATATTAGCCTTTAAAATGAGCACTTTTAATTTCGAACGTTCGCATCCATTATAACTAATAGGGTTCTAAAGCTCGCACGGACTTTAGGTCCGTTCGCGGGTTCTGGTGCGAGCCGAACGGGGGGGTGTTCGGCTCATCCCTAGTGGTGATACTAAACCAATAATAAATATGTGTTGTGCTGCTGTGTCCAATAATACTATCTATGTAGTACTCATATCATAAAACAAATTAATAAACATGCATATATAACTCCAATGAATCTGACTTTGTGGATCTTTAACGTATTAGTACTCCAAAGAGATGTATAAACACATATATAGTGTCCAAAACATTCACAAATAAATCATAAATTCAATGCATGCATATTATTGCAAATGCCAACTTCACCTAGGTAAGGGAATATATGCATCTCTTTAGACACATAGGGGTTGATTTACTAAAGGCAAATAGACTGTGCACTTTGTAAAGTACAGTTGCTCCAGAGCTTAGTAAATGAGCTAAAGCTTCACTTTACAAAGAATACCCAATCACCGGTAAGGAAAATAGAAAAACATAATTTTTGTTTGCACATGATTGGATGATGGAAGTGAGTAGAGCTTCTGCTCATTTACTAAGCTTTGGAGCAACTACACTTTACAAAGTGCACAGTCTATTTGCCTTTAGTAAATCAACCCTTTAGTGTCCCTAATCACCACCACGCCAGTTACAGTGTCCTTGATCTCCGTCACACCAGTCCCAGTGTCCCTAAACTCTGCCACACCAGTCATATAGTCCCTAATCACCGCCACACCAGTTACAGTTTCCTTGAGCATCGCCACACTAGTTACAGTGTCCATGATCTCCGCCACACCAGTCATATCATTCCTAATCACCACCATACCAGTTACAGTTTCCTTTATCACTGCCACTCCAGTTCCATTGTCCCAGATCACTGCCACACCAGTTACAGTGTCCTCGATCACTGCCACATCTATCCCAGAGTCACCAGACCAGTGTACGCCAGCAACAGTGTTCCTTATCACTGCTACACCAGTCGCAGTGTCACTACACTAGTGTAAGCCAGCAACAGTGTATCTGAATGTGGCCATTCCAGCCCCAGTGTCACCAGGCCAGTGTAAGTCAGCAGCAGTGTTCCTGATTGCTACTACAAGAGTCCACAGTGTCACCAGACCAGTGGGGGGCACCCGGCCCCCCCCCCCAGACAGTCCAAAAAATATATTAAAAAAATAAAAAATGTATTTAAACTTGTCCCTTTAAGATTTTTTTTTTTTTAAAAAGGTCCTTTTGTGCACTGTGTCCCGGTGCCAGGCGCCGGGCGCATCGCAATATTGGAAGCGCCACGTCTAAACAATCAGGAGATTGCAGACGAGGCGCTTCATTTGCCCCAAAAAACTCGTTCTGTTGTGCAGTCGATCGGCGCGATGGACTGGCCTGGCGAGTCTCAGTTAGGACCTGAGCGGGGCTTCCACTCGGCTGCTCTGCCCAAGCCCACTCTGCTGCTTCTCGTCTGCTCATCAGGTAAGAGCACAAAAGCCCAAACAGCAAGCAACCACTTTTAGACCTCATCGTTTTGGCGGTCGGACGGCAGCAACCCCCCGCTAACGCACTTATATGTAGGCTAACTTACTCACTTAGGTCGGACGGCAATCCCCCCCATCGCTTATCAACTATTTTGGTTGTTGGATGGCAGCAACCACCCAGCCCCCCCCGCTTATCAAAGTATTGGTGGTTGGACGTCAGCACCCCCCCCCGCTTACTGACTTTAGTTTTATGTATGTATGGTATGGTGCAGGTTGCAACACCTGCACCATACATGACGTGGAAAAATTAAATCCGACACATCTATTATTCACTTTAAAGCAAATTTTTATAGTGATACAGCTGCCACGTGTATCTCTGCTAAATTGAATACAGCTGACCATATGATTTTTTCTTTTCGGTGTAAGACATGTAGAGATTGAAGGATAGACTGCCCCCAGGCAGTCCAAAAAAAAAATGTTAAAAAATAAATAAAAAAAAAACATGTCCCTTTAAGAATTGTTTTTTTTACTGGTCGCAGTGCAATATTGGAAGCACCATGTATATGCAATCACAAGATTGCAGACGAGGAGCTTCATTTGCCCCAAAAAAACTAGTTCTGTGGCGCGGCCGATCGCGAATGCAGATATGTATGGTTTACAGGTTGCAGAATGCAGATATGTGCAAATTAACAGGTTGCTTTAGTAGAGCCCGGTGTATAATGTGCAGCCTGGTATATGATGGGCAGAGCCCGGTGTATAATGTGCAGCCTGGTATATGATGTGCAGAGCCCGGTGTATAATGTGCAGCCTGGTATATGATGTGCAGAGCCCTGTGTATAATGTGCAGCCTGGTATATGATGTGCAGAGCCCTGTGTATAATGTGCAGCCTGGTATATAATGTGCAGCCTGGTATATGATGTGCAGAGCCCTGTGTATAATGTGCAGCCTGGTATATGATGTGCAGAGCCCCGTGTATAATGTGCAGCCTGGTATATGATGTGCAGAGGCCGATGTATAATGTGCAGCCTGGTATATGATGTGCAGAGCCCTGTGTATAATGTGCAGCCTGGTATATGATGTGCAGAGCCCGGTGTACAATGTGCAGCCTGGTATATGATGTGCAGAGCCCGGTGTACAATGTGCAGCCTGGTATATGATGTGCAGAGCCCTGTGTATTATGTGCAGCCTAGTATATGATGTGCAGAGCCCTGTGTATAATGTGCAGCCTGGTATATGATGTGCAGAGCCCGGTGTATAATGTGCAGCCTGGTATATGATGTGCAGAGCTCTGTGTATAATGTGCAGCCTGGTATATGATGTGCAGAGCCCGGTGTATAATGTGCAGCCTGGTATATGATGTGCAGAGCCCGGTGTATAATGTGCAGCCTGGTATATGATGTGCAGAGCTCTGTGTATAATGTGCAGCCTGGTATATGATGTGCAGAGCCCGGTGTATAATGTGCAGCCTGGTATATGATGTGCAGAGCCCGGTGTATAATGTGCAGCCTGGTATATGATGTGCAGAGCTCTGTGTATAATGTGCAGCCTGGTATATGATGTGCAGAGCCCGGTGTATAATGTGCAGCCTGGTATATGATGTGCAGAGCCCGGTGTATAATGTGCAGCCTGGTATATGATGTGCAGAGCCCTGTGTATAATGTGCAGCCTGGTATATAATGTGCAGCCTGGTATATGATGTGCAGAGCCCTGTGTATAATGTGCAGCCTGGTATATGATGTGCAGAGCCCCGTGTATAATGTGCAGCCTGGTATATGATGTGCAGAGCCCGATGTATAATGTGCAGCCTGGTATATGATGTGCAGAGCCCTGTGTATAATGTGCAGCCTGGTATATGATGTGCAGAGCCCGGTGTACAATGTGCAGCCTGGTATATGATGTGCAGCCTGGTATATGATGTACAGAGCCCTGTGTATTATGTGCAGCCTGGTATATTATGTGCAGAGCCCTGTGTATAATGTGCAGCCTGGTATATGATGTGCAGAGCCCGGTGTATAATGTGCAGCCTGGTATATGATGTGCAGAGCTCTGTGTATAATGTGCAGCCTGGTATATGATGTGCAGAGCCCGGTGTATAATGTGCAGCCTGGTATATGATGTGCAGAGCCCGGTGTATAATGTGCAGCCTGGTATATGATGTGCAGAGCCCTGTATATAATGTGCAGCCTGGTATATGATGTGCAGAGCCCTGTGTATAATGTGCAGCCTGGTATATAATGTGCAGCCTGGTATATGATGTGCAGAGCCCTGTATATAATGTGCAGCCTGGTATATGATGTGCAGAGCCCGGTGTATAATGTGCAGCCTGGTTTATGATGTGCAGAGCCCGATGTATAATGTGCAGCCTGGTATATGATGTGCAGAGCCCTGTGTATAATGTGCAGCCTGGTATATGATGTGCAGAGCCCGGTGTACAATGTGCAGCCTGGTATATGATGTGCAGCCTGGTATATGATTTGCAGAGCCCTGTGTATAATGTGCAGCCTGGTATATGATGTGCAGAGCCGTGTGTATAATGTGCAGCCTGGTATGTGATGTGCAGAGCCCGGTGTATAATGTGCAGCCTGGTATATGATGTGCAGAGCCCGGTGTATAATGTGCAGCCTGGTATATGATGTGCAGAGTCTGATTTATAATGTAAAGACTGGTATATGATGTGCAGAGCCCTGCATATAATGTGCAGCCTGGTATATGATGTGCAGAGCCTGGTGTATAATGTGCAGCCTGCTATATGATGTGCAGAGCCCTGTGTATAATATGCAGCCTGGTATATGATGTGCAGAGCTCTGTGTATAATGTGCAGCCTGGTATATGATGTGCAGAGCTCTGTGTATATTGTGCAGCCTGGTATATGATGTGCAGAGTCCTGTGTATAATGTGCAGCCTGGTATATGATGTGCAGAGCCTGGTGTATAATGTGCAGCCTGGTTAATGATGTGCAGAGCCCGGTGTATAATGTGCAGCCTGGTATATGATGTGGATTCTATATGGGGTGGGGATTATGAGAAGTGGGAGGGGCAAACGTGGAGGGGCGGGGTCTTGACGCCACTGGCTACCATGGTTGCCAACCATCTGTAAATTTACAGACAGTTTTTTAAAATCGGACAATTTTTACCCTGTCCATAAATGTCTGTGGAGGACAGTGGCTTCCAGGAAAAAATATGGCCGCAGGCATGGCATGCGCAGTTCCGAAGCCAATAGTATGTGGCGAGCTTCAGTGCGCCTGTGCTATGCAGCGGTGGGGCTGGTCCATGCCTTTGCTGTGTGCTGCACGTGACGTCATGGTACATGGAACTCTGGGTGTGTAAAAAAACGAAATGTAGCCATTCATTACATGTCTCATTGTAATGGGTTATTGTACAGTTAGGATGTCCATATTTTAAATATGAAGGAATATTTTTAAACGGGATATTAAAAAGCGCAATGACACATTCAGAGACTTTTTCTCCAATAGCCATTAACTATTGGCTAATTAAAATTGACAATGTTTTATGTCTCTATAAAGAAGATTGCCCAATTAGCCCCCAGTTCCTTTTGGACCATAGGCATGAGGAATATTTAAAAGGCAAAAGTTGTTTTGTGTTTTAAGTTTAGGAATATTTTAACGCTATCTTTCCAATTGAAAGATTAAAGCAAAATCTTAAGGTTAAGCTAAAGCCACCTGGTAAAAGGTGATGTATGCTTACCTTTCTGCTGGCTCATGTGTTAAAACTCTGCTGTGTTTCTGAACCTGACTGCAAAATGACCCGTGTAACAGTTAGGCCGCGTAGACACGAGCGGACTTTCCCGCGGGATTGTCTGCCGGACTGGAGTCGCAGTTTTAAGTTCAGACTTAAAATTGTCCGCTGGACTCGCGAGTCCGGCGGACAATCCCGCGGTCTGTGTGCTAGTCCGCGGGACTTGTGAAATAAACGGACTTGCCGGCACAAGATCGGAAAGTCCGTTCATTTAGAACGTGACTGCGGGTAGACGGGACTAGCGAAGGCAGTGAATGCCGCCACGCTAGTCATGTCACCTGGCATGGATTTAAAGTGAATCCCTACGCCGAAAAAACGGCGTGGGGGTCCCCCCAAATCCATCTCAGACCCTAATCCGAGCACGCAGCCCGGCCGGCCAGGAAAGGTGGTGGGGACGAGGAGCGCCCCCCTCCTGAGCCGCACCAGGCCACGTGTCCTCAACATGGGGGCTGCCCTGGGGAAAGGGGGGCCGTGCGGCCCCCCCACCCCAAAGCACCTTGTCCCCATGTTGATGAGGACAAGGGCCTCTTCCCGACAACCCTGGCCATTGTTGTCGGGGTCTGCGGGGGGGGGGGGCTTATCGGAATCCGGGAGCCCCCTTTAATAAGGGGGCCCCCAGATCCCGGCCCCCCACCCTATGTGAATGAGTATGGGGTACGATGTACCCCTACCCATTCACCTAAGGTGTAAAAGTGTAAATAAAAAAACACACAATTTTTTTAACTATTTTATTGCACAGCTCCGGGGGTCTTCTTCCGTCTTGGGGGGTCTTCTTGCCGGACTCCACCGCTCTCTTCTGCTCTTTTACCTAGCTCTTTCACGAGCGGATGAGCCCGGCTTTCTTCTTTGTCGTCGCCGCCGTCGTCTGGGGGTCTCTTTCCCCCTTCGGGGGTCTTCGGGGGTCTTCGGGGGTCTTCCGGGTTCTCTTCTGTTCTTGCCGCTGTCGCCGTCTTCTTCTTCTTCTTCTTCCGATGTTGACTCGTCACTCTCTCTGGCCGGAATGGCAGAGACACGCCGATAAATACGGTAAGTCACAACACCGCGTGTCTTGTGACTTACCGTATTTATCGGCGTATAACACGCACCGGCGTATAACACGCACCCCAAGTTTAGGAGGGAATTTTAAGGAAAAAAAAATTTTAGGAGAGAAGTTTAGGGAAAAAAAAAAACTTACATTTAAGCGTCATTTGCAGCTTGCCAGCGTCATTTGCAGCCTGCCCAGCGTCATTTGCAGCTTGCCCAGCGTCATTTGCAGCTTGCCCAGCGTCATTTGCAGCTTGCCCAGCGTCATTTGTAGCCTGCCCAGCATCATTTGTAGCTTGCCCAGTGTCATTTGCAGCTTGCTCTGTATCATTTGCAGTTAGCCAGCGTCATTTGCAGCCTTGCCGACGTTCAAATTACCCAGCGCGAGACAAACCGCGCATGCGCGGCCGAAAAAGACCGAACCGCGGCCGAAAAAGGCCGAAGCGCGGCCGAAAAAGACCGAGCCGACTGTTCGGCTCTGCTCGGAGTCCCGCCTCCCTGCTGTTTCGGGAGCGAGCGCAGGGAGGCGGGACTACGAGCGGAGCCTTGGTCTTTTTCGGCCACGCTTCGGCCTTTGTCGGCCGCGCTTCGGCCGCAGTTCGACCTTTTTCGGCCGCGGTCGCCATTTTTCGGCGCCGCAACCAACTTTTGTCATTTTTTTTGGGGTATCGGCGTATAACACGCACCCACGACTTTCCCCCGATTTTAAGGGGGAAAAGTGTGTGTTATACGCCGATAGATACGGTATATAGGGACAAGGGGCAGGGTCACATGCTCATGTCACATGGTGACCCCGCCCCCTATGATGTCACAGTCCCGGAGGATGCTGGGACTGTGACATCATATGGGGCGGGGTCACCATGTGACATGAGCATGTGACCCCGCCCCTTGTCCCTATATAAGTCACATCACACCGTGTCTCTGCCATTCCTGCTAGAGAGAGCGACGAGTCAACATCGGAAGAAGAAGAAGAAGAAGAGGAAGAAGAGGAAGAAGAGGAAGAAGAGGAAGAAGAGAAAGAAGAAAAAGAAGACGGCGCAGAAGGCGGCGACAGCGGCAAGAACAGAAGAGACTCCAGAAGACCCCCGAAGGCGAAACGAGACCCCCAGACGACGTCGGCGACGACAAAGAAAGCCGGGCTCCTCCGCTCGTGAAAGAGCTAGGTAAAAGAGCAGAAGAGAGCAGAGGAGTCCGGCGAGAAGACCCCCAAGACGGAAGAAGACCCCCGGAGCAGTGCAATAAAATATTTTAAAATATTGTGTTTTTTTTTTTTTACACTTTTACACCTTAGGTGAATGGGTAGGGGTACATCGTACCCCATACTCATTCACATAGGGTGGGGGGCCGGGATCTGGGGGCCCCCTTATTAAAGGGGGCTCCCGGATTCCGATAAGCCCCCCACCCACAGACCCCGACAACCAATGGCCAGGGTTGTCGGGAAGAGGCCCTTGTCCTCATCAACATGGGGACAAGGTGCTTTGGGGTGGGGGGGGGCGCACGGCCCCCTTTCCCCAGGGCACCCCCCATGTTGAGGGCAAGCGGCCTGGTATGGCTCAGGAGGGGGGGTGCTCGCTCATCCCCACCCCCTTTTCAGGCCAGCCGGGCTGCATGCTCGGATAAGGGTCTGAGATGTAGTAGGGGGGGACCCCCACGCCGTTTTTTCGGCGTAGGGATTCCCCTTTAAATCCATGCCAGGTGACCGGGCTATCGCGGCGGCATTCACTGCCTTCGCTAGTCCCGTCTACCTGCAGTTACGTTCTAAATGAACGAACTTTCCGATCGTGTGTCGGCAAGTCCGTTCATTTCAAAAGCCCCGCAAACTTTTTCCCACAGATTGTCCGCCGGAAAAGTTCGAGCGTGTGTGGGCAAGTCCACACGCTCGGAAAGTCCGGCGGACCTCCGCTGGAAAGTCCGGCGGTTTGTCCGCTGGACTAGGTCCGGCGGACAATACCGCCGGAAAGTCTGAGCGTGTGTACGCCGCATTATATTTACTATAACAAGCTATATAAGAAAAGTGGAGTTACATTTTAAATTGCACATGGACATGAGAATGTCCTGATCAGGCCATTTGTTCACGTGGCTTTGAGGGCAATATTAGAAAAACACAAATCCTTACAATAATGTGCTTTGGGAATGTCTTAAAGCTGTAGGTGGTGTTGGTTTTAGCAGGAAGATAAAAATTGTCACGTTTACTGTGACTTTAGATAATTAGATGGGGGGACCCAGTAATGAAATAGCTGGCACAATCCCCTGTAAGAATGAAGTAGTCAAACTATCTCTATCTCGTCATTCTACTTACAGGAGCGTTTTCAAGATGAATTAGCAAAGTCTGTTTCAATGTGTCAGTCAATATCCTATCGTCTATAGGATGTGTGTAGAAGAGAATTGTATGTTTTGTTGTTTCAAGGCAGCATTCTCATACCATTATTAAGAATCAGTTTCTCATCCAAAATACTTGCAAGGTTGTTTATTCTCATCAAAGTCAAGACATCATGGTTACAGCTTCAGAGATCAGGTCATCTTAGTAAATATGGATGGTTAGGCCTCAGAAGGAGGAAGGGACATCTGATACTACATTCTCTGAGTGTCGAGTTCCTCACCCTCTACACCTCCCCAACCTCCTCCATCTTGCTTCCAGCACCTCCCCATCTTCCTCCCTAGCTTCTTTCTCCATACCAAACTTATACTGTCTCATACTGTATTGTCAGCATTTCTCTGGTGACACCCAAATTTGCATATATACCCAACATGGTTTCAGTCTAAGGATAGATAGCATAGCTCCACCCATAGGCCTGTTTCCTGACGTAGTTATGTCGGAAATAGAATTAACCTTTACAGTAAAATCATAATTATCTGTCTATACCCTCCTTAGTATATTCTGTGACCTTCAAACCTACCCAAAGTATTATATATATTTTTGTGTGTTTATCAGAAACCTATATCACTTAAAATATAATGAATTTACACTTTTAACTTTTCCCCCTCAATGCACTATGATCAACAAATAATAAGTGCATTCATCTTAAATGATAAAATGTCTCTGATCCACTTTTTCAATACAATAAACATTAATACAATAAACATTAATACAATAAACATTAATACAATAAACATTAATACAATATACATTTTAGTATGTCAGATATTGTACATAAACATTTTTTATAAGTTTTGGAAAATGTTTAACTATTTAATTCCATTGAGAAAATATAAATTATTATATTTTTAATTTTGAATTAATTTTCCATCTAAATCATGTAATATTAAAGATTTTTCTTCCTTCAATTATATAAATGTATTTAACTTCTTGTGAAACTCTCATTACTTTAACCATATCATTTAACTATTTTGATATAAAGAAGAAATAAATATCTTTGAAATATCATATTATATTACTTTGTAATATAAATTATTAATTAATAAATAAAATTTCTTCCATTCCTGGAAATTTCAATAATTAAATAATTTCTACAATATAAGTTTTTATACATTAACCTTGACACTGAACAATTATAAACATAAATAATCTACTAGACAAGTAATCTACTAGACAAGTAGATACATAAAAAAAAAAAAAAAAAATTTCCCATTATTGAATTTTCATATATTTTATATTCTATCTATCTTTTTATTTATTTTCCTATTTATTTATCTATCTATCCATGACCAGCAAGTAACTCTTTCCTTTTTTTTCCTCAACATTCCATATTATTTTAATTTCAACAGTAACTTTGTTTAGAAATATTAAATCCTTTTCTTCATATACTCTAATTATAACTTTTTGTCTTTCCTATTATCTTATCACTATCATCATTATTCAGATAATTCACAAAAAAATTCTTATATGAGAATCACATCCCAACTCCCCCTCACATAATGATCAATCGATCAATATGTCGCTATTGATGCAAGTCTATATGAATAAATCATTAAAGTTTACACCAAAAATGATAGTCCTTGATATCCTAATCAAAAAATAATATTTTTTCAAAAAACAAGAAGTAGTAACTAATAGAAATTTAGTTGTACTTGTTGCATTGTCATGGAAGAATTAAAAATAAAAAAAAAAAAAAAAAAAAAAAATAAAAAAAAAAAAAAATTAAATAATTTTTTTATTATTCAATTTAAATTTATTTTAGACTGATAATCCTTTCTATGTTTACCCATTTTATTTTATGTTTGTCAATTATTTAAATTTTTTACTAAATATTATTTTAATATTTACCAAATATTATTTTAATTTTTACTAAATATTATTTTAATTTTTACTAAATATTATTTTATTTTTTTTAATTATTTTGAAACAAAATAATCCCAATGTACTTTAAAAATAACAAAATAATCTTCCCAATTGATATTCCAGTTGACATCTCTGTTGATATCCCTGGTACCTTCAGATCTATAATATTTAACCATAATTTTAGCTACATTAATTCATTATTAAACATACTCATTAGAAATAGAAATCTCATTCAAGACATCATTTCTATTTAAATTTAGCAAAGGCCTAGTCATGTTTTGTGAACAAACTTCTGAAATACCTGTACATGTTTGCAAAGTTTGCAACCACACTTCTTTCTATACAACAGATTATATAAATAACTAAGTATGCCAATCTCAAAAGATATCCTGTCATTAACTTAATAAGTCAATAAACCCTATGTTTAGAAAATAATAAAGTTTTTAAACTTAAACTATAACAGGTAAATAAGTCATCCAATATTTACCTTATCCTTGAATCATCTTACCCTATTTAGACTTTATAATACTATTTATACATTCTACAATACCTGAGTACTTAAGATGATAAAAAAAAAAAAAACTTTACTAAACCTAAAATTGCATACCTTCACTACCTGTCCTATAAAATTTTAAATTATTATCTGATTCCATGGTTTGAAAAACCAACCCCAATGGAATATGACATGAGTTCACAATAACTTAGCTTTTATTAAAAATATAATTTTTTCTAGAATTGCCTCAATTAATTTATCAAAAAGAAACATTATCTAAAAAAACTACATCCTTATATCCTCTTTTAGCAGGTGAAAAAACTAATATAATCAATCTGTATAGATTTGACAAATCCCTCAATACTTTAATATCATATTACTCTTTCCTTTTGGATAATTCTATAAACAAATAAAAAAAAAATGTTCAGAAGTTTGATGACAAAGTGTTCTAAAATGAGTAGCTCAAAATTATTTTCCTTAGCTAAACAAAAAAATCAATCAATCAGTCTGTCAGTCAGGTACCTGAATATGCAAAAATATATTCATGTAAAAATAACTCTATCCATATTTTTGGAATCAATTATTTTTACAATCAGTCTGTACTGACTCTAAGACAAACTTACATAGTCCCTCTTTTTTATAACTAATTAAAATCTCATAAAATAATAATCTTTCCAGATTATTGTATTTTACTTTACACTGATAATGTATTTAATTTTGTAAAAGATCATCAATTTAGGTTGAGCTATCCTAAATATCTTCTTATTTCTGAAAGAAATTTGATCATGTTGAAACTTTTTTTTTTTTTTTTTTTCAGAACCAAACATTCCTCTCATACAATGTGATTCACACATGCTGTCACTCTGACTGCTAATAAACACATGGCAGTCTAAAGTTCAGCTATTAATGTAGACACATACAGAAAGTTAATATTGTAATTCCATTGTGCCAATATTTGGATCCATCTATAGAATTTCTTGTGCTTCTTTCTCAATAAATATCCACTAAAAGTCGAAAAAGTGACTTTTCATAATTAATTTACTCAACTGTGGCTCTATCCCTCACACTGCATATATTTAATCATTATGTATTTATATATCACTATAACTGATCTTTTTAACATTCAATTGCCAATACACAAAACTGTGTATATTGACACCTGTTGTTGTTCTTGTAATGACACGTACAATGTTTATTTAAAACAACTGGTGGCTCTAATCTATAGCATTGGACAAATGCACTCCTAGAATTTATTTATACATTTTAAAAGAAATTGTCTCATCATCCACATACATTTAAATGTAAGAATGATTGAGAGATCTCTTTATATTTATCAAAAAAATACTAAATTAATAAGGGTTTTCTTTAGATCTTCAAATTATTGTATACAAGTTATCTTTTGTTATTTAAAAAATATTTGTCCTACAGTAAGCCTATATAATTCATTAAATTTTACCCAGAAACTTTGCAAAAATTTCAATGAATTCTCAAAAAGTTTATTAAGGCCCACAAAATCTTATTTTTTTTTTAAAAACAATTACTTTTGTAAGTAATAATTATTTTTAAATATATATTTTTCATCCATGAATCCCTCTTTCAAGTATCTGAAAGATAAAACACAAACATTTATTGTGCTTTGATTCACAAAAATGTCATGGCATTTCTTGACCATTTTGTGTAACTTGATCTACTTTTTACTGTTGGTAAAAATACACTTCTCACATGACACATACTGTTCAGAGAATGATCTGTTGAACTGTCAATCTTCGCTGCCATGCTTTGTACCTCATTGACTGTACAATTTGTTACCAATCTGGTTTCTCGTTTTTTTTTATATTTAACCTTTTTACCACTTTTTAAACATATTTTGTATGTACATCTGCCAAAAATAATGTACATTACATTTATATGACTTTCCTGATTATAATAATGACAAAAAATTGTTTAGAAGACAATCTCGTGAAACTCACAATTTGAGTCCTGCCCAAAAACTTGTGATTGGCCATTTCCCCGAGAAAACTCCTCCCCAACCAAAATCATTACTTTTATCAGAAATACTCATTTTACAAAAACTTAACAATAGTTTTTTTTTTTTTTTTACAATTTTTTTTTTAGATTGAACAAATCTTTCATATTTTAATATTTTTTCTGGCTATACCTTAAGTAAATTAGTACAATCTACTACTTTTAATTTAATAACCAAATCCAAGTTTGCAATATTTTGTAAAAATTGCTCAATCCTTTAACTTAATATTTCCTGCAACCAAATCTGTAGGATTTTTAAAACACTAAACATCATGTTTTCCATTATCTCAATTTCATACAGTTGTTTCCACAATCTTAATCAATAGTTTTTCTCTAAAAACTTTGTTCTGCCCCTTTGTATGTGTTTTAGAATAACCACATGTAATAACACACATTTTCTGTTGTTCAGGGCTAAAATATTCATAGACATTTACATGCTGCATTAAACTTAGTTTCCTTGTTAATAGAACTTCTTTACTCTCTGGCATTATTTAATTACCTTACTTCTGCATGTATTCTATATTCTGTATATATATGAAATTTATACATTTCCTGATCTTACTAAAACTTACTTCTGAGCCTAGAGATGTTTAACCATTCCCATATTACTTTTCTTGATTAAACAAACACACTCACCCCTGGTAAATATGATAGTTCTGTATGCACTTAAAAAAACAAGAGATTAATAATGTCCGTTAATGTTGCCTGATGTTTCTTCTCTTTCATTGTTGCTTTTTCTTTCGCTGTTGCTTTTTCTTAAAATGTCCTTTTCTTTGTTCTTCTAAGCATCATTTTCTTGTAGCTTTTTTGCCTTGTTTACTTGAATTGTGTCTTTGTTGTGTAGTGTGATGCGTTGCCTGTTAGATCTATTCTTAGCCTGTGTGCATGGAGTTTCCAACTTCAAGCGTCAAAATCCGACTTTTCATATCAGCTCACCCAATAGTGTACATCTATATATGGCAGCTTTTTCAAATAACTTGAATTCTTCGTTCCTGTTTCAACACTTTTTTCTTCTTGGGCAACAACCCAATATTTCTTATGTGAGACTTCTCACCTTCATAGGAACTAACCTTGGTAGATATCTTGTCATACCTTACCGTTAGGTTTACAAAGTCAATGGATTTTCCGAAAATAGCTTGAAGTGTCCCATCCATCTGGCCTTGTCAATCAACTTCGTAGGCTGTAGCTTTTTTTTTTTTTTTTCTTAGGTGAGAAAACAAACAAAAAAAACTCACGCTTTGACTTTTGCTCACATCTGACGAAAATGTCCTTCTTCTAGGTTCTTAGATCTTTTTTCCCGTGACTTGACATTCATTATGTTCATCTTCCCTCCTTTTGTCAAGGAGTGGGGAAAAAATTTGACCATTCAGCCTGGCTCGACATTGAAAAAATAGTGAAGAGGGGAGAAAAAGAGAAAATATCTCTATCTCCACATTCTACTTACAGGAGCATTTTCAAGATGAATTAGCAAAGTCTGTTTCAATGTGTCAGTCAATATCCTATCGTCTATAGGATGTGTGTAGAAGAGAATTGTATGTTTTGTTGTTTCAAGGCAGCATTCTCATACCATTATTAAGAATCAGTTTCTCATCCAAAATACTTGCAAGGTTGTTTATTCTCATCAAAGTCAAGACATCATGGTTACAGCTTCAGAGATCAGGTCATCTTAGTAAATATGGATGGTTAGGCCTCAGAAGGAGGAAGGGACATCTGATACTACATTCTCTGAGTGTCGAGTTCCTCACCCTCTACACCTCCCCAACCTCCTCCATCTTGCTTCCAGCACCTCCCCATCTTCCTCCCTAGCTTCTTTCTCCATACCAAACTTATACTGTCTCATACTATATTGTCAGCATTTCTCTGGTGACACCCAAATTTGCATATATACCCAACATGGTTTCAGTCTAAGGATAGATAGCATAGCTCCACCCATAGGCCTGTTTCCTGACGTAGTTATGTCGGAAATAGAATTAACCTTTACAGTAAAATCATAATTATCTGTCTATACCCTCCTTAGTATATTCTGTGACCTTCAAAACCTACCCCAAGTATTATATATATTTTTGTGTGTTTATCAGAAACCTATATCACTTAAAATATAATGAATTTTACAAAAAAAAATGGCGTGGGGTCCCCCTCAAAATCCATACCCTTATCCGAGCACACAACCTGGCAGGCCGCAGGCAAAGAGGGGGGGATGAGAGCGCCCCCCCTCCTGAACCGTACCAGGCCACATGCCCTCAACATTGGGAGGGTGCTTTGGGGGTCTGTGACCCCTCAAAGCACCATGTCCCCATGTTGATGGGGACAAGGGCCTCTTCCCCACAACCCTGGCCATTGGTTGTGGGGGTCTGCGGGCGGGGGGCTTATCGGAATCTGGAAGCCCCCTTTAACAAGGGGACCCCCAGATCCCCCCCCCTGTGTGAAATGGTAAGGGGGTACTTACCCCTACCATTTCACAAAAAAGTGACAAAAATGTTAAAAATTACAGGAGATGGTCTTTGACAATTCCTTTGTTAAAATATTCTTTCATCTTCTTTCTTCTGGTCTTCCTTCTTCCTTTCTTCTTTGTCAGGTGGCCCCGCCCTCCGTTTTAAAAGAGCTGTCAGACGCAGCGAAGCCTCACACAGCGGGAGCCTCCCATTGCCCGGAGCGGCCCGACACAGAAGAACAGACGCCGACGCCGTGGAAGAAGATGCCGGACGAGAAGACCAGAGCAAGAAGACCAGAGCAAGAAGAAGCGGATCGGAGGAAGAAGAAGATGGAAGAAGAAGATGAAGAAACCGAAGGATGAAGAAAGGAAGAAGGAAGACCAGAAGAAAGAAGATGAAAGAAGATTTTAATAAAGGTATTGTCAAAGACTGTCTCCTGTCATTTTTAAAATTTTTGTCACTTTTTTGGTGAAATGCTTACCATTTCACACAGGTGGGCGGGGCGGGATCTGGGGGTCCCCTTGTTAAAGGGGGTCTCCAGATTCCGATAAGCCCCCCGCCCGCAGACCCCCACAACCAATGGCCAGGGTTGTGGGGAAGAGGCCCTTGTCCCCATCAACATGGGGACATGGTGCTTTGAGGGGTCACAGACCCCCAAAGCACCCTCCCAATGTTGAGGGCATGTGGCCTGGTACGGTTCAGGAGGGGGGGCGCTCTCGTCCCCCCCTCTTTTCCTGCAGCCTGCCAGGTTGTGTGCTCGGATAAGGGCCTGGTATGGATTTTGAGGGGGACCCCACGCCATTTTTTTTTTTTTTTTTGGCCGGGGTTCCCCTTAAAATCCATCCCAGACCTGAAGGGTCTGGGATGGATATTTAGGGGGACCCCCACGTAATTTTTTTTAAATTTGAAGCGGGGTTCCCCTTAATATCCATAGCAGACCTGAAGGGCCTGGTAATTGAATTTGGGGGAACCCCCACGCTTTTTTTTTATCAATGACTTTCAATGAATGACTGTTCTCTGTAATACGGGAGCCGGCAATTCATTAGCCGCGAGTGATTTTAAATAGCTTTTTTTCCTGCAAAAATGACACTTTTGTGCAGGGACAGTTCTAAGCACGGGAAACATGCGCCCCTTCACAGGCATGCTATAGACACCCTCCAGGTACGAAATTTAAAGGAATATTACACTTTTATTGTTTCACTTTAAGCATTATTAAAATCACTGCTATTGAAAAAACGTCCGTTTTAAAAAAAATAAAATAAAACCCCACAAACTAAATGAAAACCAAAAATAGCCATTCCTGAAACAATAAAACACTGTTTTAAAGGAAAGCCTTGCAGCAAGAAAGAAAAAAAGAAAAAAAAATTACCTAAAAGAAAGACCCTATTAAAAAGGAGGTCCACCTGAAAAAAATGTTTTTAAAAAGTCAGCAGCTACAAATACTGCATTAATTAGACACTTACCTGTTCCAGGTTCCAGCAATGTCAGCAGAAGATGACGAGCGATCGCTCGTCTCTCGGCTGCCCCCACCACCATCCTCTGTCAGGGAATCAGGAAGTGAAGCTTGAAGCTTCACTGCCCGGTTCCCTACTGCGCATGCGCAAGTCGCACTGCCCATCTTTATTGGTCCCCGTTGTGTCCTGGGAACTGTGTGTTTCCCAAGACACAACGGGGCATCTTCGGATATGGGCGAGCCAGCTTCGGCTAGCTAGTCCCGGAAGTGAGTGCAGATACCTGTATTATACTAATGTACTAATTATACTATAATGTAAGAAATCAATATACTACTAATATAAAATAAATGCAAACTCGAAAATACAAAGTTTGCTATGAAAGGAACAGCATCTACAGTAGCCACTGGCCTCTGATCAATTAAAAAATATAATGTAAAAAAAAAAAACAAGACAGCAGCAATGTCAGTCTAAGGGGAAGGGGATTGTTAAATGTATTAGCAGATTTAAATAGATTAACAAATTGAAGCCAAATTCCAGCTCACACTTTATAATCAGCTACAGCAAATATTGTTTTCCTTTTGGGATAAAGGTTTTCACATGAATAAATAAAATCTGATTATTTTATATACCTCTGGCAGTGTTAAATGGTTTGTCTCATCCATGTAAACTGATACATTCGGTTGGAGAGCTTGTGCTTTTCAAAAACAACAGACTTGCTGGCTGAAACACCAGTTAAAAATAGAAGAAAGAAAGCCTAAAAAAAAAAAGAAGGAATGTAGCCTTCACATCTAAGAATTGGTAAGCTGCAATAATAAATTTTTGGTTTTGGGTTTATTACCACTTGAGGGTATAGTTTCCTAACTGACCTGTATACTGTATCTTCCTTTGCAGTTTGTGAGCTTTCCCTACAGCGGCTTCCAATTCACTCACACTCAGAATACTCTGTGCCCCCAACCCTATTAGTAAGGGAACTGGCATTTTGGTTAAAAAAAAGTGCTGAGTTTTGAACCTTTGGTATTATCAGGCTAATCAAATGGAAACTGAAAGCAGAGAAAAAATAAATAAATCACAACACACTAAGCAGCAGTTACTTTTTTTGTTTTTTTTATTTCTCCACCTTTACTCCAGTACTACATGCAGCATGGACTTATTGCTCTGATAAACAATAAAACAAAAATGAAAAAAAAAATACATTTTAAAATCTTTTAATCATATTGATAAAGCTTTAGTTTCTTTAACAACTGCTCCAATGTTGGCTTTGACTTTTGGTAACCTGAAATGCAAAAAAAAAGACAAAAATTTTGATTATTTTTTATTTAATTTCTGCCTCCCTTTCATTCTCAGTCAAAAACATTTTGCTTTAAAGGAAACCGACCTCAGGTACTCACTTAAATTGCTGTTGGCACTTTACAGCATGTACCTCTGGGTGCCTAAACATGAGGTCATTTTTCATCTTCAGTCTTTGAGTGCCTCAAATAACAAGCTGCTCTGATTATTTATTTATTTATTTATTTATGTCAGGTACTTATGTAGTGCCATCAATTTATGCAGCGCTTTACATATTTATTATAAATACACATCAGTCCCTGCTCTTATGCCCTTTGCGCCGGTGCCTCCTGGCCTTTTAAGGGTTTTTTAGATGCCGGGAGGCAGGCTGGGTTTATGATCATGTGACCGCCATGATTGGGTGTCACAGCAGTCACATTAATGGAAAGCTCCCGATCGTAAGTGGTGATTAGGGTTGAGCGAACCCGAACTGTAAAGTTCGGGTCCGTACCGGACTTTTGGGTGTCCGGGTCCCGGACCCGAACCCGAACTATTGACTGTATGTTCGGGTTCGGGTCCGGTGTTCGGCGATGTATTGGCGCCTGTTTACAAGCTGCAGGGCAGCCAATCCACGCTAGTTTCACTAGTGTGCCCTTAAAAGCCATCACAGCCATGCCTACTAATGGCATGGCTGTGATTGGCCAGTGCAGCATGTGACCCAGCCTTCATATATAGTACAGACACACAGCACACAACGTCACTCTGCTATAGACAGGTTCCTGTGCTGCTAAGAGAGGATTTCATTAGGAGTTAGTCTGATACAGTCAGTCAGTCCACATTCCTTAAATTTTCTTCAAATTAGTTATATCAGTGAGCGATCTACATAGCTAGAGTAGAGACTAGAGAGTGTCTTTATTAAGGAAAAGAAAGAGGCAGAGAGAATTATTCAAGAGATTCCTAAATCAATTGAATCCCTGGCTGGGGTGCAGTGCACAGTCTTTTAACAGTGCCATGAGGCCAGGGCCAGACAAAATATAACTTTTACCTGCAAGCTCAGTGCAGCATCACTGCACTGCACATTTTACTAAGAGATACACCATACTCTGTGTGTATTCTGCTATTGCAAAAACATTGCAAAAAAATAAAATTTTGCTGTGCAAAAAGCATTGCAAATCAGTGCAGCATCACTGCTTTGCATATTTTACTAAGGGATACACCATACTCTGTGTGTTTTTTTGCAAAAACATTGCAAAAAAATTAAATTTTGCTGTGATTTGTGCATGTTTTTTTTCCAATACACAGCATGTTCATACACGCTTTAGACACTGTGCGTGTATTCTGCTATTGCCACATTTTTTTATATTTCAGTGCTTTGTGCATGTGTGCAGGAGTGTGACATACAATCGATCGATATTTCTTCTATTGTGCTATCCCAAAAAAAAAAATTGTAGCAACATTTTTTTTTTCCCAATAGCATTTTCTGCATGTTCATACACGCTTTAGACACTGTGCGTGTATTCTGCTATTGCCAAAAAAATAAAATCTTTCAGTGCTTTGTGCATGTGTGCAGGAGTGTTACATACAATCGATCGATATTTCTTCTATTGTGCTATCCCCAAAAAAAAATTGTAGCGAAATTTTTTTTCCAATAGCATTTTCTGCATGTTCATACACGCTTTAGACACTGTGCGTGTATTCTGCTATTGCCAAAAAAATAAAATCTTTCAGTGCTTTGTGCATGTGTGCAGGAGTGTGACATACAATCGATCGATATTTCTTCTATTGTGCTATCCCAAAAAAAAAATTTGTAGCGACATTTTTTTTCCCAATAGCATTTTCTGCAGTTTAGCAGTTTTTGAGATACACGCTTTACATACTGTGGGTGTATTCTGCTATTGCAAAAACACCCATTTAGGGCGAGATCATAAATTTTGAAAATATGAGGAGATCATCAAAAAGGGGACGTGGCCCCGGTCGTGGTGCTGCTGGTGGAGCTCCTGTTGCAGGGAGAGGACGTGGTCGATCTGTGCCAGCTACACGCACTAGTGAAACACCTTCCTCAGGTGCGAGTAGACGACAGAGCCTGCAGCAGTATTTCGGCGCGCCTAATGAGGCTGTACGAATGTTGAGACCAGGGCAAGTACAGGCGATAGTAGATTGGGTTGCTGACAGTGCCTCCGGTTCCTTCACATTGTCTCCCACCCAGTCTCCTGATGAAAGTTCAGAGTTGGCACCTGCAGTCGATGTCCATCAGTCTTTCACCTCACCCCCTTGCAAATCAGCCAAGCAGTCTGAGCCCCAAATCATGCAGCAGTCTCTTCTGCTTTTTAAAGACTCTGTTAACAGGGTTTCCCAGGGCCATCCACCTAGCCCTGCCCCAGAAGTGGAAAAGATTGTGTGCACCGATGCCCAACCGCTTATGTTTCATGATAAGTACATGGGAGGACATCGCAGCACGTCTTGGATGATGACGAAACACAGGTGCCAACTGCTGCTGCTTTCGCCATTGTGCAGACCGACAAGGAGGGCAGGGGTGAAGACTGGGTGGAAGATGATGTGGAGGACGATGAGGTCCTTGACCCCACATGGAATCAACGTCATGCAGGTGACCAGTGTAGTTCGGAGGAAGAGGCGGTGGTCGCACAGAGCCACCAGCACAGCAGAAGAGGGAGCAGGGTGCAAAAGCGGAGCGTCTGTCCCCTAGACAGTACGTCTGCTACTGCCCAAGCAGCAAGGGACCAAGCACACCAAAGCCAGGTCCAAGGAGTTCCCTAGCGTGGCAGTTCTTCAGACAATGTGCTGATGACAAGACACGAGTGGTTTGCACGCTGTGCAATCAGAGCCTGAAGTGAGGCATAAACGTTCTCAACCTGAGCACAACCTGCATGACCAGGCATCTAAGTGCAAAGCACGAAATGCAGTGGAGTAGACACCTCAAAAACCAAGAAAGGTCTCTGGCTCCTCCTGCTTCCTCTTCTGCTGCAGTCTCGGCCTCTTCATCCACCTCTGTAGTGACAGTGGCACCTGCCAACCCGCAAACAGAGGATCTGCCAGCAACACTACCACCTGGGTCACCAACCATCCCCACAATGTCCCATGGAAGCGTTCAGCTCTCTATTTCCCAAACACTGGAGCGGAAGAGGAAGTACCCCCCTAGCCACCCGCGATCCCTGGCCCTGAATGCCAGCATTTCAAAATTCCTCGCCTTTGAAATACTGTCATTCCGTCTGGTGGAGATGCAGAGTTTTAAAAGGCTGATGTCATTGGCTGTCCCACAGTATGTCGTGCCCAGCCTCCACTACTTTTCCAGACGAGCTATCCCTTCCCTGCAAAACCAAGTGGGGGACAAAATCAGGTGTGTACTGCGCAACTCCATCTGTGGCAAGGTCCACCTAACTACGGATGCGTGGACCAGTAAGCACGGTCAGGGACGTTATATCTCCCTAACAGCACACTGGGTAAATGTAGTGGCGGCTGGGCCTGAGGTGGATAGCAGTTTGGCGCATGTCCTTCCACCACCGAGAATTGCAGGGCACTTCAGTTTGCCTCCTGTTGCTAACTCCTCCTACTCCGCCTCCTCATCCTCTACCGCCTCCTCATCCGGTCAGCGTAACACCTTCACCACCAACTTCAGCACAGCCAGGGCTAAACGACAGCAGGCAGTTTTAAAACTTTCCTGTTTGGGGGAAAACCCCACACCGCGCAGGAGTTGTGGAGGGACATGGAACAACAGACCGATGAGTGGTTTGTGGCAGTGAGCCTCAAGCCCGGCCTGGTGGTGTGCAATAATGGGCGAAATCTCGTAGCAGCTCTGGGCCTAGGCGGTTTGACGCACATCCCTTGCCTGGCGCATGTGCTTAACTTGGTGGTCCAGAGGTTCCTTAAGAATTACCCCGATATGCCAGAGCTGCTGCAGAAAGTGCGGGCCGTCTGTGCACACTTTCATCGTTCTCACCCTGCTGCTGCTCGCCTGTCAGCGCTGCAGCGTAACTTTGGCCTTCCCGCTCACCGTCTCATATGTGACATGCCCACAAGGTGGAACTCCACCCTGCACATGCTTGCCAGACTGTGCGAGCAGCAGCAGGCGATAGTGGAGTGTCAGCTGCAGCACGCACGCGTGAGTCACTCTGCGGAACAGCACCACTTCACCACCAATAACTGGGCCTCCATGCGAGACCTGTGTGCCTTGTTGCGCTGTTTCGAGTACTCCACCAAGATGGCCAGTGCCGATGACGCTGTTCTCAGCGTTACTATCCCAGTTCTATGCCTCCTTGAAAAAATGCTTCAGGCGATGATGGAAGAGGATGTGGCACAGGAGGAGGAGGAGGAGGAAGAGGGTTCATTTCCAAGGCTTTCAGGGCAGTCATTTACAAGTGGCTATGAGGGTGGGTTCCTGCACCAACAAGTGCCAGGTACACAATTGTCCGGCACTAAGGGCACAGTTCTGGAGGATGACGAGGTGGAGGATGAGGAGGAGATTGAGGAGGAGGAACCATGTTCACAGCATGGTGGCACCCAGACCAGCTCATGTCCATCACTGGTGCGTGGCTGGGGGGATACAGAGGACACAGACGATACACCTCCCACAGAGGACAGCTTTTCGTTGCCTCTGGGCAGCCTGGCACACATGAACGATTACATGCTGCAGTGTCTCCGCAATGACCGCCGAGTTTCCCACATTTTAACTGGTGCTGATTATTGGGTGGCCACCCTGCTGGATCCCCGTTACAAGGACAACGTGCCGTCCTTAATTACCTCACTGGAGCGTGATCGTAAGATGCGCGAGTACAAGCGCACGCTGGTAGACGCGCTGCTGGTGGCATTCCCACTTGGCAGCGGGGGTACGGTGGAAGCACAAGGCGAAGGCAGAGGAGGAGGAAGAGGTCGTCAATGCAGCCGGGGCACCGCCAGCACCTTGGAAGGCAGGGTTAGCATGAAATGTGGAAAAGCTTTGTCAGCACGCCACAACAGCCAGCACCACCAGCTGAGATGGAACGTCTTAGCAGGAGGCAGCAATTCACCAACATGGTGGAGCAGTATGTGTGCACACGCCTACACGTGCTGAATGATGGGTCTGCCCCCTTCAACTTCTGGGTCTCCAAATTGGGCACATGGCCTGAGCTTGCCCTTTACGCCTTGGAGGTGCTGGCCTGTCCTGCAGCCAGTGTATTATCTGAACGTGTATTTAGCACGTCAGGGGGCGTTATCACAGACAAGCGCAGCCGCCTGTCCAGAGCCAATGTCATTAAAATGAACCAGGCATGGATCCCACAGGACTTGTCCATACCTTGTGCACAATAGACATGTATAACGGTGTTCTGACAAAAACTGTCTGGCCATCGGATAGTGTCCAGCCACTTACTGCGCAGGCGCAGTGCTTGCGCAGTACGGAGGACAAGGAGATTCACAAAATCTCCAAAGATGAACGTCGCCTGCGCAGTGAGTGCAGGTTCAAGCCCCACCATCCAAGTGGACATACGGTAGCACATAGTAACAGGGCCCCTCACGGGCTCGCTTGGCTAGGCTTCAACCTCGGATGATGTGGCTTGAACCTGTGTTACCGTGCATCGTCTTCGGAGAGTTTCGAAATCCCCTTGTCCTACGTACTGAGCAAGTGCAGTACAGGGCGGACACTATGCGACGGGCGACAGAATTCGACACATCATTCACCACTAGCCTTACCCAGCCATTGTTGTATTTTTGAACCAGTGTTGGCTACCTCGTCCTCCTCCACCGCCGCTTCCACCTTCACCGCCACATCCACCGCCACCTCAACCTCCTACTCCATATGGACCTCGTCCTCCTAGGTCAAGATTATAATTTTTTTTTTTTTTTTAATTTCCAAGTATTTTATTTTCCCACTATCTTATCCATTAAATTGAATAATTTTTTTCCAGAAAGTGCGTATTCTGGGGTATTCCCACCATATGTGCGGCATCATGCCGTTGAGTTTCTGAGGTTCTTAATGACTTCCTGTACCTCTTCTGCTGAGAAGGGGGCCTCCAGCATTTTATTTTTATTTTTAATTTTTTTATGTTATTTTAAGTTATTTCCCTATCCACATTTGTTTGCAGAGCACTTGCCATGCTCTTAACAACATTCTGTTGCCATTTGCAGCCCTCTAGCCCTTTCCATGACTTTTTTACAGCCATTTTAGTCTTGAAAAGTTCGGGTTCCCATTGACTTCAATGGGGTTCGGAGTTCGGGGTCAAGTTCGGGTCAAGTTCGGTCCCGAACCCGGACTTTTTTCCAAAGTTCGGCCGAACCCGCCGAACCCGAACATCCAGGTGTCAACTGTGGGTATAGGATTGTGTACATAGGATTGTATAATTTTTTTTTCCTTGGTTGAACTTTTTCAACCAGACTAACTATGTAACAACGTGTCATGGCTGACTGCAAGGTTTTTTGAACAATGTTAGTGTAATGCCCCGTACACATGATCGTATTTTCCATCAACAAATGTTGGCTAGCATGTTCTCAAATTTTTCATCAACAAGTGTGTGTTGTCGGACTTTCCGATTGTGTCCAAAGTACAAACACGCATGCTCGGAATCAATGCTCACCAAAGACAACATTAGCAGGAGCCCAAAGGGTGGCGCATGACTATTGAACTTCCTTTTTATTGGCTCGCCGTACGTCTTGTACGTCACTATGTTCGTAATTGTTGGCCAACATTTGTGTGACTGTGTGTATGCAAGACAAGTTGGAGCCAACAACTTTCTAACAAAATTCCACAGTTTTGTTGTCGGAAAGTCCGATCGTGTGTACGGGGCATAAGTCTGTCCCAGGTCTTTCAGCGTTAACAAATAGTGCAAGTCCAGGCTCTACACCTTTAAACCTTTGTTATGACAGTGTTCAAATCTAGTTAAAATTCAAAATGAACATCTGTCTGAACAGTACAGACAGGATTAATTATGACAGCTGCCCAGCACCCTCAAAAGCAAAGGGAAATGTATAGGATTTTTTTCCTGCTGGATGATCCAGAATAGAGCATCTTAAAAAGGTAATTTTTGTAATGTTTTTTTTTTAGGTTGTGCTATGTAAATGGGGACATGTAACAAATGCTGTAAAAAAATAGGTGTTTTTCAAATTTGGCTGCGAAAGTGGAAATACACTTTAAAAGTGATTTTCAAAGGGAACCATCATTTTGTTGGCTGACCTCAAATTGAATCACATGTATGCCTTTTTATATCCATGAGGGCTAGATGATCACATCATAATTCTTAGTTCAGTCTAAAGCTGGCCATACATGGATCAAAATTCAGCAGGACTTGGCTGGATTTTAATCCATCTATGACCGTTCCTGTTCATGAGAAGTCGATCTATCAATCAATTTCTCATGAATGCTCCTGCTGAAAAATTTCCGCCAATGAGCTCCAGCACAGGGGGGATTCCTACATCTGCATTGAATATGTAGATGGGGGAATCAGGTCAGTTTTTTACGTTGAATATGCTGACCCATGTATGGTTACCTGAAAGATTCTCCATAAAAAAAATATCTTGGCTATGGTCTTGTCGGGGGGGACAATCATCATATCAGCACTGGAGTCTCCCAAATATCTGAACACAACTAGAAGCAAAATCAAACCATCTGTACCAAGAAAAATCTAAAATATTAATATTGGGTGGACCTCGATGTTAAAAATAATGAATTACATTTCCTGGAAGCGAAATGAAAGCTAAAGTACCCATCAGTTGAAAAATAGCTGGTTATCTATGGTGTCCTTAGGATTCCCCCAAGGAGAACAGACCCATTGCTGATGCCTCTGACTTGCTGGCATGCCTTGTTTTTGCATCATGCCTACAAATGCTCTTTAGATTTTTTTAATCATCTTTTTAATCAGTCTCATACTGTTGTACTTTATTGTCTTTGGGAAGAACATTTATTGTTTTTTTTTCCAGTTAGGAGATGCTTTATTTCTGAACGTTCCTTTTACAAAAAAGCTACAGCATGCAATATAAAAGTTGTCCATCTAAATTGAAAAATGTTTACAGTATTAAATAATTTATTTTTTCTATGTCAAACTTGTATATGTTGGGAGCTATGACATCTTTAGTGTTATTTGCCCTTGCATTGGTAATGGGTTAATGAATATTGTGTCATCAGCTTCTTATCAGATTAATATTTTATCCTGGCAGCAGTGAAGTGTTATAGAAGTGGTTTCCCTAGACTAAGACCACATTTTAAAGAAGTAACTCTAAGCCGTTAATTAAACAAATCAGTAAGCTATGCATGCTGTGTCCATCAAACACCACAACTAATCTAAATTTCAGAACTTTTGATTGTAATTTTGTAAAACTGGAGTCTGTGCTGTGTAAATTCCCCTCACTCTATTTCCTATGTCAGCAATCATATCCAGACACCTAAAAGAGGTTTGAAATGTATTGGTGGCTTGGAAAATTTCTTAGTACTAGTAATTAGAATTTTTCTGTCTGTGAGAGACAACAACCACCCTAAAGACGATATGGTTGGTAATATATTTCTGCTTCATAACCAGGTTTTCTCATATTACTGAATTACGCTTACTGTAAATGGCCAGAGAAAGGAAAATCTGTATGGCAAAGCTTCTTTATTTGGCGATGAATAAAATCCAAAAACAGTTACATCTCATACGATACAGCAAACAGCGACAATAGCTTGTGCGTTTTCACGCCTCAAAGGCGCTTAGTCATAGCCGGGATCTGGGGGTCCCCTTGCTTCCAGATTCTGATAATCCCCCCACCCACAGACCCCCACAACCCTGGCCGGGGGTCATGGTGCTTTGAGGGGGTCACAGACCCGCAAAGCATCCTCCCAATGTTGAGGGCTCAGGAGGGGGGGTGCTCTCTAGTCCCCCCCTCTTTTCCTGCAGCCTGCCAAGTTGCGTGCTCAGATAAAGGGTCTGGTATGGATTTTCGGGGGGAACTCTATGCCATTTTTTTTATTTGGCGTGGAGTTCCCCTTAAAATCCATACTAGACCTAAAGGGTCTGGTAATTGAATTTGGGGGGAACCCCATGCTTTTTTATTTTATTTTTTATTTTTATCAATGACTTTCAATGTTCTCTGTATTATGATGAGCCGACAATTCATTATAGCCGCGAGTGCTTTTAAATGACTTTTTTTCCTGCAGAAATTACACTTTGTGCAGGGACAGTTCTAAGCACGGGAAACGTGTGCCCCTTTACAGGCATACTATACACACACCCCAGGTACGAAATTTACGGTACGGAATATTACACTTTTATTATTTCACTTTAAGCATTATTAAAATCACTGCTCCCGAAAAAACTTTAGTTTTTAAAACTTTTTTTTGCATTGATACATGTCCCCTGGGGCAGGACCCGGGTCCCCAAACACTTTTATGACAATAACTTGCATATAAGCCTTTAAAATTAGCACTTTAGATTTCTCCCATAGACTTTTACAGGGTGTTCCGCGGCTTATCGAATTTGCCACAAACACCCCAAATTGTTCGCTGTTCGGTGAACAGGCAATGTTCGAGTCGAACATGAGTTTGACTCGAACTCGAAGCTCATCCCTAGTGACTACAGGGAAACTTTTTTTTTACAATATATACTAAAGTCTGATAAGTCTGGTGTACTCCACCTTCATATTAAGATCTCAAAGGCAAGCTTGAACCTGATTGATGGCTGTGAGAAACTTCTTATTACTGACACTTTAATACATCAGGCTTTCTGTATGTGGGAGACAGAAAGGAACTTTCAATGGGGAGTATTTGTGAATACATCTCCTCCATTATATGCAGGTAAGAAGAATGGTCTCTCCAGAACAAACAGATTAGTGACAAAGAAATTGGGATAGAATTGTGCACTGCTATGACTGGAGGAAAACATAAAACTCTGAGCAGGTAGAAAATGTTTCCTGTATGTACTTCAAAGTCTAATTACTTACAGGAAAGAATAAATCTAATGCAGCAAGTGCTGCTGTGTGAAACAAGACAGATATATCAAAGTTGAGCAGCACTTTAAGCAATGCTACCACAAACGTCATCAAGGGAAGCTGAGAGCAATATATAGTTTACATCTGAGAGCAATATGTCATACACTGTTGTTGTGTGAAAATTATACATTGCTAACTCCAATTGTAGCTGAAAATTAAATTGGAAGCATTTTTTTACATCTGTTTAATGAGTGAAAAACTGTTGATCCTATCAGAAATTCAGAGCTGTCCTCTGAATACTTTATTTTGTTATCTCTTTCTTTGTCATCTCAAAGAGCCCTCCTAGTTCTTATCTTGAAATACATAATTATATAATTAGCTTTCATATTCAGAGTGGGAGTGGGTGAGTAGTTTAGCAAAAGATACTGGGCAGGGCTGACACTGCTCAGTCAACAAAAAAGGTGTATAACTGTAAAAAGGCTAAAAATGTATATCCACTTTTTGCAGCCACAGTGGGATAACAGCTACTTTATATTTGTTATATGTTCCCATTAACATAGCATAACTTAAACAAAATGCTGGTTAATTGTTTAACCACATGCCGACCGGCGCACGACGATATACGTCGACAGAATGGCACGTACAGGCAGGAGGGCGTATATATACGTCCCTCCTTTCGCCTGTCCGTGCCATCGGGAGCGCGCCGGGAGCGGCGCGCTCCTGCGCCGGTCGGGACCCCCGTGAGTCCGGCCGCGGTCCCCGCGGACTCGATCGCCGCGGGGACTCCCGCGATCGTCTCACGGAGCGGCTGAACGGGGAGATGCCGAGATAAACAACATCTCCCTGTTCTGCCTAGCAACTAGTGACGCCGATCTCTGCTCCCTGTGATTGGAGCAGAGATCAGCATTCACTAGCTGACAGCCACGCCCCCCCACAGTAAAAAAACACACCCCTAGGCCTACTTAACCCCTACACTGCCACCTTGTGGTTAACCCCTAAACTGCTAGTGTCATTTATACAGAAATCAATGCATTTAAATGCATTAATTGCTGTAAAAATGACAATGGTCCCAAAAATGTGTCAAAAATGTCCGATGTGTCCGCCATAATGTCGCAGTCACAAAAAAAATCGCAGATCTCCGCCATTAATAATAAAAAAAAATTATTAATAAAAATGCTATAAAACTATCCCCTATCTTGTAAACGCTATAACTTCTGCGCAAACCGATCAATAATCGCTTATTGCGATTTTTTTTACCAAAAATATGTAGAAGAATACGTATCGGCCTAAACTGAGGAAAAAAAATGTTTTTTTATATATTTTTTGGGGATATTTATTATAGCAAAAAATAAAAAATAATGCATTTTTTTCAAAATTGTCGCTCTATTTTTGTTTATAGCGCAAAAAATAAAAACCGCAGGGGCGATCAAATACCACCAAAAGAAAGCTCTATTTGTGGGAAAAAAAGGACGTCAATTTTGTTTGGGAGCCACGTCGCACGACCGCGCAATTGTCAGTTAAAGCGACGCAGTGCCGAATCGCAAAAAGGGGCCTGGTCCTTTGGCTGCAAATTGGTCCGGTCTGAAAGTGGTTAATAGTTACATAGTTACATAGTTGGTAAGGGTGAATAAAGACACCAGTCCATCTAGTTCAACCTAAATGAGTGTGGGTGCGTGTCTACAATTGTCCCTATCCCTGTACATTGTGTCTTGTTAAGATGCTCATCTATTATATTATTATTTATTTAAGGTACCCATATAGCGCCGTCAATTTACACAGTGCTCCACACATAAATTGCTCACTCACATCGGTCCCTACCCTCAAGGAGCCCACAATCCAAGGTCCCCAACTCACATTCATATATTTAAGTGCTATTTACTTGCTTAAAAACAAGCTCTCCTGTTTTATAATGTTTAGTATGGGGCTGTGGAGTAATGTTTTACATAATTAACCCTCTCTGTATTGTGCTCGCAGAGCTCATTATCCGCTGTAAACTAGATATAAACATTTTCTGTCCTAACAGACAGGTTAAAAACAAATAAACTGTCCCCCTGCATTGTATGTTATTGACTTATAGCTCAGTGAGTCACCATTCTGTCTAGGGACTAGGGTTGTCACCTTTTCAGGATTCACCCGATAATTCTGTACTTGCAGGTTCTTTAAGGGGATACAACAAAGGGAAATATGCATGTATTACAAAGATTTAATCCACATGCTTTTTTTTTTTAACTTAGCTTTGACATATGCTTTAAGGTTCCACACCAAACTGGCCAAACCATGTCTTTATGAAACTTACTTTTTACACAGGGGCACAGTCATTGTGAACACAAAAAAGCCTGTCTTAAACTGTTGCCGCAAGATTGGAAATGCACAAAATGTCCTTGTATGCTGTAGCATTAACAGTACCCTTAACTAGAAATATCTGAATGCAATAATTTGGAAGACTATCCACATAACTTTGCCTATATGGTTTAGGTGTGATGTCAAGTGTTCACAAATGTTTGGCCATTTACAGTAGCTGAGGAGGACGGGGCCACCCATCACCTGACCCCACCCCCCTCTGACGCAAGGGGAAACCCGGGATTCTCCAGTGACGTGCGGGTGTCCCCGCCCCCTCTGATGTAACGGAAACCTGCGTTACATCAGAGGGGGGCAGGGTCAGCCGTACATCACTGGGGAAGCCTGGGTTTCCCCTTGCATCAGAGGGGGGCGGGGTCAGGTGACGGGTGGCCCCATCATCCTCAGCTAAGACCTGTCAGGCGCCGGGATTCCCGCAGTGTCTCCGTGGAGACAGGATGCGCTGTGCTGGACCATCGGGAGAGATCACCCATCGTTGGACCCCAGAGAAGAGATCAGCCATCGCTGGATAGCAAGAGTGGATTACCACTGCTGGAATCTTTTTTTTTATTTTTTTTATTTTTAATAAAGGACTTATCCCAACGGTGTCTGTGTGTTTTTAAACAATTTTTTACACTTTCTTTGTGAAATGGTAGGGGAACTTTTGTACCCCCTTACCATTTCAAACAGGGGGGCCGGGATCTGGGGGTCCCCTTGTTGAAGGGGGCTTCCAGATTCTGATAATCCCCCCACCCACAGACCCCCACAACCACCGGCCAGGGTTGTGGGGATGAGGACCTTGTCCCTATCAACATGGGGACATGGTGCTTTGAGGGGTCACAGACCCGCAAAGCATCCTCCCAATGTTGAGGGCATGTGGCCTAGTACGGTTCAGGAGGGGGGGCGCTCTCTCATCCCCCCTCTTTTCCTGCGTGCTTGGATAAAGGGTCTGGTATGGATTTTTGGGGGGAACCCCACATATTTTTTTTTATTTTACCCGGGGTTCCCCTTAATATCCATACCAGACATGGTAATTGAATTTGGGGGGAGTCCCACACATTTTTTTTTTTTATCAATGACTTTCAATGACTGTTCTCTGTATTACGGGGAGCCGACAATTACTTATAGCCGCGAGTGCTTTTAAATTACTTTTTTTCCTGCAGAAATTACACTTTGTGCAGGGACAGTTCTAAGCACGGGAAACATGCGCCCCTTTACAGGCATACTATACACACACACACCCCAGGTACGAAATTTAAAGCAATATTACACTTTTATTGTTTCACTTTAAGCATTATTAAAATCACTGCTCCGTCTTTTTTAAAACTTTTTTTTGCATTGATACATGTCCTCTGGGGCAGCACCCAGGTCCCCAAACACTTTTTAGGACAATAACTTGCATATTAGCCTTTAACCACTTAAGCCCCGGACCAATTTGCAGCCAAAGGACCAGGCCCCTTTTTGCGATTCGGCAGTGCATCGCTTTAACTGACAATTGCGCGGTCGTGCGACATGGCTCCCAAACAAAATTGGCGTCCTTTTTTCCCACAAAAAGAGCTTTCTTTTGGTGGTATTTGATCGCTCCTGTGTTTTTTATTTTTTGCGCTATAAACAAAAATACTTTTTGCTATATCAAATATCCCCAAAAAATATAAAAAAATTTTTTTTCCTCAGATTAGGCCGATACGTATTCTTCTACATATTTTTGGTAAAAAAAATCGCAATTAGCGATTATTGATTGGTTTGCGCAAAAAAGTTATAGCGTTTACAAAATTGTGGATAGTTTTATAGCATTTTTTTTTTACTAGTAATGGCAGCGATCAGTGATTTTTATTGTGACTGCACATTATGGCGGACACATCGGACATTTTTGACACATTTTTGGGACCATTGTCATTTATACAGAAATCAGTGCTATTTAAATGCACTGATTCCTATGTAAATGACAATGGCAGTGAAGGAGTTAACCACTAGGGGGCGGGGATGGGTTAAGTCTGTGATGTTTGTGTTTTTTTTTACAGTAGGGGGTGTGGCTTTACGTCTGACGTCACTGATCGGCTTTCCCGATGACAGGAAACAACCGATCAGTGACAGGCAGTGTAGGAAGCACAGGGAGAGGTTTGTTTACACAGACCTCTCCCTGTTCTTAAGCTCTGTGACCCGATCACGGGACACCAGCGGTGATCGGGTCCGCTGGTCCCGCAGCCGCAGTCACGGAGCTCAGGACCGGGTCGCGAGCGCGGCGGCCCGCGCACGACCCGCGGCTGGGCTCTTAAAGGGCCACGTACAGGTGCGTGGTTATGCCCAGCCATGCCATTCTGCCGACGTATATGTGCAGGAGGCGGTGCTTAAGCGGCTAAAATGAACACTTTTGATTTTGAACATTCGAGTCCCATAGACTTTAATAGGGTTCTAAAGTTCACGCAAAGTTTAGGTCTGTTCGCAGGTTCTGGTGCGAACCGAACTAGGGGGTTTTCAGCTCATCCCTAGTAGTCACCCTAAAATTTCTAAATGAGAAGAAACCATAGGAAGAAAACTTCTATTCACATACCTGGCAGAGCATCCATGATGCCCTGGCAGGGACATTCTATTATGCAAATTAGGCCCAGGCTTACAACTACATAGATACACATGGTTTGAACCCTATTGGGACTTTTTGGGCAGAATAGGCGATAATACACAAATGTAGGTAAAAGATACAAATGGTTATTAACATACAGCAATAAAAAATGACCAAAGGGTCATGATGGTTACATGGTCAATTAAATACAATTGGCATAATGCAATACAGTACTTGAGCTCACAACTACACCTGATTAAGATTTGCATAATAGAAAGTGCCATGTTTCTGACCTCCTGAGGTTTCTCAAAGCTATGTAACCATGTGTGTAGGAACCTTTAGGTGCCTGACTTCCATTTCTGCCATTTAGCATTTTTAAAGTGACCTGATGATTGGATTTCAAAAAGGTTGTTAAAGGTACACTTTAGCCATAAAAATAAAATGTATCATAGAAATTAGTTTGAGAACATTTGACCACAGTGCTGTATAAAATGTTCTGATTGCTCATGACCTGATGCCTGGGAGCAACTTATTACGAGTATGTAATTCTCTGGACAAGGGAATTTCAGCTCTGTCCATCAATATCTTGTGCAATCCACATATAAAGACTCTAGATCATTCGGAAAGTAATGTATCTCCATTGGCACAAGCCGCAGAAATTATTATATATATGTAGAAATATGTAAATCCAGTAGAAGCTGAACAGCAGGTAATGTCAGGAAAGAAACTATGGTCCCACCCAGAGGCCTTCTGAAAGCCCTGTACAATAGGAGAATTATGTAAAAGGCTATACAGGGTAAACAGGGTTCACTTTGACCTAGCAGCAGTATTTCTTGGACAGTACTGTTATTTTAATCCACTGCCTAGAGTAGTTGAATCTTTTATCACATTACTAGCCCACACCTTTGATGGCAACAGATCTTCAAGTTCTCCAGACTGTCCCCCAGAGTTTTGGGGTAGTTATGCTATTGGTATCAGTTACTTAAATGTCAAGGAATCAGTATGTAACTTGGTGTCAGAGAATAACAGCATCCAACACCCCTCAATCAGGTAGGAGTTATGATGACAGATTCTCTTTATTTGCAATATTCTGGTAGTAGTTTTGGAGGCATAGTTATTTACCTTCTGAAATATTAATCCCTTAAATAATTTAGTAACAACAATAATTATAGGGTACTAATAATATATATTCCTTTACCTATAATACTGCTGACACTGTTCATCCAGTAAACTGGTCCGAAGGCAGGGAAGTCCGTCTCCATTTCCAGCATATTTCTTTTACCATCTACAATGAAACAGACCATCTTATTGTGTCTTCAATGTAAAATTTGTAATCATAACACCTCTAAGGAATCTTAAAGTAGATGTAAACCCAATCACAAAATGTTCTTATAATCGTAAAGTAATAATACCATTTTAAAACAAATTTTCAATCTTTTATATTTTTATCTATAGCATTCATTCACATAACATCTGACATACTTTCATGAAAGTCCTTGTGCAGCTGCTTCCTGTTACGGGGGTATCAAAACTTTGCCCCTATCTGACAGTTACTCCACTGCATTGTCACCCTATCACATGCACTTTGAATGGAGACTATGAGGTTAATTTCCAGGTAAATTAAAGTAAATGGGCATTTTGGAAAGGAATTTTCAGTTTTCAGTGGATTTTTCCCTTAGCTTGTGAATGAGGTAAAGCTCTGCTGACTTCCATCATCCACTCAATGTGCAAGCAAAAATACAGTTTTTTTATTTTTGCTACCTTGACAAAGCTAAGGACAAATTCCTTTGCAAAGTGAAATTTACCAACCTCTTTAAGGCTCCATGCACACTGGGCTTAAAAAAATGTCTGTTCTCTGGGGAGTAAAAAAAAGCTAATATAGAGCATTTTTTGTACAAAGTCTAGACGAGTTTAGAAGAGTTTTATGTTTTTTTCTGCCAGTGAGCTCCAATCAGAAACGTGAACCAGAAGTTTTTTTTGTCCTGCCTCTAACGTTGAGCTCAAGATATGCCTCTAATGGTCCTAATGTACATAGACACATAGGATAACATTGAGTTGCTTCTACAGGCAGAACACAAAACTCCTGTAGAAAGCCAGTGTTCATGGAGCCTAACATATAATAATAAAATAAGAATAAAACATGGCAAATAATTATGATACACAGTGATTTAGCAAACTATATATCACCTAGTTTTGGTTTAGATCTAATATAAGCTATTAAACATACTGTCTGCATAAAAGAGCATTCAATATTAGAACGCGCTGATTATATCAGTTTGTTTGATTTCACACAATTGTTTTCAGTGTGGTGTTTTTTTAATTACTGAAAACAAATGTATGTTAAAGCCCAAATAATTTTTTTCACTTAAGATATAGAGGAAGGTTTAGACCCTCTATCAAGTTTTTGTTGCGCTTGTTTTCCATAACCGTGGGAAACCATCTCCCCATCCCTGAGGACCCTACATTGGCTAACGGTAAAGGATAGGATCACATTCAAGACCCTCTACCTCACCCATAAATGCTCACAAGGAAACGCTCCTCAATACCTATGTGAGAAAAAAAAACACCACATCCAATCGCAACCTCCGATCAACTAACCAAAACCGCCTCCTCATCCCCAAGTCCCGCTACAAATCAAAGGGAGAAGGAAGATTCGCAGTCCAAGGACCACGGCTACGGAACGCTCTACCCACGAACATCTGCATGGAAGAAAACCATCGGGCCTTCAGAAATAAAACACAAGACCCACCTCTAATGCCCTGTACACACGGTCGGATTTTCCGACGGAAAATGTCCTATCGGACAATGTTGTCGGGAATTCCGACCGTGTGTAGGCTTTTTCCGTCTGATTTTCCGACGGACAAAGTTTTATCTTCTTCTCTCAAATTTTCCGACAACAAAGACCTATCAGACTTTTTCCGATCGTGTGTAGAGAATTCCGACGGACAAAGTGCCACGCATGCTCAGATCACATTACAAGACCAAAGCTATTGGCTACTAGCCTCTACGTAGTCCCGTCGTAGGCAACAAATGTCACCACGTTCAGAATGATCGGATTTTCCGACAACTTTGTCTGACCATGTGTATGCAACACCAGTGTCTGACAAAATCCGTCGGAAAAAATCCGATGGATTTTGTGGTCGGATTTTCCGAGCGTGTGTACAGGGCATTAGAAGCAGGACAACACAGGACGGGCCTTGAGGCGATTCAGTTCGCATTTGCAGCGCTATACAAATCATTCATTCATTCAAAACAGGAAGTGATAAAAAATCTTTCCAAAATAGACACATTTTAAAACCAAACAATAACAGCATTTTCAGAAATCTTTTCACTAAGGCCAAGTTTCCTTCAAAGCTAATATTTGATTCAGGTATACATAAAAAATGCCTGCTACAATTGCTGAACTCAGTTTTTTTAAATGCTAGTTGTTTGGCTGTTATACTGATCCAAAGGCTTTAATGCTTTCTGAGTCACCTACCTGAAACAAGTATGAAGATCAGGGGTTCTGTCTTTCTTCTGACTTCACTGGGTGCATTAAAGTGTTACTAAACCCAGGACCCTGCATTTACTATATCTGGTCTCCTACAGTATACAGAACATGAAAATGCAATAGTAAATATAAGCTGCTAAATATATTTTCTCATCAGCAGTTAGAGCAGTCTTGTGACGTCAATCAGTGTCTGGTTAAAGCTTGTAGGGGGAGTTTTCATTCTCCCCTGATTGTCCTATGAGGCTGCAGGACTCCTGACCCTCTGTCTGGACAGTGCTAATTGGCCATGTGCTTATCACATGTACCCCCCAAGAAGAAAAACTTTCAAGCAATACAGACTAAACTGAGGATGTGCAGCTTGCTCCCAAGGCTCTGTTCTATCAGGAAATTGTTTTAAGAACTGTGGAAGAAGGGGAGTATCAGAGAAGACAAGGATCAAACAGTCTTTTTGCACAATGCAGAGTATAACAAGCATGCTTTACTGCATATACAGACCATTTTTCCTGTTGTGGGTTTAGTAACAGTTTAAAAGGCAAAAGAAAGTGGCTGCACCCTGAAGTATTTCAAGCCCAGATAAATTTACTGTTTAGGTGCAAAACATGTACCCTGATGGGACCCCATTCTGTCAAAACTGGCCCAATCACTGGGTGCAATCCTCCTAGAAGAGAAGTTTTAACCAGGGAACCATCAAACCATGCAATCTGTGCTTCCTCTTAGTAGCCAACCAGGGTACAAAGTATTAAACCAAGGAAAAAAAACATTACCCCATTAAACAATTAGCCTAATTGACAGATCTATAGGTTTTGTTGCTTGGTCATTGTTTAGTTTCAATTTTCAATTATAATTTTTTTTTTAGCTGGGCTATGGTTGACATCAGTAGATACTAGGCAGCTGGTACATAGATTGTTGTGCATACAACATATTTTATACTATATCATTTGTGTATATCTAAGCTACTGTTAATGTTCTTTCTTTACCTTACTCAATTTCTTATTCCACTTCAAAGCAATAAACCGTAGCAGAACAGATATACAATTCACAATCAAACTTACGCTTTCCTTTTAGGTATAATGTAGATTGGGGACCCCAGTTTCTAGTTAATACCTGCATATAGAATTAAACAAAAATAAACCTAAGAAAGTATGCCTCAGGTCCAGTTAACATATTAGAAATCTATACACTGACTTACCTTTGTCCCCTCACTACAGTCAGTTATGAGGAGGAGTAGGAAAATGGCAGATAACGGGACAATGGCCTTTTGTGTGCTCTAAAAGAAAAATTTGAATATGAAAATAATCATTATCATCATTGACGTTGACCTAATTTTCTTGAAGTAATCTCACCATTGTTCAAGTTATTTATTGAAGGTGTCTTTGTCCTTTCATAAATATCCAGTTATGTACTCTGCAGCCCAGAAGCTTTTATGTAAGAAAATTGGTGGTATTCAGTTGTCACTTTTACATGCAGCGATCTGTAGACCCTGGCCCTATTCAGAAGAGCACCTGTATTTATACAGTACAAATTGTACTGTAAACACGTCACTGAATTTCAGAAGCGTCCAAACACCCCTAGGCATAATTAGGTTAACACAGCACATCCTGATGTGATTGTATATCCTTCTATTATCATTAATTGTGACCTTGACAGGAGCTTCCTAACATAATACTGCACAGATATACATGATGATGTGAATCTTTCTAGCGCTTGCTCCTTCATATAGAAAAGAGAGGAAAACTACAGGAGAAAAACAAATAATTTGAAAACTGGATACCAATTCAGTATGATTTGTTTGTGAATATATTCCATGTATGGAAGATCCTTCTCACACTTAATGTTATGCCAATAAAACATTTTTTTTTTACTACTGTATTTACACAGTACAACAGTGAATGTATAGTTATATGGGTTGAGTTTAAAAACCCCAATTGATATAGACAGGTACATGTCTTAAATACACGCTACACTTCATTAATATAAAAAATACAAATCTTTTATTATATATAACACACAATTAAATAAAAATGGCGAGTACAGATATATTCAGAGTCATAGGTATATACACACAATCCCAATTTATGACGTTGATGATACTGTAGTCACACATATATAATCCTGCGTCCAAGAGCTTCTACATGTTTCGCCGAAATACGGCTTCATCAGGAAAATGAATTTATTATTTAAAAAAGTATATATGATTTCGACCTTAGGTGTATAAGACAAAAAAAAATACAAATTAGTAAAGCATATATAAAAACCATAACAACGTTTAGTGTGTCAGAGATAACAACAGTGAATCCCATCAGGCTAATCCCCATTGATGTAATTAAATATGACCCTTCTCCTAATTTAAATTATGCTTTACTAATTTGTATTTTTTTCTGTCTTATACACCTAAGGTCAAAATCATATATACTTTTTTAAATAATAAATTTGTTTGAATAATCTCGCCCATTTTCCTGATGAAACTGTTTTTCGGCGAAACATGTAGAAGCTCTTGGACGCAGGATTATATATGTGTGACTACAGTATCATCAATGTCATAAATAGGGATTGTAAGACATGTACCTTTAACTACTTCCCACCCGGCCACTGTACATATATGGCCGGGTGGGAGCCGTCTACTTCTGATAGGACGTTCCGGAACGTCCTTCAGAAGTAGCGGGATCACGCGCGTGTGTGCCCGCGCAGCGGCGCGATCCCGATGCGCTCGTGTCACCCGGACACGGCGCATCTCGGATCGGCAGGAGGGCTCTGTGATTGGCCCTCCTGATCACATGACGGCCGTGTCGAATCACAGCCGTCATGTGATGTAAGCAAACAGCCGGTTGCTAGGCAATCGGCTCTCCTCTCCTCACACGGAAGTCGTCAGTGAGGAGAGGAGAGCGGATCGCTGCAGCCGGCTGGTGATCAGTGAGTATTAGCTGTTTTTTTACAGCTTTTTACTCACTGATCACCAGTGTAGTGTCCCCACAGTAAAACACACATGTCCCCACACATGTCCCCAAAACACACATGTCCCCAAAACACACATGTCCCCAAATAATAAAAACACATGTCCCCAAATAAAAACACATGTCCCCAAATAATAAAAACACATGTCCCTCACATATGTCCCAGTAAAATAACATGTCCCAATGATTATCTGCACACATATGTCCGTGATCACCTGCACACATCTGTACATGATCATTTGCGTACATATGTCCGTGATCACGCGAACCAATTATTATACACTTAACAGAATTTTTTTTACAAAAAACATGTAGCAGAATACATTTTGGCTTAAATTTATGACAAAATTAGATTTCATTGGATTTCTTTTAAAAAAGAAAGGAGAAAATATAGTTTTTTTTCAAAAATTCCGCTATGTTTTCGCTTATATCGCAAAAAATAAAAAACGGAGTCGCGAATAAATACCACCAAAATCTATTTGTGCAAAAAAAATGATAAAAAATTCATTTGGTTACAGCATTGCATGACCGCGCAATTGTCACTGAAAGTGCGAGAGTGCTGAAAGCTGAAAATTGGTCTGGGAAGGAAGGGGGCGAAAGTGCCCAGTATTGTAGTGGTTAAAATCCCATATCCTGTATCCCATAATTTTCTAAATTTAACGGGATGTTGGTACCTTTATTTACATAGATTACTTGGAACTTGGTCCCCATTCACACCTTTAACTATTTATATTAACAGAAAAAAATAAATGTTTTACGACTGCAAATGGCAATCAGATAAATGCATAAGTAGTGTGGTTGTTCATGTTCTCGTGAAAGTGAAATTCTGCCTGAATATTGCGTATTCAATTTGGGAATGCTCAAACCTATCACTTTGAGGGGAATTTTGGTGGGCTATTCTATAATGCTCTGGACTTCTGGGGCAGCCAATTGACTGAGTGGCACAAACCTCTTATTTTTGGCTACCGTTACAGATGCCTATTATAAATTCCATTTCTGCTTTTATCTGGCTGTCCTTATGCCGCGTACACACGCTCGGACATTCCGACAACAAAATCCTGGATTTTTTTCCGATGGATGTTGACTCAAACTTGTTTTGCCTACACATGGTCGCACAAATGTTGTCAGATATTCCGAACGCCAAGAACGCGGTAACGTACAAGACGTTCGATGAGCCGAGAAAAATTAAGATGAATAGCCAATGCGGCTCTTCTGCTTGATACCGAGCATCCGTGAAATTTTGTGCGTCGGAATTGTGTACACACGATCGGAATTTCCAACAACAAATTTTGTTGGTGCAGGAACCCACACTCGTAGCCACTTGTGAATGACTGCCATGAAAGCCTTGGAAATTATCCCTCCTCCTCCTGTGCCACATCCTCTTCCATCATCGCCTGAAGCATTTTTTCAAGGAGGCATTTAACTGGGATAGTAACGCTGAGAACGGTGTCATCGGCACTGGCCATGTTGGTGGAGTACTCGAAACAGCGCAACAAGGCACACAGGTCTCGCATTGAGGCCCAGTTATTGGTGGTGAAGTGGTGCTGTTACGCAGAGCGACTGCAGCTGAAACTCCACTATTGCCTGCTGCTGCTTGCACAGTCTGGCCAGCATGTGCACCTTGTGGGCACGTCACATATGAGACGGTGGGCATGTGACGGACCTCGTACCCAAGATGTCCGCCGTAAATGCTTCCTCTGTCCGGTACCACACAATCCAAGACCCCCTTAGCTTACCCAGTCACCAGACAACACCAGTGTAGGGTACATCAGGAATGAATCTTTATTTGACATGTCACACTTATATACAGTTGACAGATGACTCAAGCCTAACCTAATTAGCATGAGCTAATTATCTTAATCAACACTGGGCTCCTTCATTCAATTGCAGGGTTAATTAGCACACACAACAATAGGTGAAACACTTCTACAAGCCAGACTATACTCAATTACATAACACAGGTGGCTGGAGTTCATGAGTCATGACATTAGCGTCTCTTGCTAATATGCCAAATACACATACAGATTCTATGTGTATTGGGGGGCCAGCATGGACCTGAATCCAAGTATCACCAGCTCAGGGGTCCCAGGCTTGCAGCTCAAAGAGCACTGTTCCCCCAAATGCCAGGGCCCATAATCGCAAGGCAACAGGCTCGCACTCAGTCCCCTCCAACAGCCCGTGTCCCGGCTAGGTCCGTCACATTTCTCCCCTTTCGGCAGGAGACTAACACAGGAGGAGACCCCAGACGGGTTGACTCCGAAGTTAGTCAGTGGTTCCAGTCCTCTAATGCCTGTACCCACACAGTACCCCAAACAAATTGTTCCAAACAGAGCACGACTCACCCAGCCAACCTCTGCCTCTCTCATAGAACATATCCGCCGCTGGGGAGAGGCCTGGACTGGCCCTTCTCCCTGGAGTCTTTTCAGCCGCTGGAGAGAAGACAGGGTGACTGGGCTCACTCCATCCTGCTGTTGGGGACCTGGGCCGACCACCCAGCATCCCTGGGTTATACTGGTGGAGACTGCATTCCCATCCACCTTTACAGGGAATCTGTCCTGTTTTAGTTGCGGGCAGAGGCCAGCAGCGCTCTGTTCCGTTGCCAGCAGTTCAGGTGGGTGTAGGAGCTTCCCTACATCATCTCCTCCAGCTAACTGTTGGGGAGAGAGGCCGACTGCCCCAGCTCCCTGGAACTCCGCAGCTGTTGCTGGTGCTGGACAGAGGTGGGTAGCACTCTGCCCTGTTGCCAGCACTTCTGCTGGGGACTCCACATCCTCCGCTCTGGTTAACCGTTGGGGCAGGAGGCTGGCTTCCTCCACTCCCAAATTGTGTAGCTGCCATTGGGAAGGGGAGCCGGCTGCTTCCTTTTCCATTCCCTCATCTGGCTGCTGGGATGACATGTCTGTGGTATTGTCTCCCAGGTGCACGGATCTTTGCTGGGGAGGAAAGACCGCTTTCTCCACCCTGGCCGACTGTTGAGGAGGGACAACAAACACCTCCTCTCCCTTCTCCCCCTGTATCTGCTGCTGGGAAGTGATCGCCACCTTCTCACCCTGAGCCTCCAAAACTGACACAGGTGTGGGGCAGAGGTCTTGGACCCTCTGTCCGGTGACCAGCGCTTCAGCTGGGGAAGTTCCTTGTAACTCCCCAGATACTGCTGTTGATGCTGGGCAGAAGTTAGCAGAGCTCTGCCCTGTTGTCAGCACTTCAGGTTTGGGGACGGCAATCTCCAGAGTTTCCACTGCCGATTCTCTTGCATGCTGCTGGACAGGCATATTCCTCCATCCAACCTCGTTTTGTGCAGTAACAGGTTTGTCAAGGTCAGTCAGCACTTGCTGCATCCGCCATAAGACCTCTGCGTCCATAGCTGCGGGGGCAGGTGGGCAAAGCACTCTGTTACTATGCCACATTGCTGACTCTTCAGCCAGGATTTCAGAGCTGTCTGCTGGTATTTCCTGATAGTCCCAGGCAAAGGGAGCCCCACCCTGCTGCTGAGCAGAGTCTAGCAGCTGTATGTAGGCGATCTCCAGCTCCCATTCCTGAGCGGCCAGGAACTCCAAATCTTCCTGTGCCCAGAGCACTTCCGAGACGTTCAATCTTTGCTCTCTGTGCTCCATTATTTCCTCCAAACGCCACTCCAGATCACTCCCAAAGTCGGGGTCCTCGGACAGCCTCCAGTACAACAATCCCAGGCCATTATAATCAAAGCCTTCCGTGGGCCTGTCATCCGCTGTCCACGGGCACACTTGGGCTACATACCACCGGAGGGCTCTGTAGCTCTCGTCCAAACGCATTTCTGCCCGGATCAGCCTGCTTAACTCAGCTGTCCACTCCTGCTTCGGTTGTTCCCCCAATAACAGCATTCGTACTTCATACTGCGACCAGTACCTTACATGGATGGAGGGGAGAACTTTTCCCTGGTGTCGCTGCTCACAGGCTAGCGCTTCTTTCCAGAGTTGTAGGCGAACAGAATCATACCATCCCAGCAGGACCTGCACCGATACTGGTCCTCTGTGCTGTATCCGCATCTCTCGCAACCTCCTTCCGAATTCCTCTTCCATGATGACGTATCTGTACCTCTGCTATCCGGGCCTTGGATCCAGGTGATGGTTTGGATGTGTTCACGACAAGGAAGCACGATCCCACCGCTGCCAGCCAATTGTGACGGACCTCGTACCCAAGATGTCCGCCGTAAATGCTTCCTCTGTCCGGTACCACACAATCCAAGACCCCCTTAGCTTACCCAGTCACCAGACAACACCAGTGTAGGGTACATCAGGAATGAATCTTTATTTGACATGTCACACTTATATACAGTTGACAGATGACTCAAGCCTAACCTAATTAGCATGAGCTAATTATCTTAATCAACACTGGGCTCCTTCATTCAATTGCAGGGTTAATTAGCACACACAACAATAGGTGAAACACTTCTACAAGCCAGACTATACTCAATTACATAACACAGGTGGCTGGAGTTCATGAGTCATGACATTAGCGTCTCTTGCTAATATGCCAAATACACATACAGATTCTATGTGTATTGGGGGGCCAGCATGGACCTGAATCCAAGTATCACCAGCTCAGGGGTCCCAGGCTTGCAGCTCAAAGAGCACTGTTCCCCCAAATGCCAGGGCCCATAATCGCAAGGCAACAGGCTCGCACTCAGTCCCCTCCAACAGCCCGTGTCCCGGCTAGGGGGGTACTTCCTCTTCCACTCCAGTGTTTGGGAGATAGAGAGCTGAATGCTTCCATGGGACATTGTGGAGATGGTTGGTGACCCAGGTGGTAGTGTTGCTGGCAGATCCTCTGTTTGCGGGTTGGCAGGTGCTACTGTCACTACAGAGGTGGATGAAGAGGATGAGACTGCAGCAGAAGAGGAAGTAGGAGGAGCCAGAGACCTTTCTTGGTTTTTGAGGTGTCTACTCCACTGCATCTCGTGCTTTGCACTTAGATGCCTGGTCATGCAGGTTGTGCTCAGGTTGAGAACGTTTATGCCTCGTTTCAGGCTCTGATTGCACAGCGTGCAAACCACTCGTGTCTTGTCATCAGCACATTGTCTGAAGAACTGCCACGCTAGGGAACTCCTTGGACCTGGCTTTGTTGTGTTCGGTCCCTTGCTGCGTTGGGCAGTAGCAGACGTACTGTCTAGGGGACGGACGCTCCGCTTTTGCACCCTGCTCCCTCTTCTGCTGTGCTGGTGGCTCTGTGCGACCACCGCCTCTTCTAGTTCACACTGGTCACCTGCATGACGTTGATTCCATATGGGGTCAAGGACCTCATCATCCTCCACATCATCTTCCACCCAGTCTTCACCCCTTCCCTCCTTGTCGGTCTGTACAATGGCGAAAGCAGCAGCAGTTGGCACCTGTATTTCATCATCATCCGAGACGTGCTGCGATGGTCCTCCCATGTACTCATCATGAAACATAAGTGGTTGGGCATCAGTGCACACAATCTCTTCCACTTCTGGGGCAGGGCTAGGTGGATGGCCCTGGGAAACCCTGCTAACAGAGTCATCAAAAAGCAGAAGAGATTGCTGCATGATTTGGGGCTCAGACTGATTGGCTGGTTTGCAAGAGGTGAGGTGAAAGACTGATGGACATTGGCTGCAGGTGCCAACTCTGAACTTTCATCAGGAGACTGGGTGGGAGACAATGTGAAGGAACCGGAGGCACTGTCAGCAACCCAATCTACTATCGGCTGTACTTGTCCTGGCCTCAACATTCGCACAGCCTCATTAGGCGCGCCGAAATACTGCTGAAGGCTCGGTCGCCTACTCGCACCTGAGGAAGGTGTTTCACTTGTGCGTGTAGCGGGCATAGATCGACCACGTCCTCTCCCTGCAACAGGAGCTCCACCAGCAGCACCACGACCGGGGCCACGTCCTTTTTTTGATGATCTCCTCATATTTTCAAAATTGATGATCTTGCTCTAAATGGGTGTTTTTGCAATAGCAGAATAGAAGGAAAATAGATTGATTGAATATGTCAGACTCCTGCAAACATGCAGAAAACACTGCAAAATTTTATTTTTTTGCAATGTTTTTGCAATAGCAGAATACACCCACAGTATGTAAAGCGTGTATCTCAAAAACTGCAAAACTGCAGAAAATGCTATGAAATTTTTTTTTTTTCACTCACATTCTTTTTTGGGATGGCACAATACAAGAAATATAGATCAATTGAATATGTCTATCCTGCACACATGCCGAAAACACTGCAACATTTTTTTTTTTTTTTTTGCAATGTGTTTGCAATAGCAGAAAACACCCACAGTATGTACATTGTGTATCTCACAGTAACATATGCAGTGCTAGTGCACTGAGCTTGCAGATAAAAGTTATATTTTGTCTGGCACTGGCCTCATGGCACTGTAAAAAGACTGTGCACTGCAACCCAGCCAGCTCTTAGAATTGATTTATGAATCTGGGATAATTCTCTCTCCTTCAAAACAGACACTCTCTAGGTATGTAAATCGCTGACTATTACTAATTAGAAGATATTTCAGGAATGTGGACTGACTCCTATCATGAAATTCTCTCTCAACAGCAGCCAGGAACCTGTCTAAAGCAGAGTGACTCGCTGTGCTGTGTGCCTGTAGCTTATATAGAGGCTGGGTCACGTGCTGCACTGGCCAATCACAGCCATGCCATGTAGGCATGGCTGTGATGGCTTGTAAGGGCACACTAGTGAAACTAACGTAGATTGGCTGCCCTGCAGCTTTTAAAAAGGCGCCAATACATCGCCCAACACCGGACCCGAACCCAAACATACAGTCAATTGTTGGGTTCGGGTCCGGGACCCGAACACCCAAAAGTCCGGTACGGACCCGAACTTTACAGTTCGGGTTCGCTCAACCCTAATCCCTAGCTTAAATCTAGTGGAACCAATTACCTTCAGAAGTCACCTATATAGTAAATAGAGTCCACCTGTGTATAATTTAATCTCAGTATAAATACAGCTGTTCTGTGAAGCCCTCAGAGGGTTGTTAGAGAACCTTAGTGAACAAACAGCATCAGAAAGGCCAAGGAACACACCAGAGAGGTCAGGGATAAAGTTGTGGAGAAGTTTAAAGCAGGGTTAGGTTATAAAAAAATATCCCAAGATTTGAACATCTCACAGAGTACCATTCAATCCATCATCTGAAAATAGAAAGAGTATGGCACAATTGCAAACCTATCAAGACATGCCCGTCCACCTAAACTGACAGGCTGGGCAAGGAGAGCATTAATCAGAGAAGCAACCAAGATGCCCATGGTAACTCTGGAGAAGCTGCAGAAATCCACAGCTCAGGTGGGAGAATCTGTCCACAGAACAACTATTAGTTGTGCACCTCACAAATCTAGCCTTTATGGAAGAGTGGCAAGAAGAAAGCCATTGTTGAAAGAAAGCCATAAGAAGTCCCTTTTGCTGTTTACGAGAAGCCATGTGCGGGACTGAGCAAACATGTGGAAGAAGGTGCTCTGGTCAGATGAGATCAAAATGGAACTTTCTGGCCTAAGCAAAACGCTATGTGTGGCAGAAAACTAACACTGCACATCACCCTGAACACCCCATCCCCACTGTGAAACATGGTGGTGGCAGCATCATGTTGTAGGGATGCTTTTCTTCAGGAGGGACAGGGAAGCTGGTCAGAGTTGATGGGAAGATGGATGGAGCCAAATACAGGGCGATCTTAGACGAAAACCTGTTAGAGTCTGCAAAAGACTTGAGACTGAGGCGGAGGTTCACCTTTCCGCAGGACAACGACCTAAACATACAGCCAGAGCAACAATGGAATGGTTTAGATCATATCCATGTGTTAGAATGGCCCAGTCAAAGTCCAGACCTAAATCCAAATGAGAATCTGTGGCAAGACTTGAAAATTGCTATTCACAGTCGCTCTCCATCCAATCTGACAGAGCTTGAGCGATTTTACAAAGAAGAATGGGCAAAAATGCCACTCTCTAGATGTGTAAAGCTGGTAGAGACATCCCCAAAAAGACTTTCAGCTGTAATTGCAGTGAAAGGTGGTTCTACAAAGTATAGACTTAGGAGGGCTGAATACAAATGCACGCCACACTTTTCACATATTTATTTGTTATTTGTAAAATCCATTTATCATTTTCCTTCCACTTCACAATTATGTGTGCCTCTTTGTGTTGGTCTATCACATAAAATCCCAATAAAATACATTTACGTTTTTGGTTGTAACATGACAAAATGTGGAAAATGTCAAGGGGTATGAATACTTTTTCATGGCACTGTATATCTCAAAATTAATGCTACCATCCAAAAAAGTCCATAAATCTTAATATTCCATCGCTGTGCATAGAACACAGTTTCATGGAAAAACACAGTTCATAAAGTGTCCGTGCTATCCTCCACCTGTGCTCACTGGCCGGTCACTTCATGTTAGGACTCCTGCTTTACCAGTGAGTTATAACAAGCTTTTCCCCTATAAGGGATGTGATCGGATCTGAATGGCGTGCTATCCTTCCATTTTCCTTAGTCAGCTCCCAGCATTGTGGATTTACACAGGATGACAATATATAAAAACAAAACACACAGCATCTAGTGCTCTCCATATTATGTACATTTATTTCCTCTATAAAAATGTATATGCTGTATACACTCACATAAATGCAAGAAATACACAAAAAGACACAGAATGTGAGCTAAAAGATATGTGGAGTCCAAACAAAAAACAAAAAAACAAAAGCACGCTGTCCAAGGAATTCTTTAAAGTGGTTGTAAACCCTTGTTTACAACTTTAGGTTACAGGTAAGCCTATATTAAGGCTTACCTGTAGCTAACAAGGATATCTCCTAAACCTGCACAGTTTAGGAGATATACCTGTATTTGCATGTGCTGACGTCATGCGGCACATGCGCACTTGCGACAACTGAAGCAACGGCGCTATATGCCGATGCTTCAGTTGTACTATGCCGATCTCGTGCGCATGCGTGGAGTGACGGTATCGCGGCTCTGGCAAATCACAGCGCCGGAGCCGCGATACCCGGAAGTCACTCCGGGAGAACATGTCGGCGGTCGGAGGGGGAGAAGAGGACCGATGCCGGGGCTTCAATCTCAGGTAAGTGATACATAATTAGCTAGTATGCTATGCATACTAGCTAATTATGCCTTTGTCTTGCAGGTTTTTTTTTTTTTTACGTTTTTTTTTTAAGAGGGTTTACTTCCTCTTTAAGTGAAAGAGTTAATTCAAATATCTATCTGACACCACTCTCCTTGCAGCTCTGTAATCAGCAGGAGACTAACAGCTGTGAAAATATAAAGAGAGATATGAGCGCACAGGCTCATGGTGCAAATAACGCAACAGACTGACAGGGGACGCTATGTGGTTGCCAAGACAACGCATTTCAGAGGGTGTGGCCTCCTTCCTTAGGTCCGCACTATGTTATCCGAGGAACCCTTTTATAGATATTAGCTCAATAAAAATTTAATTAGAAGTTATATTTACAAATTCATACATCTTACATTATTGTGCAATTCATTCAACCATTTTGTTTTTGCCAAATTCCTTATTGCTGGATTTCTTTTAACTGAAATGCTTATTAGCAGATTACTCTTTTCGACTCGAACATCGGGCTCATCACTACTGGTGATATAGCTTCAAAAACAATAATATAAAAAATGAAAAAATATATATAAAAATAAATATAAAAATATAATCAATGTCAGTGTTTCGAAAAATAGATCTCAAAAAATTTTGATTTTGAAAGATTATAGTGATGGAAAATATTAAATATAATCAACAAATTGCTAAACTGCTGAATAGTAGTGAATGTATGCTCCTATTAAAAAAATGAATAGGTATAAATAAAGGAATATATCGGGAAATATTATCTGCTCAGCTCGCATAAAACAACAGACGTAATCCGAACCATATACAATCACAAATGGAATGCATACAGATTGTATATACAGTGCCTTGCAAAAGTATTCACCCCCTTGGCATTCATGTTTTGTTCCCTCACAACCTGGAATTAACATGTATTGTTTGAGGATTTGCATCATTTAATTTACAGAACCTGCCCACAACTTTGAAGATGTTTTTTTTTTTTTGTTATTGTGAAGCAAACAAAAAAGAGGACAAAATAACAGAAAAAGTCAATGTGCATAACTATTCACCCCCCTATCATATACTTTGTAGAGCCACCTTTTGCGGCTATCACAGCTCCAAGTCGCTTTGGATATGTCTCTATGAGCTTGCCACATCTTACCATCTTACCATTTTTGCCCATTCCTCCTTGCAACACTGCTCCAGCTCCTTCAAGTTGGATGGTTTGCGCTTGTGAACAGCAATCTTTAAGTCTGACCACAGATTTTCTATTGGATTGATGTCTGGGCTTTGACTAGGCCGTTCCTGCACAATTACATGTTTCTCCTAAAACCACTCAAGTGTTGCTTCAGCAGTGTGTTTGGGGTCATTGCCTGCTGGAAGGTGAACCTCCGTGCTAGCCTCAAATCACACACAGAGTGATACAGGTTTTGCTAAAGAATATCCCTGTATTTTGCACCATCCATCTTTCCCTCAACTCTGACCAGTTTCCCAGTCCTGACTGCTGAAGGATGGTGTTCTTTGGGTGATGTGATGTGTTGGGTTTGCGCCAGACATAGCATTTTCTTTGATAGCCAAAAAGTTAAATTTTAGTCTCATCAGACCAGAGCACCTTCCTCCATACATTTTGGGAGTCTCCCACATGCCTTTTCGCGAACACTCAAAACGTGCCACTTTGTTTTTTGCTGAAAGTAATAGGTTTCTTCTGGCCACTCTGCCATAAAGCTCAACACTATGGAGCATAAGGCTTATTGTCGTCCTATGTACAGATACTCCAGTCTCTACTATGGAACTCTGCAGCTCCTCCAGAGTTACCTTAGGTCTCTGTGCTGCCTCTCCGATTAATGCCCTCCTTTCCTGGTCCGTGAGTTTTGGTGTGCGGCCATCTCTTGGCAGGTTTGCTGTTGTGCCATGTTCTTTCCATTTGGTTATGATAGATTTCATGGTGCTCCTAGGGATCATCAAATATTTGGATATTTTTTTATAACCTAACCCTGACTTCTCAACAACCTTGTCCCTTACTTGTTTGGAGAGCTCCTTGGTCTTCATGGCAGTGTTTGGTTAGTGGTGCCTCTTGCTTAGGTGTTGCAGCCTCTGGGGCCTTTCAAAAAGGTGTGTATATGTAATGACAGATCATGTGACACTAAAGCCCCATACACACGGTCGGACTTTTTCATGGATTCTGTCCGATCGGACAATGTTGTTGAAAAATCAGACCGTGTGTATGCACCATCGGACAGTGTTCGTCGGTTTGTCCGACGGACAAAGTCTTATCTCCTGCTGGAAAGATTTGCCGTCAACCCGGTCCGATCACACCAAACCCGATCGTGTGTACGGTTGTCCGACCGGACAAAGTGCTACGCATGCTCAGATCACATTACAAGACCAAAGCTATTGGCTACTAGCCTCTACGTAGTCCCGTCGTAGGCAACAAACGTCACCACGTTCAGAATGATCGGATTTTCCGACAACTTTGTCCGACCGTGTGTACGCAAAACCAACATCGGACAAAGTACGACGGACATGATCCGACGGACCTGGTCCGCGGATTGTCCGACCGTGTGTATGGGGCTTTAGATTGCCCACAGGTGGACATCGTTTCACAAATTATGTAACTTCTAAAGGTAATTGGTTGCAGCATAGCTTTTTATGGACTTCATAACAAAGGGGGTGAATACATACGCACATGCCAATTATCATTTTTTAATTTCTTAAAAATAGTTTTATGTATATATTTTTCTAATTTTACTTCACCAACTTAGACTATTGTGTTCTGATCCAGCATATATAATTCAGATTAACCACTTGCTTACTGGGCACTTAAACCCCCCTCCTATCCAGACCTATTTTCAGCTTTCAGCGCTGTCGCATTTTGAATGACAATTGCGCAGTCATACAACACTGTACCCAAATGAAATTTTTATCATTTGTTTCCCCCAAAAAGAGCTTTTTTTGGTGGTATTTGATCACCTCTGCGATTTTTATTTTTTGTTAAAAAAATTTAAATGGCTAATTTTTGTCCGTCATTGATGTACGCTGATGAGGCGGCAGTGACGGGCACCGATAGGTGGCAGTGATGGGCACTGATGGGTGGCAGTGATGGGCACTGATGGGTTACACTGCTAGGTAGCACTTTTAGGTGGCACAGCTGATCACATGTTAAGGAGCCGGGACCCTCCCCTTACTCGGATCGCTGATCACCCGAGTCTCAGAGACTCAGTGATCACAGCACGCTCTGCAGGGCGCACGCAGGGAGCGTGCACATTAGGCCGTCATATGACGGCCTCCCGGGAATTGACATCCGTGCTGTGGCCATCATTCGGCTATAGCGCGGATGTATAGTGGTTAAAAAAACATTGAACTAAAGGCTGTAATGTAACAAAATAGGTAAAAAGCCAAGGGGGGTGAATACTTTTGCAAGGCACTGTATATATATCTAAAAGGGCATCCTACGCAATTATCAATTTCATAGGCACAGTGAAAATCACAATAAAAATTATATTCACCAATATGCACGATGTCAAACCAGATGCATTCTGCATACAGCACAATAAAGCAGAATGCAACATTAGCATAAGGGAATAGTAATAAAGGGGGGGGGGGGGGGGAGGAGAGGAAAAACTAAATAATGGTACTAACCTCCAGCTCCTCATTGAGCCCCCACCCTCCCGGACTCATGGAATTCAAAGTAAATATCCAAATTTCTCTATGCCATAACTATAAAAAAAATCTCTCACCCTCAGGTAACTGCATTGAGATTGCTTCAATGCCAAACAACTCTAAACCACTGGTACTCTCATTGTGATGAATGCTAAAATGGAATGGCACACTATGTTTGGTAATACCCTTCTTGATGAACCTCTTGTGTTCCTAGTACGCATTGTACGAATGGTACGACCAACATAGCACAAGCCACAAGAACATCTCAATCCATATACCACACTCACGTAAATGGCATTTCAGCCATGCCAGCTGTAGTAGGCGTGTACACTTATGTCGGCTTACCGCTGAGTAGCAAAGGATGGCCGCAGGGTGATGTTAGATGCCAGGTTCTTCCCCACCATACGCGTTACGTCCTGGGTGTGGACTTCATCAGTAGGTGACCCCTACTAGGCAAGTTACCATATTTGAAACTCTCAACATTCCTGTCTGGGCATGTATTAAAGTTCAGAATTGCTACAGCAGATGCTGTGAATGGTGTGTGTTTCTGTTTGTGTGTGCAAAGTTACCCAACACCAGTGATGATCATTCTCAGCCTGCTGGTGCTTAGATTGTTGTTCCATGAACTGGAAAATCTCTGTGCAGGGCGGGGCTGAGAGTGCAATCATCATATTCCGGGGGCAGCAGTAGGATTGGAGACTGCTGACATCACATTCTGGTAGCAGTGGTGGGATTTGAGACTGCTGCCTTACGTTTGCACGATTTATCTGTCATATTAGCTGCCTTAAGCCTTTCCACAACTTGTTACAGGACAGGACTTGTGTCCATTCCAAGTTGAGATGGACATTGCATTTTCATCCAGGTAGGTGACTGAGAATTTCCAGCAGTCATTTATTACGGTTTGAAAGGAAGTGACACATTCTTTATCTTAAATGCCATTACTGTAAATTTGAAACCCAGATGGGGTTGTGGAAGGCTGATTTTTCCTGAGCTTCAGGTGCAAGAGGAATTTACCAGTACCGTTTGCGCAGGTCCATAATGTTAGATAGCGGGAGGCCACCTTATCTCATAAGTCATTGACCCTGAAAAATGTGGTTGTCTGATCTTTTTAGGGGACAAGGACTACAGGTGACATGCACCTTGGGACTTCTGAACTGCAGTTATTCCTCTGTCTTCATGTTTGCCTGCACCTCCATGGAGACAAGGTAGCAGACTGTTTGATATAAGGGTGGGTCCCGTGTCTACCTTGTGGATTGAAAGGTGTGCTCTCCCCAGTTTCTGTATCAAATGAAAGTTTGGGCTAAAGTGTTTGCAGCAGCCGTTTCCTTTGGGGAAGAGGTGCAAATTGATTTTGAGATCTGCCCTTACTCCTAGCTAACCAGTCTAAAGCCCCATACACACGGTCTGACTTTTTCATGGATTCTGTCCGATCGGACAATGTTGTTGAAAAATCAGACCGTGTGTATGCACCATCGGACAGTGTACGTCGGATTGTCCGACGGACAAAGTCTCATCTCCTGCTGGATAGATTTGCCGACAACACGGTCCGATCACACCAAATCCGATCGTGTGTACGGTTGTCCGACCGGACAAAGTGCTACGCATGCTCAGATCACATTACAAGACCAAAGCTATTGGCTACTAGCCTCTACGTAGTCCCGTCGTAGGCCACAAACGTCACCACGTTCAGAATGATCGGATTTTCCGACAACTTTGTCTGACCGTGTGTACGCAAAACCAACATCAGACAAAATATGACGGACAGGATCCGACCGACCTGGTCCGCGGATTGTCCGACCGTGTGTATGGGGCTTAAAGGTGGTCACACCCTAGAAAATTTTCAAATAAACGTTTGTACAAAAATTCACACAAGAATTTGTTGTACATTTAAAGACTGTACTACAGTCATTCGAAAGTACTTAAAAAATGTTGTTTGCCTTTAACATTGATTTTGGAATGAATGTCGTTGCTTGAACAAAAATCACATACACTGGTAAAAATGTTGTTCTAAGAAAATTTCCACCCTGCTCCTTCAAATGTTCTCATCACTGTGGTTGAAAACGAGCAATGATCTAACCCCACTAACAATTAGAAAACCAAACAAAGGTTCTTAAAATTAAAAGTTATCAAAAGTTTAGTGTATGGTCATCAGTAAAGTCGGTTTGTCTCTTCCTGCTGAAAACTGCCATTATATATGCTGCACTTTCATAGTGTGTTTTAAAACTGAACTCTGGGATTAGCAAATATTTTCTTAACACAACAGGCATGTATACTCTTACTTGAAACTTTGTGTATTTCTTCCAGTTCTGTGCAGTAAAATAACGTAAAACATTGCCTCTGAAATAAACAGCGGGTGGTTTTTCGATTCCCCCTATTTAAATTATAAATATGTATTATTTTGTCTGTTCCTATGATAAACTAGTCTATCAAAGCTCTAATAATATTAATAATGATGATATAATAACAATATTAGCTATAAAAATAAACACAATACTTAAAGAGGAGGTAAACCCTGATGGGTTTTTTTTGCTCTTTATTCCTCTGCAAAGTAAAAGTATAATGGGCTAGTATGCATCGCATACTAGCCCATAATTTAGCACATACCTGCAAACGAAGCCCGCGATGTCCCCGCTGCTGGCCATGTCTGTCTTCACCCCTCTTCCTTCCGGGGCCAGGGACTCTGGCTCTGTGACTGGCCCGAGTCGAGTGACGTCACAGGAGCCGACGGTTGCGGCATGGGTCCTGTAGAAACGGCATGATCTTGTTCTGTGTCTCTCAGCTGGGCTCAATGAGAAAGAGGGAGGTGTCCTTCATCACTGGCCCTCACATTTTAACCACTAGCCGACCAGCCGCCATCATTATACTGCGGCAGGTTGGCTCTCTCTGGCAAATCGTCATAGCTGTACGTCAGCCCTTTAAACAGCTATAGTGGGGCGCCCGCTGCATGGCGGGGGACCCAATGCGCGTGGCCGGTGAGTGCAATGTCCGCCAGCCATGTGAGATCGCGGGCATGAGAGACAGAACGGGGATGTGTGTGTGAACACACACACACATCCCCATCCTGTCAGGAGAGGAGAGACAGATCCTCTGCTCCTACTAGCTAAGAGCAGTGATCTGGCTTCTCCTCTAGTCAGTCCCATACCTATACAGTTAGAAACACTCATGAGGAAACACATTTAACCTCTTGATCGCCCCCTAGTGTTAACCCCTTCCCCACCAGTGACATTTACACAGTAATCAGTGCATTTTTATAGCACTGATCACTGTATTAGTGTCAATGGTCCCAAAAATGTGTCAAAAGTGTCAGATCTGTCCGCCGCAATGTCCCAGTTCTGCTAAAAATCGCAGATCGCCGTCATCCATATTGAAAAAATAAATAATGATAAAAATGCCATAAATCTATATAAATTTGGTAGATGCTATAACTTTTGCGCAAACCAATCAATATACGCTTATTGCGATTTTTTTTTTACCAAAAATATGTAGAAGAATATATATTGGCCTAAACTGAGTTTTTTTTTTTTTAATATTTTTTGGGGGGATATTTATTATAGCAAAAAGTAAAAAATATAGCTTTTTTTTTCAAAATTGTCACTCTTTTTTTGTTTATAGCTAATATAGGGCCTGGTTTTCCAGGGGAAAAAAAAGCCTTTACAATCACTTTAATAAATGTCTTATATTAACCATGTTGAGGCTTCCAACAGCCTCTGTAAAGGAGATTCCTGTAATAAAGATCATTCATCTGCTTGTGCAAGGTGACTGGTCTTGTCTATGCTGCCTCTAGGGAAGAGCCGAACACCCCCCAGTTCGGTTCGCACCAGAACATGTGAACAGACAAAAAATTTGTGCGAACATGCGAACACCGTTAAAGTCTATAGGACACGAAAATGAAAAATCAAAAGTGCTAATTTTAAAGACTTATATGCATTTTATTGCCATAAAAAAAGTTTGGGGACCCGGGTCCCGCCCCAGGGAACATGTATCAATGCAAAAAAAAAGTTTTAAAAACAGCCATTTTTTTCAGGAGCAGTGATTTTAATAATGCTTAACGTGAAACAATAAAAATTAAATATTCCTTTAAATATCGTGCCGGGGGGTGTCTTTAGTATGCCTGTAAAGTAGTGCATTTTTCCCATGTTTAGAACAGCGAAATGACATTTGTAAGGAAAAAATTTAATTTAAAACTGCTCACGCCTGTAATGAATTGTCGGATCCTGGCAACATCGATAAAAATCATTGAAAAAAACTGCATGGGGGGCGCATGTGCGCGATTGCGGGAGATGGCTGCCTGATCTCTGCGCTCCGCGACACCAGCCGCTATATCCTCGGCTGATGAAGCACATACCTACCGATGACACAAACCGAACATCCCCTGGGACAGCGGACATCACCAGGCACCCGCGGACATGCACCGATCGCACCAAAAGAAGCCGAAATACCCCAAAAAGGCTTCAACAGCTACTGCAGTCACTGTATCCAGGGGTAGCAAGATGGCGCCCGAACCTCCAGAGCCTGATGACACCACGAGACTCTCAGCATCTGCTTCAGCTTCCCCGGCAGTATCCCTCAGACCTGGTAAGCCCTGACACTCATGATGATGCTATGCTGGCAAAGTTCCGCTCAAAGAGATGAGATCTCCATACCCTCACGCAAACTATCCTCAGACCTCATGCGGGGCTTTAAAGAACTAGGCCACCGCACAAACCAGCTTGAACTTCGTATCGACTTAACTACTACAGTCCTGGAAGGTCATGAAGAAGAGGTAGATAAGTTGAATGCTGAGCTGGATAGCCTGCAAGATAAATTAGAGGACTCTGAAAACAGAGCCCGCAGGGAGAACCTCAGGATTCGTGGGTTACCTGAAATAATCACAGACTTACAAGGCACGGCCACAGTTTTCTTTCAGGAGTTGGCCCCTGAGATCATGCTGGAACGTCTTGAATTTGACCGCATCCATAGATCCCTGGCACCTAAACCCACAGAAGGTCCCCCCAGAGATGTCATTATAAAGTTCCATTTCTACCGCACCAAAGAAAGGCTCCTGCAAGCAGCCAGAGAAATTCCTGAGATCTCTTTTCAAAACCACTCCCTGCAACTGTTTGCAGATCTTTCTCCAGTCACGATTGCCAAAAGGTTTGCCTTAATATCCATACCAGACCCAAAGGACCTGGTAATGGACTAGGAGGGGAAACCCATGCCGTTTTTTTTCAATGATTTTTATTTATATTGCCGGGATCCGGCAATACATTACAGCTGCGAGAATTTTTTTCCTTTACAAATGTCATTTTGCTGCTCTCATTCATTACACTATTTACGGCCGCTATGTAAGCATCCTAACAAGGTGTGGCGCGTGGACTCCACCCTGCCTTTGGCCAATCATGGCTCTCACAGCATAACATGCTGTAATTGGCTTAAGCATGCAGGTCAGGTGCATTCTTTGGCCAATCAGCAGCCATCAATGCACTGCGATCTCGCAGTGCATTGACAGTTTCACCGTTCATTATGGGGCGTTCCGCGAACACTCAAATTTCCCGCGAACACCCCATAATGTTCGTATTCGGCGAACACCCGATGTTCGAGTCAAACTTACGTTCGACTCAAACATCGGGCTCATCCCTAGCTGCCTCTTGCACCCATCCTGTAGTGGTTGGGGTTTGCCTCGTTCCTCTTACTGCTCTGATTTCTGCACTGGATTTCTGCATGTGAACTGATAGCACATCAAAATGAGTCCAAAGTAAAAAAAAAAAATGATAGAAAAAAATCTATCCTACACTTTAAAATTGTATTGCTTTACCAAAATACAGACATCTTTTATTCCACGGAACATTTGGAGTGAGCAGAACCCATGTGCTTTATCTCTAAGTTTACAGACACCTTAGAGATGATAAAAGCATAACAGTATAGCTAAAGGCAAAACTTTTTTTTAGTTTTGGTTATAGCGGAGATGGATTAGAACACCTGTTCACCCTCCCTATTTTTCTTCTTTACCATTCGAAAGTGAAAGTAAAAAAAATCCCAAATTGTGGGTTGTCCCCAAAACAGTAATAGAGGGGAAATCTTCCAATGGGAACGCTAGTTCTGGTGACACTTTAACAATGTTGTTTTTTTTATACTATAGTTTTAAAATTCATAAACTTTTGCAGCTGATTACAATAGCAACACCGGGCACAGAGCAGGTCAAATGAGTGGCGCTTGTCACCTACTCCGGTGTTTGACATCATCAGGGATGCTGAAACCTCGAAAGGATTAATCTCGCAAAGTTACACTGCACTCTTACAATACTTCCTGGGGCAACACCCCCTGAGAGTGAGAGAAAAATGGGAGAGGGATGTGGGACAACTGGACGGTGAGGAATGGGAAGAGATATTTCAGGTGGTGAGTGTCTGTTCTCTAAATGTGGCCCACAGGCTTACCCAACTATACATTATTTTAAGGGTGTACTATACACCGCATAGACTATGGTTGATGGGATTACAATCTGAGGATACGTGTACCAGATGTCGTCGAGACCATGGGGATCTTATCCACCTTCTGTGGCGCTGCCCCAAATTACATTTATACTGGAATGAAGTGGTAAACTTGATTAATTCTGTATTTGTGCTGTCATTACCGGTTGATCCCAAAGTATGCCTCTTGGGGGTGGTGGAGGAATTTGTGTTGGCAGTTCACACCAGGGAGGCGGTAAATAGGGTATTGTTCCAAGCCAGAAGGTTGATCATGCTTTATTGGAAATCTGAGACACCCCCGACCTCGAGGGAATGGATAGGTAAAATAGGGGAAATGTTGCGCATGTAGAAACTTATATACCAGCATAGGGGGAGTACAAGGAAATATGAAAATCTCTGGGCCCCATGGCTGGACACACCGGGGCTCGCCCCGGTGGATCTAGTCATGGATAGACTGCTTGGATAATGGAGGGATAAAGTAAATGATTGTATTGGCTATACTGTAAGAATAAAGTGAAGATGTGCCTTTTTACCATATGCGTTTAAACAACAGGAAGTGTTATCTGCTGGTTTGATGTTGTTGGATGTATACCACCTTTTTGTTCAATAAAAACCTTTTTGTTGGTAAAAAAAAAACAATAGCAACACCACTGTATTATACCTTATATTAAAAGGTACATAATAATAATAATAGTGATAATAATAATAAAAAATGTTCAGGCCTATAGCTGAACAAAAGATGATAGCTCCAAACAGTCAATCGAACCAAGCAGATCTCCAGGGGTTTTTGGAGGGGTTTAGAAATGCTCCCACTTTTAAAGCCAAAATGTATGACTTTAAATATAGGTATTTGTTTGTCATGCTTGGAGTTCTGCTTTATTTAACTGATCGCTATCCAGCCTTTCCAGAATAATATCTTTGCTTACAATAATTTCTCACATTCTTCTACAATATTTTCATAATTATACAGAATTTATATAGCGTCAACAGTTTGCGTATCGCTTTACAATGTAGAGGGGACGGTAAAATTACAATACAGTTCAATACAATACCTTGGTAACCCTGATACACGTGGGGGATATGGTAGAGATTTTTTTTTATGATTTAGTGTTTCAGAGATTGTCCAGATGCTATGTGTGCATCGGTTTTGTAAAATGTTTGTAAGCACAGGTGGTTTGCAGAATGGTGAAAGCCCACACAGTTAAAATCACAAATTAAATAGAATTACAGCACACTTTTCCATCACAGTTTTTAGCCCCAGGTCTAATTTCATTATATCACATTTCCTACTGCCACACAAAGTCATTACTGTTCTAACCTTTGCAACCTTGGTCATAGAAAATCTAAAGAGAATCCGTTAGCAAAAAAAAAAAAAAGAGCTCATGGGCATGCAATGATTCTCTTGATAAAGCAACATGGTTCTTGTCAGTCTTTGGATTTATATTCTGAATATTACAGCAGGGCATTTTTTCCTCCCACTGGTGAATAATGGCAGGGCATTTTTTTTTCCTCCCAATGGTGACGTAACATTTTTCCCCCTTGACTCCAAAGCAATTATTCATCCACTGACAACTGACACCATAGCATTTTTTCTGTCACTGATGCTGGGGCATTTTTTCTTCCTACTGACTGGCATTATAATATATTCCGTTTGGCAGCACCCCAAATCACATCCCCAACCCATCACAAAGGGTCGGTGTTTTAGTGTTTCACAAAGTACAGATATGAACCATCTATGCCTTGTGTTAAAAAATGTGCAGTTCCATTTAAAGGTCCACTGTGGAATGTTGGAAGCCTATTAAAAATTATTTTTCAGCCTTGCTGCAATACAAATTAACACACAACATTGCTTTATACCCCGTACACACGAGCGGAAACCATCCAAGATTTTTCCGACGGAATTCCGCTCAAGCTTGACTTGCATACACACGGTCACACAAAAGTTTGCTGAACAACACTACAACACTCGTACAACACTACGATGAGCCGAGAAAATTAAGTTCAATTCTTCCGAGCATGCGTCAAATTGTTTCAGAGCATGCGTAGGAATTTTGCATGTTGGAATTGCTACAGACGATCGGTATTTCCGATCGGAACTTTTTCGGATCGAAAAATTGAGAACATGCTCTCAAACTTTTGCTGGCGAAAATTCGGCCAGCAAAAGTCTGATGGAGCATACAAACAGTCGCATTTTCCGAAGACAATCTCTCATCGGTCTTTTGCTGGCCGAAAATTCCAATCGTGTGTACACGGCATAAGTGTACTTGCATAGGGTACCACAAAGGCCTGAATCTGGCCTTAAAAAGGCAGTTTCTAGTTCAACCTATGTTCCAACTGTGGTATTTTTTGTAAATCTTTGAATGTCTTAAAAAAGGTATTAATTTTTCTTACTCTAATAATTTTTGTTGTTCAGAGAACCTACATTTTCTAGGCTCCATTAAAAGATAATTTAAATCTAACCGGTGGCCCTATCAACATAAAATGAAACAGATATACTCCCAAATAATTGAAAATCCCCAAATACCACCCTCTGAAACACAAGTACATTTTTAAAGCAAATCCTTGCAGCAAAAAAGGATTGCTCTTGATGGGACCACAGCTACAAATGACTGACTGCTGATCTCAAATCCACCACAAAATAAAATGAAAGGCAAAAAAGCTCTTAATAATAAAAATAGCAAAAAAGGAAACAAGGAGGTTGATTATTCAAAGAGCTACCAATACAGTTTCCTGCACTAACTGACCCTAATCTTTCCATTTGCAGTTTATCAGCTTTCTCTACAACAGCTTCCAATTTACTGACATATGGCTGGTCTGCACCCACCTTTTATAGTGAAGGGGTTGGGGTATACAAAAAGCCTTATTATGTATTATAGCTATTATGGTTTAAAATAAATTCTCCTTGGAGAATATGCACAAAAATTGTCAAGGTCATGAATCTCCAACACACAGGATTCAGCGTAGTGGTGATTCCAAACCTCATTCCTATTCCTGAATAGCAGGGTGCTCCCTGATGGGTTCCCTAAAACCAACAGGCAACCTATGGAGAGAGAGAGAGAGAGGGTTTTGAGCACCAGGGAAATCACGTTTATAAAGGTCTGTGCACAACTGTGCGAAAAATGGGTCTGGTTGCTAGGTAAGGTTCTCCCAATGACTGATTTCTCCATCGCTGTGAAATTGAGAACTCTGTTATCTAATGCATTTTGGGGCTGTGTGGCCCCTTCATTAATGTGGGTAAGAGTGTAGCGCTAAAATTTGTGAATAGGCTTGAAACCCATAAAACAAAGCCCAAAAAACAGAGCAAAACCATAAAACCATGGAATGTGCTCCCTGGGATAAACCAATCATATATGATAAAAAAAACAATGGGATGTGCTCCCTGGGATAAATCAATCATATACAATAAAAAAACAATGGGATCTACTCCCTAAAATGAACCAATCATGAAAAAATGTCCAATGTGCAAATGAGGTATAAACCATGAATATATAAATGTCCCAAAGTGATAAAACAATAAAGGTGTCAGAACGAGGCTGTCTTGAAATAGATCCTCCGGTGCAACACTTTGAGTGAAATATGGAATAGATGTACGCTTACCGGAACTGGGTGACCCCCTGTCAGCAACAGGGAGTCAAACAGGCATGAAAAGGCTCAAAAGGACCGTCAGACTGGACATCCCAAGGCGATCTTGATAGGCTCCGTGGAACCAATACCGACTTCACAAGCAAGATGCAGATGGTCGAACCATAGATGACTTGGACCAGCGACCATGAGGCAGGAACTCCGTGTTCTGATGAAAGGATTCCCGTGTCTGAAAATGCCCCACGGAGTTCCTGCCTTATGGTCGCTGGTCCAAATCATCTATGGTTCAACCATCTGCATCTTGCTTTTTTTGTCTCAGATTCACACATCTTCTCAATCGCCGTCAATTCCTCTCCTCCTCTTAGTGGCTGGGGAAGAGAGAGGACAAAATGACTCAGCTGGAGATAACGCCATTCATCAATCTGGAATAGGTTTTTTTTCTCCTTTAAATTTTGTATTGTGCTTATTTTCCCTCTGTGCAAAATGTGTCTCAATTGTGCCTCTTCACTCTTAATCCAATTTCCTCCTACTTGTCTTTTACCTGGTGCAAAATAATTATTCTCTTTTAAAACAATTAAAGGTGAGTTGTATTTCCACTTATTGTGCTTGTGTACCCCGTCCCATACCTTCATTGCATTTCTTGTAAGTGTAAGTGTATTTCTCCCCAGTGCTCTGTACTTAGGTGGTATCCATATATTATTTCCTAAGTTAGTTCCAGCCGTGATATGTTCTATCCTTGTGAAAGATATACAAATAGCGTATAAATGGTGCGCAATTCAACCTTAATTATGTGAGCATAGATCTTTAAAAATAATTATTGCCACAATGTCAATTGTGGTCAATAGTGCACAAGTGAAAAAAATAAAAATAAAATATATATACACTCCGTATATATAGTGCTGGAGGTGTGTGAAATAAAATATACAATCCTTGTATATAAATTAATAAGTGAGTATGTGATCCTTATTATAAAAGAAATGCCAAACGTGCATATAAAATCTTATTTAATAGGTGAAAGTATTAGTTGTGTTGGTAAAATGAAAAAAAGTTGAACGACGATTCAGTGATAGCAATCAAGATGATTGGGAATTGTGTGCTGTGTTAGAAAGATTGAAGGAACTCTGGCGTAGCAACAGGGGAAAAAGTCACGTGACCTGTGATGCAACGCGTTGGGAGGAGGAGCTTAGGTGACGCCGTGTGATACACGAGCTCAGCAAAAGGAGGAGAAGGGCTGACAGCCCAGGAGCGAAAGCCTGACCATTGACACTTTTTATCTGCACTATATCCACCTGGTACACGTGAGTGCATACAACTTGAGGCATCTCATGGGGAGTCTATAGTTAGCAATATTGCGCAATGGTTTTTGTTTGTTTTTTCTCTTTTTCATGTTAAAACCGGCTTGAGCATCAGGAAGATTTCAAAGAATCACCTATAATTGTACCGGCAACATTAAGGGAAGTTTTTGTTTCTTTCTTCCTATATATTTATAAATACCAATAGCGAAGTGGCCATATTTTATATTTATATTTTCCAAAATAGCAGTCTTTTTTTGCTTTTTGTTTCTCCAAACAGTGGGAGTTTAAACCAGCTGTCTTAATTGCTATATCAGTAATGCACCACTGCACTTTTAAAACACCAATCGCCTGGTGTATATGTTTATCTGGTTATCGTAGCAAATAGATTGCATACAATAGGATTGTATGGTGTATGGCACCAACCTTGCAATTAGAGTAATCGCCTGGTGTATCTGCATATTGTCGCAATTAGATTGTATTCAACACTAATTGTTTGGTGTATGGTACCAATCTTGTAGTCAGAGCACCTGTTGCTACGCCAGAGTTCCTTCAATCTTTCTAACACAGCACACAATTCCCAATCATCTTGATTGCTATCACTGAATCGTCGTTCAACTTTTTTTCATTTTACCAAACACAACAAAAGCCCCATACACACGCGCGGATTATGCGAGGACCAGGTCCGTCGGATCATGTCCGTCGTACTTTGTCCGATGTTGGTTTTGCGTACACACGGTCGGACAAAGTTGTCAGAAAATCCGATCATTCTGAACGTGGTGACGTTTGTTGCCTACGACGGGACTACGTAGAGGCTAGTAGCCAATAGCTTTGGTCTTGTAATGTGATCTGAGCATGCGTAGCACTTTGTCCGTCGGACTACCATACACACGATCGGATTTGGTGTGATCGGACCTTGTTGTCAAAAAATCTATCCAGCAGGAGATAGGACTTTGTCCGTCGGACAATCCGACGTACACTGTCCGATGGTGCATACACACGGTCGGATTTTTCGACAACATTGTCCGATCGGACAGAATCCATGCGAAAATCCGACCGTGTGTATGGGGCTTAATACTTTCACCTATTAAATAAGATTTTATATGCACATTTGGCATTTCTTTTATAATAAGGATCACATTTTATTTCACACACCTCCAGCACTATATATACGGAGTGTATATATATTTTATTTTTATTTTTTTCACTTGTGCACTATTGACCACAATTGACATTGTGGCAATAATTATTTTTAAAGATCTATGCTCACATAATTAGGTTGAATTGCGCACCATTTTATATCTTTAATTTTCTCTCCATTTCAATTTTATTTTATTTGCTTTTAAATTATATATCAGCGCTTTAGTATACACCAATTTTTATGTTCTATCTTTGCCCAACTTTTTTCCACCACCCTAGTCAAGTTTATTGCTTCATAATATTTTTTAAATTCGGTACTCCTAATCCTCCCTGATCTTTCTCCGTTTGTAGAATACTTAGCGCTATCCTAGGTTTTTTATTCTGCCATATTAGTCTTGTTATTAATATTTTAATCACTTTGAAATATGCTGGGGGTATGTAAATGGGGAGCATTTGAAGTTTGTAGAGTACTTTAGGCAGGATCATCATCTTCAGCGCATTTATACGCCCTATCCAGGACAGGGGTATTTCTGCTATTCTCTTTGTTTCCACTTTCACTTCTTCTAGTAATGGGATATAATTGGCCTGGTAGATCTTATCTATCGAAGGGGTTAATTTTACTCCCAAATATTTTATTTCTGTATTTTTCCAGGAGAATTTAAATTCTCTTTGTAAACTCTGTTCTTATCTCGGACCAATGTTAATATTTAATACCTCCGACTTGTCTGGGTTAATTTTAAAGTTTGAAACTTAATGTGTTCAATAGATTGGGCATAGTGATTCGGGGGTTGGTAATATAGAATAAAAGATCTGCAAATGCAGCTACTTTGTGGGTTTCTTTTCCAACTCCTATATCTACGTTCCTTCTTACTGTCGATAGTAGTGGCTCTAATGTCAATATAAACAGGAGGGGTGACAACGGACACCCCTGCCTGGTGCCATTATATAGCCTAAAAGGGGGGGACAGCACCCCATTAATTCTTATAGCCGCCATTGGGTTCCTATACAATATCTTAATTCTCTCCATCATTTTGACTCCAAAACCCATCCCTGCTAAAGTCCCCATCATGAATCCCCAGTCTACTCTGTCGAAAGCTTTCTCAGCATCTATCGAGAGGAGTAGACTGGGGATTCCCCCCTCACTCATTTTCTGGAGAAGAAGTAATGTTCTAATCCCATTATCTTTGCCCTCCCTCCCTGTTACAAACCCTACCTGGTCGGGGTGGACTAATTTCGGGACTATATCTTTTATTCTATCTGCCAATACTTTTGCATAGATCTTTATATCTATATTCAACAACGAGATTGGTCTATAGCTTGAGCAAATTTTTTTATCCTTCCCCTCTTTTAAGACTGTTGTGATCGTTGCCATTGATGCATCTTTACTTAGCTCATATCTCTGGCCCAACCCATTAAGGTATGCGCATAATCTGGGAGTCAATATTTCACTAAACTTTTTAAAATACTCCATAATAAAGCCGTCTGGCCCGGGGCTTTTCCCCCTAGCCTCTTTTATAACCCGGTTTACCTCTTCAACTGTTATTGGGGATTCTAGGTCCTGGGCCTTCTCCCCAGAGATCTGGGGGAGCTCTGCCCTCTGCACATATTCCTTAATCTTTTTTTCCCTATCTATACCCTGTGTTCCTGTCTGATTTTTGTTCACCGAATATAACTGCGCATAATACTCCTTAAACACCATAGCAATGTCTGTTGTCTTATTTACTATTTCCCCTTTTTTATTTAACATTTCCTCTATATAGTTGAGTGATCTTTTTTTCCTTAACATCCGCGCTAGGCATCGACTGTTTTTGTTGCCCCACTGATATCTCTCTTTCGCAATTCTATTATACGTTTTTCTATTTTCTACTTCCAGCAGTTCTTTTAATTCATCCCTCTTGACTACCAGATTATGTCGCACCCCTACATCTTGTTGGTTCCTACCATTCTTTTTTTTAAACTGCTCCAGTCTATAAATGTCCTCTATTAGTTCTTCTCTCTTTTTGTTTTCTTCCTTCTTCCTCCTTGCCCCCATTGAAATAAATATCCCCCTTATATAGGCTTTATGAGCCTCCCAGATTATATTACTATCTACTTCTTCTGTCTCATTGGTCTGAAAGAAGAGCTCCAATTCCCTTTTTATTTTATCCGCTCCATTTTTATCAAGAAGGGTCTTATTTAATTTCCAGGAGAATGGTTGTTTTTTTTTTGTTGTCTGGGATTCTAATCTTCATTTTCACTGGCGCATGATCTGCATATTATGTTCTACAAACCAGTAATCAATCCTTGTATACGTCCCATGCACAGGGGAGTAGAACGAAAAGTCTCTAGTCTTTGGATGTTGCACTCTCCAGGCATCCACTAACTGTAGTTGATGCATTTGATCCTTAAGAGCTTTTAATTGAGATTTCCTTGTCCCCCGTGCATGGGACGTACTGTCTAATTCAGGATCCATACAAAAACTCAAATCTCCTGCAATAAGCACTCTTCCCTTTTTAAATTCCCATAATCTTTTTAAAGTCTCTTTCAGAAATATTATTGGGTTCTTATTTGGACAGTATATGTTCGCCATTGTAAATTCTTTACCCCATAATTTTCCTTTCAAGAAAAGAAATCTTCCCTCAGGATCATTTAGTCTATCATCTAGAATAAAACATACGTCCCTATCTATGCCTATGGCCACGCCTTTTGATTTATTGGATAGTGAATCTCTGTAATACCAAGTCGGAAACCTCTGGGAGTACAGTCTTATTCTTGTCTCATAGGTTAGATGTGTTTCTTGTAAGAAGGCGATTCCGGCCCCATACCCCTCTATTTCTTTCAATATTTTGTGTCTTTTTCCTGGTGTATTTAGCCCTCTGATGTTATATGTCACCAAATTGACCGTGGTCATAGTTTCACTCTCGATATACCTGGGGACATATTCCCGTCCAGAGAGGCACTACTGAAGTCAGGACTGCATATTTTTTTCTCTCTACTCTTTACTTGCTGCTTTTTTAAGATGGTTTCCATAGCCCCCCCAATCCTTCCCCACCTCCTCCCTCGACCCACCCACCTCCCCCTCCCATCCCCTCCCTTGGCCCTTTGGCGGCCCTGGTGTCGTAATCTGGGCTATCCCCCAATCCCATCATTACGCACCCTATTTCTTGGGGTGTAACTCCAGCTTCAGCCTCCTACTTGCTGCCTCTCCTCCTCCCCTTGATCTAATGGGGAAGAGAGGAGGTAGGGCTAAGTGCACATCTGATCCCCGCCCCCTCATCCGGGGAGAGAGGAAAACAACAAAAAAAAAAAAAAAAGACACCGAAGGATGGAGCGGGCAAGTCCAGACAGTCATCCCCCCCGTATCCCCCCCCTCTCAACCAACTCTGTTACTCCTTTTCCTAAGCAGAGTCTAAGTCCTTCTTGTTCCTAGGTTCGATGCCAGGGTCCCCTTACTCTCCTTGTTCCATCCTCCTCCTGTCCACCGATTAGATCCGGGACCGGTATCTCCAGTTTACTGCAGAAATCCTGTAGTTCTTCTATATACTTCAACCTCGTCATTCTTCCATCTTTATATACAATTAGTGCTGTTGGAAATCCCCAGCTATATTTCATGTTTATGCTTCTTAAATAATCCAGTAGAGGTCTGAGTGGCCTTCTTCTAGCAAGTGTACCTGCAGATAAATCTGTGACGATCTGAAGAGTAATTTTTCCATATATTATTGGGGCTGTACCTCTGAGTTTAGTCCATATTCTTGCTTTATCTTCATACTGATGAAATTTCACAATAACATCTCGTGGTATCTCCTCTTTGAGTCCAGGAGGTTTCCTCACTCTGTGTACTCTGTCTATTTTTAGCTCTTCCTCTTCACCCCTACCTAGTAGGGGGTTGAAAATTCTCCTAATTTTTTCTTCTAGATTTTCTCCATTCTGCTCAGGTATGGCTCTTATTCTTAAATTCTGACGTCTATTTTGGTTCTCTTGTTCTTCTAATTTATAGAGAAATTCTCTATGATCTTTTTGGAGTTGATTCACCTGTATTTTTAATTCTGCGATTTCTTGCGTCTGTTTTTCCATCTTTTCTTCCGTCTCCTCTACTCTCTTCAATAAGTGGCTCAAATCCATCCTTACGTTAGTAATTTCGTTTTTGATCAGATTTTCCATTTTACTAAATAGATCAATCATATGCGCTTTAGTAGGGATTTGGGACAAAACGCTCTGCTCCTCCTTGTTAGTTCTCTCCACTCCTCTCTCCATCTCCGGCTCCCCCGTAGGCGTCTCTCCTTGGGCACCCTTTAATTTTGCCATCTCTTTCTTACTGCTCTTTATAGTTTGTTGCTTTTTCTCCATTCCTGGGCTTCCTGTGTTCCCTTCCTTGGGCGTTAAATATTTTTGTATCATACTAGTATTTATACTTGTATTCAGGCTTTCTCTTGAGACCTTTGGTTACGTACCCCTCTGCGTTCGCCCTTGTCAGCTTGCTGTTATTACTCCCCTCCACTGTGTACCACCCTTTGAGAGCTTTATTTGTTATGTCCTGTTTAATGCCATGTATATATCAGGTAGGTTACTATCCTGCAATCTCTTAATACAGTCTTTTCAGGCAATTCAAATAGTACAAAAGGTCTCAAAAAAATAAAAATAAATAAAAGAACCGGAGAGAGAGAGAGAGAGGGAGAGAACGGAGAAGAAAAAAAACAAAAAAAACTAAACAAAAACTTTTCCCTTAATAGGCGCATGTGTGTGACTATGATTTAGTCAATTCAGGTAAATCAAGCAAGATTCCTAGATTTAACACCATCTCATATTTTTCTTACTGTCCTTATTTATAAAGAAATTGGTGAGGCTTCCACTTATTAGACGCACAAGTGTGGCTGTAGTTAATCAGCTCAGGTAAGTCCAGCCTACTCCCATTTACACGTGTACCCCTGGTCGTTTCAGGTAGGAATTCAAAGCAATTTTGTCGGTTTTAGGCAATTTCAGGTACTACCCCTATATACCTGCACCTCTGCTATGGATATAGCTTGGTCAGTTCAATATTTCATGTTATTTATTGCGATTTTTATTGCGATTCTGCTTCACACATATCCGTTCAAGTGATTCAAGTAGTACACTTGTAAAACCTCAGTTCAAATATTTCCCATCAGTATTTCACATAGTACCTTAGTTATGATAGCCTTATCTCATATTTTTATTACTGTCTTGATTTATAAATAAATTGAAGAGGCTTCCACTTATTAGGCGCACCAGTGTGGCTGTAGTTAATCAGCTCAGGTAAGTCCAGCCTATTCCCACTTTCACATATATGCGATTTTTTGTTGGGATTCTGCTTTATGAATAAGTTGAGAAAGCTTCCACCTTAATAGACACACCAGTATGGCTGTAATTAATCAGATTCAGATGGCTCAGGTCTGTTCCCACCTTCACACATGTATCCGTTCAAATAATACACATATAAGACTTCAGTTCAGATATTTCATATCAAAATTTCACATAATATCTTAGTTATGATAGCCTTTTAAATGTGTTTTACAGGTTGAGAACTTTCATCTGTCTTCCTCTCTGTAGTGGCTATAGTTTGGTCACTTCAATTCAGGGATATCCTCCATTTCAGCAGTTCAGAATGTTAGCACAGAACACCTCTTTTTTTTTTTTTCTCCTTTGACCAAAAAAAGCACTCCACAGACTCACCCTCAGCTGCAGCCCATTATCCAAGCAGTTCATATAGATCAGTTTTGTGCTATATATCATGTGTGTCCAATGGAATCTTTCAAACAAAAATTCAACCCGTGACCTTTGTTCAAATATTTAAGGTGCATACCTCAGTTCTTAGAGAGCTTTTGGAGTGTAATTATCAAACAAAAAAACATTCACCTGCCTCATCACTATAATAGTTGTAATTAAATCGATTCAGGCTTCTCAGCCTTAAAGTGATTTGAATGTCTCATTTTTTTTTCCTTGGTGAATGCTCTGGTATGGCATGGCTATGGCTGTAATGTAATTATAATAAATTCAGGGAAATCAGGCTATTCAGAAAATATTCATATATAGTCTCAATTTGATTCTCATATTTCCTAAAATACACCAGCAGCAGCCTTTTAAGTATATTTTAAATAGGAAAAAAAAAAAAAAGAGAAAAGTTCATCTGCCTTCACCTCTGCAGTGGCTGTAGTTTTATCAAGTCAGACATCTCAGATATTCCATTACATGAAAAAGGATTCAAAAGATTTTTGCCTTGATAGGCGCTCAGGTACTCTGTTACCTATTTTACTTCCAGGAAAAAGGTTTTTCTTTTACCATACCTCTCCGCTGAATGAACCTGGGGATATCTGGACTCCGTGGTGGGGGGGGGGGGGGGGGGGAGACAGCCAAACTCCTCCACACTACAATCTCCACCATTCAGTGCTGTGCCTCTCATCCCGGGACAGGGGGGGGGGGGGGGAGATGACGCCTCTCTATGGTGCTGTTCCGGGCTTCTCAAGCCGTCCAGCTCTGCGGTCTCACCCCGCATCCCTCCCACATCCGGGCCTGGTGCATGCTCTCTCCAGCCTCCTCGGTGCTGCCGCTAGGCTCCGCCCCCACCCTCACAGCATCACATCCTGTTCCTCCTCCCGACCTGGAGGTTTTTAATGTTCGCCTGCCATTAAAATGAATGGGGCCCCCCGCGAACCTGCGGTTCGCGAACATTTGGGCGCGTTCGCGAACCGTCCCGTCAGAAGTTCGTCCATCACTATTGCTAAACCATCAAAATAAATTTGGTCCCAGCCATCCACATGCTCAGTGGCTGAATGCTAGCTTGGCTAAATTGCTAGCACTGTGACTGCTGCCTTTTCAGCTGGTAGACTCTGCCCCCTTTCGTGAATTTGTGGAATGTGCAATACCTCAGTGGCAGGTTCCCAAAATCCATTTCTTTTCACAGAAGGCCATTCCGGTTCTCTACGGGCATGTGGAAGGCAATGTCTTGGCCTTGTTGGACAGGGCGGTCAGCGGTAAGGTGCATATTACCGCTGACTCATGTTCCAGCAGCCATGGACGGGGACGTTACCTTTCTTTCACGACGCACAGGGTAACTCTGCTGGCAGCTGGGAAGGATGCAGGACAGGGTGCAGTATTGTTGGAGCTTGTTCCACCACCAAGCCTCCAAAATGCTAGTAGTAGTGATTCTGCCACACCTCTCTCCTCCACCCCGTTCTCTTGTTCTTCCTCTATGGCCTCTTCCTCTGCAGATTTGTCCTCAGAACCAGTGGTGCTCCGTAGGCCTTCAAGGGTCTACGCAAACTAGGCAAAAAGATACCATGTGGTGCTTGAGTTGGTCTGCTTAGGGCACAGGAGCCACACTGGGGCAGAGATTCTGTCAGCTCTGCGGGAGCAGACTCAGAGGTGGTTGACGCCACGCCAGCTTCAGCCAGGAATGGTGGTTTGCGACAATGGCACCAACCTCCTCTCCGCCCTCTGACAGGGACACTTGACCCATGTTCCCTCTTTGGCTCACGTCCTTAATTTGGTGGTGCAGCGGTTCTTGTGTAGGTACCCAGGTTTACAGGATCTCCTGAGGCAGGCCAGGAAAGTCTGTGGGCATTTCTGCCGGTCATATAATGCCAGTGCTCGGCTGGCTGACTTTCAAAATGAATGCAACCTGCCCAAGAACCGCCTCATTTGTGACATGCACACCAGGTGAAACTCAACATTGGCAATGCTACAGTGGCTGCACATGGCACAGCAGAGGGCCATCAATAAGTACCTGTGTGAGTATGGCACCAGGGCAGGGTCAGGGGGGCTTGACTTTTTTTCGCCTAGCTGCTGATCAAGGATGCATGCACTGTCCTGTTACCATTTGAGGAGGCCACGATGATGGTGAGCAGTGACAGTGCATGCATCAGTGATACTGTCCCTCTTGTCTTCCTGTTGGAGCACACGCTTCATGGAATAATGGACAGGGCACTTGAGGCAGAACAGAGGGAGGAAGAGGAGGACTTCCTTACCTCTCAAGGCCCCCTTTATCCCGCCGATCACACAGGAAGAGGGAGAGGAGGATGAGGATTGGGACAGCATGGAGGTGGAGCCCAGCACTCAGCATCAGCAGCAGTCTGAAAAAGGGATAATTTTTAGTCCCCAGAAACCCATGGACTTGTACGTGGCTGGGAGGATGTGGCTGTGGATCATGTCATCCTTAGTGACCCAGAGGACTCTGGATCGAATGCCTCAGCAAACCTTCGCTCCCTCTTCCTCCCTCTCCCTCCCTCCATCCCTCTCCCCCCTCCCCCCTCCCTCTCCCTCCATCCCTCTTCCCCTCCCTCTCCCTTCATCCCTCGTTCATCTCAGACCCTAACCACACCACCTTAAAGCCATGCCCACTATTTCGCTGAAACCACTCCCGTTTTCAACAAGTGCGAGGGGTCAAAAAGAAAGGGCAGGGTCTGGCGCCCCCCCAGCCTAAATCTTCACCAGCTACCACTGCTCACAACCAACTATATACAGAAGGATGTCAACTATCCCTGGCCCTGGAGGTTCTCATTAGATCAAAAGAAGCCTGGGACCTTGCTACACGTGGATAGAGATGGATGGGTAGTTCCCAGAGAATAATGACTCAAAGCACCCATGTGACTTACAGAAATTCTTGCCTGGCCCCCATGAGTTTCATTAAAGGTACTTAAAACATCTCAGTCTTCCACAGCCACATCTAACATTGAGATTTTTCAGCAAGTTCCTAAGCAAAAACAAGTGTCTCTTCCTGCACTCTTCTAGTACAGACATTGCCCTATATTGATAAACAATAATGAACAATTTGAAATATCTACTGCCTTCATTGAGTCATCTGTGCCTTCAATCTGCATCTTTGATTTTGGAAAGCTGAACCTGTTAACCCTCCGTGGCTGGTAGGTGGGTTAGAAGATGTATCATAGAGAAGGTCTGTAATTGTACACTGGCGGCAGTGGCTGTACAGTACGTAAGCAGCGTAGCAAGGCATTGTTTATTCTTAGTGTAGTGCTGATATTTTTGCCTATTAATGCTTTATAATGTAAGTTTATGAGCAGTGTCATAGCTTAGTATTTGGCACCATCTACTGGCCAAAAACAGGAAATGGAATTATTTTCCTTTTCTATAGCCCTATAAAGATAACAGGAAGTGACTGTTGTTTACATGTTTGGCTATGACCTACCTACCCAGAATGCCAGGTGACCTACCCATGATGCACCCTGTACTGAACTGCATGCTGGGCGCATTGGCCTGCCTGTAAGGACCTGTGAGGAGGTCTCCAGAGAGCGCGGCCTACAGCCACTGCGGAACGGAACATCCAAAGACTCTGACATTCATCTGATCGCTGGAGAGACGGAGTGACCAGATTGGGAAGGATACAGAGATCCAGAGGGTCCGGTTCATCTTGCGGAGCGATGTGACGGAGTCGGTGTAATGTCTCAGGCAGTGAGCTAGTAGTGTTTTTGTAGAGGATCACAGCTTCGGACTTATATACATACTATGTAGTTAAGTGGTTACACCTTATGGCAAATTACAGATAAATGAAGGAAGGTATGTTGAAGGATTAATTGGGGTTTATTTAGAGAGTTTATATACAGCCATAACTTAGGTATCAGGAGGTTCAGCAAGGCATTAGCAGTTCAGAAGTACAAAGTTTATGCAGTTCAGGTATACTTGCAGTGAGTTGCGTTATGCTGATGGGGACACTCCGTAGGTCTGGAGAGATGGTGGTGAAGCGTTCATTGGCCCAAAACGACGAGGATGAAGTGGGGCTCTGTCCGGCCCAAACGAAGAGGATGAAGTGGGGCTCTGTCCGGCCCAAAGGAAGAGGTGGAAGTGGGGCTCTATCCGGCCCAAATGAAGAGGATGAAGTGGGGCTCTGTCTGGCCCAAATGAAGAGGATGAAGTGGGGCTCTGTCCGGCACAAACGAAGAGGAGGAAGTGGGGCTCTATCCAGCCCAAACGAAGAGGATGAAGTGGGGCTCTGTTCACCCCAAACTTGGAGAAGTAAGCAGCAACGTGCGGCTGGTGCACTAGGCCTGGTAACAGGTTCCTAGCCCGAACGAGGAGTCATTGGCGGCAGCTGTTTAAATAGGAACAAGAGGAGGTATCAGGTGATGTGACTGAAACCTCATCAATGTGCTGAGGGGATAGTGGAGATGACTGAGCCCCCAGTGGATGAATCAGACATTACAGTGGGCCGGTGAGAAGCAAGACTGTGACCCTCGGAGCAGTTCCCTTCCTTCAGACCCAGTTTGGTGAGAGGGCTGTTGCCCACAGTTTCTTATGCACTTTCATACATCTAGACTTCAAAACAGTGTTTCTGGGACCTGTAGTCGCACGGAGGAGGATCTAATAAAGAGACTGGGTTAAGCAGGCCTCAAGCCTATTAATCACAATACTATTAGCACTGTATTTAGCCAAAGCAATTACAGGTGTATCACATCCCAGGAACAAGTCCAATACTCATCTCAAGTTAACTCTTGTTATTCCACTGTTGGATTACAAATTGTTATAAACACTAATAGCTAGCAGAAGAAAGAAGATCAAAGACGGCATCTTGTATTGCAAGGCCTTGCACCTTTATTAAAGTAGGGGGAGCTCCCTTGTAGTTGTGTTGTATCATATTTATCATCTTCTCATTCCTGTATTCACCAGGGTGTGCTGGAAGTGGGAAGGTGCCCAGAGTAAGGCGTAGCCATTCTGAGCACTAGTCCTAATTGGAGTCACATTCTCAGAGGTCACCTAAGACAACTGTACAGGTACAATCTATTGTTTAAATCTATTGTACTGTTACATTATGTTTATGTGACAGTGCAATTACTGTAATTATTACTTTAATATAACCATAGTAAAAAGACGTTCTTGGTTAAGAACTTTGGTGTGGAGTGTTGTTCCTTCTTCAGCAGCAGGTGGAACCATTGGATACCCAGGTAATAACAAAGGTATACTGTTATTATATTGTATATTGTGGGGTTATGCTTCACCATTAGCTCCACACCAACATTGCATCACAGCTGTGTCAAGGGGACTGTGCCAAGTCAGTGGGGTTCACTACCAGAGTACAGGCCCAAACAAATTCAGCAGCTTCATCGGGGGTCAGTGCTACATTAGCTATCCTTAAAAATTAGAGTGTATTATATCACAGACAATAGCTACACATATTGTAATGTGACTGGACAGTATGTGTCAGGAGAAAACCAGCCATAACACAGGTGAAGACTCAAGGCACATACAGATGCGCATGTGCAGGACTGCGGGTGCTCGTTTTGGTGGGCACACGCACATGCAAGTACACACACTGCTGACACTGGCACCAAATGGACTATTTAAGTGCAGCAGTTGTACTAGTCAGTGCTGTTTGAGCTGCAGCTCTTCCTGTGTTCCTGTGCCCATTCTTGTACCTAATTTCTGTGATTGACCCAGCTTGTCCTGACCATGCTTGAACGCTACCTGCCCTGACCTCGACCTGTCTTTGTATTCTGCTTGCCTCTTGCTTATCTTCATGTTCCAGTGTTGCTGACCTCTGTCTGTATCCTGACCATTCTCCTGCCTGCTGTTCATTTCTGGACCTGGCTGTCTGTTGCTGACCTGACTGGTCTAACTACACATCCTGTTTACCTGTCTGCTCGGCCCCATATGCTGCTTACCCGGTCCTTGATGGTCATCAGCCTGCCACGTGTTACCAGTCTACCCTGCACCCGTGACCAGTCTAGGGTGACCCGATTTCCAAACTGCCATTCAGGGACACCCCATAAGCCCCCCAACCCCCCCCCCCCCAAGCACGCCCTTAATGCCAGCCCCAAAAAATATGATTTTTGATACTTTTTTTTGCCAATTTTTGGAAAAACAAAAGCAAACAGTGGTCACCAGTTTAGACAGGTGGTATACACTCTCTACATATATATTTTTTATTGCCCCCACTTGTCAACCTCATTTTTTTATTGCCCCCCCCCACTTGTCAGCCTCATTTTTTTAATGGCCCCCACTTGTCAGCCTCATCTTTTATTGCCTCTCAGGGCAGGGCCCCACTTTGTCAGCCTCATTTATTATTGTACTGTCCCCAGCCCCAGGGCCCAGACTTGTCACTTGACCTGCACCAATCAGGTTCCATTTGCTCACCTTTTTTTCTGGACTGGTCTGGTGTGGTGAGCGGTTGAGTGCTGGTCTTTGTTCCCAGGCTGGGGGGGCCCCCCTCAGGCAGTCAGGCAGCTTGGGCCACGGGCGGGAGGAGAAGAAGTTGAGCAATGCACTGTGGGAGTCGGGATGGGCAGCCAAGCCGTGGATCTAAGCCAGCCAGCACTGCTGAATGCCGCCACCTGCCAGGAGGTCACTGAAAACTGGAGGAGTCAGGAGGAGACACAGTGAAGACGCTCTGGCTGCTCTCTCTGGGTTCTGCTGCCGCGGCCAGAGAAGGAGAGGAGGTGGGTGGACTCGGAATGCAGGGCAGCTCTGGGTAAAGGCCTTGCTCCTCTCGGCCTCGCTCTGAGACTCTGCGAATGTGACGTCACTGGTTGCTAGACACCAGGTGGGGCGGCCCTAGCAACCAGTTTGGCAATCTTCTATTAGGGTGGCTATGTGTCCTCATTTCTTTCCAGTACACTATATTGTCCCAGAATGAAGGTGCTCGAGACACGGGACATAAATGCGAATTGTGGGACAATCCCGGGCAATCCGGGACACATGGGCACCCTAGACCAGTCACCTGCCAGCCAAGCAACTGCCAGCCTGCTGTCTGCCAAGTCCTAGGTCTGCTGCTCTTGCTGCCATCTGCTGTGTTGGCCATCTGATCCATTTCTGGTGAAGCACCTGCTCTTCATCTGTGCAGTCTGCTAGGCCATTCACAGGCACTCATAACTTCCTGTGCTCTCGCGGTCATTGCCTCATTACCACTGGTCTCTGAGCCAGAGTTGTAGGAGAGGCCTTCCTCTGCACGTCAGGCTCTACCATCAGGTACGTGACAGTATGTAAGCACTTTGGTTAGGCAGTAGTGTAAGAGAGAGTAACAAGACATGTTTTATCCTTAATTAAAAATTAGGCTCGGTTCACACTGCCATGACCTTAAAGTTGCCCGACTTACAGTGTGACTTTGCCAGTCAACTTTGGCGCAACTTCAGTAAATGCCTGTGTATTCGTCTTGTAATGTTGGATCCAAATCACGTCAATCAAGATGAGGATCAGACTTGAAGGCAACAGCCATTAAAGTCTATGGGCCCAAGTCAGATAGAAGTGGTACAGGAACCTTTTCTAAAGTCGGCACGACTTCAGTGGTGCTAATTAAGGCAGCTCTCATTGACTAAAATGGGATTTCACATGTCACGCGACTTGGAGTCTCACAAGTCGGATCCCAAGTAGCGGCAGTGTGAACTGAGCCTTAGAGTGTATTATTGCAGAAGCAATAGCAACAAATATATTGTACAGTTGCTGAACAGTATGTATTCAGCTTGGTAAGAGACACAGAGCAGTTGGACTTGAAGATACAGAGCTTGATTTACCCTGCAGCAATCATTGGAAATTTTGCAGCTGGGGCCCAACTGTGAAAACAGTATGTTTCACTTTTAAATTTATGGAGCACCAGTATAGGCCAGGAGAGAAGGCAGCAGTGCCAGCTAGTAATGGTTGGAGTCCAGCAGAGGTGGCATAAAAATGGTAATGGTGGCAGGTCAGGAGAGGTGCCAGGAGTTGACAATGGTGGCAGGCCAGCAAAGGTGGTAGGAGTTTGTAATGGCGGCAGTAACAGGCCAAATTAGGTGACAGGAGCTGGTAATGGTTGCAGGCCAGGAGAGGTCGCAGGATCTAGCAATGGTGGCAAGCAAGTAGACATGGTAGGAGCTGGTAATGGTGGCAGCAGCAAGCCAGAAGAGGTAGCAGGCTAGCTGAGGTTGAGGAACTGGTAATGGTACCAGGCCAGGAGAGGTGGCAAGAGTTGGTAATGTTGCCAGTCCGGAAAACGGGGGGGAATTCACCATTTTTCTTTGATGTATGCCAGAAAAATTTAGTCTGTAGCACAAACTTCAGTGCACTTGTAATAGATACTGATCTAGAACTTGTTCGCTTTTATGAAAGTGTTAGGGGGATTCGTCTTTTAAAATCTTTTGGAATGGTAACATAAAATCTGCCATTTTCCCTTTGCATTGGGGAATCAAAAAGGTTGGCACTTGGTAATGGTCCCTTCCCTTAATAGCCAGAACCCTGGGGTCCTTTGTCAGGCATTTTAGCATCAAAGAGCCCATACATTACAATTTGCCTAAAGCAGAGGATGCTGAGTACCCAGTGTCCTCAACAATCTCACTCCACCAATGTACAAATCACAGGATTTGGGAGGGGTGAAATGCCCCTCCAGAAGCCTTTCCCATTTTCTCCTCCTCCTCACTGCCATCTTCCCAACCTTCTTGTAATAATCCTTTTCCAAACAGGGATGGAGGTAATAGGCAAAGGGTTCTTCTTCTGTGCCTGCCTCCTCTTCCGTCTGCACTTCTAGTGCCCAGTCTATCACACCATGTAATGTGTGCTCCAGCAAGAACACCAGGAAGGTTGTGTCACTTATCTCCGTCTTGTGACGGCTCACCATTCTGGTCTCTTCTTTGAATAGTGAGGAGATGCTGCACACATCCTGACCCAGGAACCACTGACATGTTGAGAAAACCCCAGCTACCCAGGGCCTGAATTGTCTGGTGCAACCGCTGGGGTTGATATTGATTTAATCAAGGCAAATAGACTGCACTTTGCACTAATTTTCCTTAGGAAATATCAATGTGGTGAAGCTTTACTTTGTAAAGAATACTCAAATAGATGCAAGGAAAATAAAAAAATGAACATTTTTGCTTGCACATGATTGTATGATGGAAATCATCATCATATTTTCTATGCTCTGGGGAAAATTAGTGCAACTGCACTGGCAAAGTGCACAATTGATTTGCCTTTAGTAAATATGCCCCATAGAGTGCTAGCAATTGGGTGTATTGTATATCAGGCGGTTGGCAGGCAGTTTGTGTTGCTGCTGCATGACTATAGTATAACAGATGTCTGTAACTGCTACCCAGCCACCCACTCCATACCTTTTTCCCCTTTCCCATTAAAGGAGACCACACCTTGTTGGAGTAATTAGTGGGTGTAGCAGCCCCTTTATTAAATAACCAATATCTGTTGCCTGAAAACTGATGGTGTTGGTCTTCTGCAGGACATGACCCCCCCCCCCACCCAATTAATGTAAATGATCAACCATACACTGCGGTCCTATTAACTGTAACTAGGCCTCAAGCTGACATACTAGCTCAAAGACAACCAACTATTGACCGCAGGTCACCCTTTCACCAGATTCTATATAAATCCTTATGTGGAATATCATCAACGAGCCCATATCTCCAATGGGTCCCGCATCACCTTCTCTGTGGGGAGGGGGTATCTTCCTTCACCTGCAACGACCAACACCCGCCACTGCTACGACATCCGCAAAGAAACTCTGAAAAGGAATATGTATTAGCACATGCAACCGGTACCTAAATTCTGACGACTGACGCTGGGGCGGGATACGCTGCTGCCTTACCCGCTCCCAGCTCCTCCCAATTTACTAACCTGGCCACTCCCCACCATGGCATATTAACTTTCCCTGTTAACTCATTCATGCCAGCCCTTCGTCCATTATTTCGTGCTTTCCTACGGGCTGTTCTTTTCACTTACAGGGTATGACTGCCTAAAGTGGCCGCATACTCTTCTAGCTTGCTGTGGGAATTCCTGGATGCCAGGGCTTAGCAGAACAGGAGGAGGAAGAAGGGGCAGCTAAACAGCAACTGAAGTTGGTGACGCACACATAAAAGGTAGTCCTAGAGAAGACTGTTGAATCCATGCAATCTGTGTACATGGGGGAGGCACACACTAAGATAAATCACAGTAAAGTAGCACAATACAGCACTGTGAAGAGCACTGTATAGCACTGTAGATCACTGTATAGCACTGTGCAGTAAAGGAGTAGTCTCTCCTTGCAAACAGGCTGTCAATTCTCCCTATCTACTCAGACACACACACTGATAAATTACTGCTGGAAACCCTAACTTTTATAGTACAGGGGCTGGCACATAACACAACCCCCTTTATTGGCCAGTCTAAGAAACCTGACCTACGCTCAAATGACAGACAGTGATATATTTGTTTTGCTATGGTTGCACATGGCTGCCACGAACTTTGCATGTAGTCTGATTGGTAGATACTCTATAATGCTGCTCCTAGAATAACTGACCACCCTTGCGCCAATAGTACCAAACAATGTGTGGATAGATGTGTGTGTGATAAACACCACCTATTTAAATCCCTAAATGTGAATAACCCCTAGCAGCCACTTTAAAACTGTGTAACCATAAAAAGTGTGATTATAATCAAACTAGTAATGACAAGTGAAAAATATAATCAAATGGCGCTTAAAAAAGAAAAAAAAAAAACAAAACAAAAAAAAAAAATATATATAGACTACCAAAATATATAAATATATATAACACCACGTGAAATAGTGTCCGTATAATGATACAACAAACAATCTTCATTAATATTTGTGCAAATTCAAAAAAAAGTGTGATTCAATCTTCCAAAGAAAAATAAGTCCACCAAAAAATCTTCAATAGAATAATCAAATAAATCTTCCACCACACCAACTTGTGTTCCCTCTCCCAATGAGACCGCACTCACCGGATGGTATTGCCTCGCACTCTCGTGGTTGGCAAATATAGCGATTAAACCCCACCTGGGTTACTTGTGCGATCACTCCAAACTTGCAAACTCCATATGTGAAAACAAATAAAAAATGTGCCTCCACATAGCGTGATACTGTGATAAAACTTATTTATTCAAATTCAACCTCACTCACACTTCAATGTTTCAACTTACAAAAACACAAATGTAAAAAAGCCGAATACAGCACACAATCCACTGCAACTTTTGGATAACAGATGGGCCGACAGAGCGCACATATGATCACCAATGGGTAAAACAACTGGGTTGAAAACTGGGTAACAAGTGATCTCACCACCCCTCGCAGCTCTGCTCCTGGTGTGGGTTCTTTCTCCAGGAGTCACTTCAGTGAGGTTGCCGGGTAGTGATCTCAAAAAAATAGTGGTAGTAGAGGAGTCCGCACACAAATTCAAACAATTATACACAAAAATTGAAATGTTGAGTATCTCAGTGTCCGTGTAGCCACGCCTATACTTGACATGTTTCGTCGGTATGACTTCTTCAAAAAGGGAAGCGTTCGGTGTCCGTGTGGCCAACTCCCTTTTTGAAGAAGTCATACCGACGAAACATGTCAAGGGCGTGGCTACACGGACACTGAGATACTCAACATTTCAATTTTTGTGTATGATTGTTTGAATTTGTGTGCGGACTCCTCTACTACTATTTTTTGAGATCACTACCCGGCAACCTCACTGAAGTGACTCCTGGAGAAAGAACCCACACCAGGAGCAGAGCTGCGAGGGGTGGTGAGATCACTTGTTACCCAGTTTTCAACCCAGTTGTTTTACCCATTGGTGATCATATGTGCGCTCTGTCGGCCCATCTGTTATCCAAAAGTTGCAGTGGATTGTGTGCTGTATTCGGCTTTTTTACATTTGTGTTTTTGTAAGTTGAAACATTGAAGTGTGAGTGAGGTTGAATTTGAATAAATAAGTTTTATCACAGTATCACGCTATGTGGAGGCACATTTTTTATTTGTTTTCACATATGGAGTTTGCAAGTTTGGAGTGATCGCACAAGTAACCCAGGTGGGGTTTAATCGCTATATTTGCCAACCACGAGAGTGCGAGGCAATACCATCCGGTGAGTGCGGTCTCATTGGGAGAGGGAACACAAGTTGGTGTGGTGGAAGATTTATTTGATTATTCTATTGAAGATTTTTTGGTGGACTTATTTTTCTTTGGAAGATTGAATCACACTTTTTTTTGAATTTGCACAAATATTAATGAAGATTGTTTGTTGTATCATTATACGGACACTATTTCACGTGGTGTTTTATATATATTTATATATTTTGGTAGTCTATATATATATTTTTTTTTTTTGTTTTGTTTTTTGTTTTTTTTTTTAAGCGCCATTTGATTATATTTTTCACTTGTCATTACTAGTTTGATTATAATCACACTTTTTACAGTAATAATTCTACCCTCTGCATCAGCAGGGTACTGGTTATATTTCTGTGGACATTTATGGCTGTGTCTGTATGGTACTATTTATGTTTCTGTGGACATTTTTGTTTTTATATAATAATCATGTTGATTAACAATATTTATGATGTCCACCAAATTTTTCCAATGCAGGCAGAGTTGTGATTTCAAGAAAATATTCAAAATAACAAAAAATATATTTCTTGTGGGATAAGCTGGTTCTGAGGACTGTGCTGCTTTTACTAGATATGTGCGCCGTCAATAAATTTGTTTTGTTTCGTTCTGCTCCGTTCCGTATTAGAATTAATTCGTGTCCGAAATTCAATTTGTATTTGTACGAAATACAAATTTTCGTTAGGTTCATTAACTTTTCGGAACAATTACGAATGTTCGTTATGATGAATTTATCATTATGAGGGGCTCCTCATCCCACCATCCCTGTGCTGTGCTGACTTCCTGGGTTTTTTAACTTCATCATAACAAAATAATCGTAATTAACGAACATTCTTATTTTGTCCGATTCTGAATTTCCCAACGACTACCAGTACCAGTCTCCCATTCCTATATTGAAAAAAGGTCCTTTTTCAAGCCCTCACTCAGCAGCAGAAGAAAACCTCTGATTGGTCAACAAAACACCAGTCACGTTTCGGTTGTTATGAAATTTGGATCCAAAATTCGTAAATGAAATTTCGTATTTCGTACAAAATTCGGAAGCATAGCAATTCGTATTTCGGATCCTCCCGAATGTACGAATTTACGGTAATTTGTACGAATTTTTGATTCGTACGAAACTAATCACACATGTCTAGCTTTTACTCTGCCAGCATAGAGCACTGTAGTGTGAGTGCTGAAAGCAGCATTTTCACTGAGAAAAAAAGTATTTTAAAGCTTTTTCTACCAAAAATCATGCACAAATGCTAGTTACAAGTGACGCTTTAGATATTAAAAGTGGTGGAACTTCTAGGATTTACTTTTGGGTCCACTCCAATTCAGCCACCATTTCTCAGGCTCTCTTCTGGTCTGTCTCCTCCCATCCAGTATGGTCATCTGCTCTGCCTGCTCCACCTCTCGATGCTCAATACCTGAAAAGAGTAAGAGACAAAGCAGATTATATGTTCCTTCCAACTGTGCCTAAAAACATAGCTCACTGCTCACATTTCTCTATCTGCCCAAACTATTGTAGGGTGCCCACTGTTGCCTTGAAATACTTTCACGGAAAGGCATTGACTTCCAACGTAACGAATAAACTTGCATGTCTCTCCGTGCTGTCCTGGGAAGCACACAGGCTTGCTGTTGTTCAGCCTTCACAGCATGGCACATTTTTGCAAAATGCCCCATTTTATGGCAACAGAAACACTTAATGTGACTGAATCTACCATTCCCAACCATTTGCTTCCACTTCTTAAACAATGCTGGTGTAGGAATCCCATCTATTTCCTCTCTAGGGACCCCCACCTTAAGTAAATCAATCCACATGTGTCTCCTGGAGATCATAGGCCTTGCTTTCCTTGTATCTGACTCAACTCGGTCATTTGAGCTGATCAAATCCTCTGCTTCCCGGTTATGAGAAGTAACAGTGGCACATGTCCTACTTCTGCTTACAGGCTTTGGGCCTTTGTCCTTTGTTAGAGCATCATTAGACTTGGTCTTGAGGGCTGCACACCGCTCATTCAAATCTTCAGCTCGGCCTACAGGGGTTTGAACACACTTCAAAGCCACTGCAGGTTTAACTTTGATTACCCTCCTTTCTAAATCTTTTTCCTTGCTTGCAGTTTCTTCCAAACACTTGGATGCCACTACAAGCTGCTCCTTCAGTAAATCTCTTTCTAATTCCGCCTTTTCCCTCTTTTCAGATTCAATATGTAGAGCGTGCAGGAAGTGCAAACCAAACACAGCAACTGCCCGCATCTCTCCCTTACTGAACCCAAAACTTTTGAGACTAAAATCTGAGGAAAGATCACAGACTCCATCCCCCCAAGCTCTGTTCAAAGGAGACGCATATCTAGCTAGCTCCTTTGCAACAGGCATCCACTGACTATTTCTGGCCCAGATAGGAAGGGTGCACGCCTTCAAGTCCTCCTGGACACCAGAAATCTTTGCAGCCTTACTCCTCCTAAACAGTGTACGCAGCATTTTTCCCCCAGCACAAGCAACAAAACACACTATATAAAACAGGTCTGCTTCAGTTGAAATTTTAGCACAAATAACGGCCGAGCCCCCAAATGTATTGCCTGCGTTTATCTATTAAGTTCTTGTGTTAAAACCAAGGAAGACTAGACTTCTGAAGTGTATTAATGCTTTACTAAACAGGGAAAAATCTGCACATACAAACTGTAGGATGAACAATACAATACATCACAACTTATAGCTTCACATATAAGCATGTATAATATGTACACATTAAGTAAACTAAACAATTACTCAACTTAGGGGTTAAGATGTCCTTCATAGTTCCTTGTTCTCACAAACGCGTCTCCAACGATATCCAGTTCCTCAAAGCCATCTTGTCCTTTGGGTTACCCTCTGCTCTGATTATACTGCAGAAAAGATATTTGTACTTTCTGTAATATGTTGATCAGATTTCCGCAAATGAAATCTTAGTTGTATATCATTTTGGTTTGTGTAATGACAAATCAAACTAAACGTGTTATTTTTAAAATGCTTATGCATGCTTGTACCAACATCCTCATTAGTCTACTTTATTCTTTTCCTTCCAGTCTTATTGATTCATGCAATTGCCATGGTTAAACAATTTATCTGTATCATTCAGTGCAGACCTGTGTTTCAACAAAATGTACGCTGACCTCCATATACAATGAGTTCTGTTACATGTTTACATTGTGACGGCACTTGTTCAAACAAATTATGTTTTATCAGTACTCTAGATGCATCCACCATACATCTTTATTTTATCTTTGTGGTAATCACCGTTTCTGCATTTACTGAATTACACAATGTGATTGAAACATGGTTTTCCCTGTTATAGCCTTCTTACTGGAAAGATAACTGACATCTATATAATAATTGCAACCACCCAAGCTATATTCTTCTAAGGTTTCAGTGCATTCATTGGAGCAGGTTGCCAAGGATCCCGATGGGTACAAGAGAGGTACAGGGACAAGGAAGGCCAGACAATCCGTGAGTAGGGTTGCCACCTGTCCGGGATTCACCCAGACAGTCCAGGTTTTAAATCCGCACATCATTGGCAGCCCCACAGCATCAGTCCTCCTAGCTCCCTCTCCTCTCCCATCTGTTTCCAGTGTTTTTAATTATATTGGTACTGGGGTATGGACAGCCCTGGGGGGATTATACTGGGGGGCAGACTGGCCTGTAGGGGATTAGACTGGGGGGACAGAATGACCTAGGAGGATTATACTTGGGGACAGACTGACCTAGGGGGATTATATTGAGGGACAGAATGACCTTGGGGGACTATACTGGGGGACAGACTGACCTGGGGGGATTATACTGGGGGACAGACTGACCTGGGGGGGAATATACTGGGGGGGGTTATACTGGGGAACAGACTGACCTGGAGGGATGTACTAGGGGACAGACTGACCAGGGATGGATTATACTGGAGGACAGACTGACCTGGGGGGATGTACTGGAGTACAGACTGACCTGGGGGTGGGGGGGATTGCACTGGGGGACAGACTGACCTTGTTTGATTTAACTATGCTCCTTCAGCTTCTCCCATTATTAACACAATTTGGCCACAACCACTGTTCAGCACAGGACGCTACATGCGCCGCAATACTACTCAAAGTTGTTCCAGGTCTTTTACATTACTATAGTGTGTACTGAAAAAAAAAATTGCAATGTACCGCTAAAGTGTAATGCCCTGTACACACAGTCGGACTTTCCGAAGGGAAAATGTGCGATCGGAGCGTGTTGTTGGAAATTCCGACTGTGTGTAGGCTCCATCAGACTTTTTCCATCGGAATTTCCAACACACAAAGTTTGAGATCTGGATCTAAAATTTTCCGACAACAAAATCCGATGCACAAAGTGCCATGCATGCTCAGAATAAATTACGAGACAGAAGTTATTGGCTACTGGCCATTGAACTTCCTTTTTATAGTCCCTTCGTACGTGTTGTACGTCACCGTGTTCTTGACGATCGGAATTTCCAACAACTTTGTGCGAGTTTGAGCCAACATCCGGCAGAAATTTTGTGGATTTTGTTGTCAGAATGTCCGACCGTGTATACAGGGCATTAGGGGTTTGGCTTGATGAAAAGGTGGCAACCCTATTCATGAGGTCCAGACATTAGGGATGAGCCAAACACCCCCCAAAGCACCTTGTCCCCATGTTGATGAGGACAAGGGCCTCGTCCCCACAACCCTGGCCATTGGTTGTGGGGGTCTGCAGGCGGGGGGCTTATCAGAATCTGGAAGCCCCCTTTAACAAGGGGACCCCCAGATCCCGCCCCCCCTGTGTGAAATGGTAAGGGGTACCCCTACCATTTCACCAAAAAAGTGTCAAAAATTGTAAAAATGACAGGAGACGGTCTTTGACAATTCCTTTATTAAAATCTTCTTTCTTCTGGTCTTCTTCCTTCTTCCTTTCTTCATCCTTCGGTTTCTTCATCTTCAACTTCCGGCATCTTCTTCCATCTTCTTCTTCCATCTTCTTCTTCCTCCGGTCTGCTTCTTCTTGCTCTGGTCTTCTCGTCCGGTATCTTCTTCCATGGTGTCGGCGTCTCTTCTGGGCCGCTCCGCGCAATGGGAGGCTCCCGCTGTGTGAGGCTTCACTGCGTCTGACAGGTCTTTTATAACGGAGGGCGGGGCCACCTGGTGACCCCGCCCCCCTCTGATGTTATGGGGAAAGCCATAGGGAATTCCCCATGACGTCCCCATGCGTCAGAGGGGGCGGGGTTACCAGGTCACCTGTCAGACGCAGCGAAGCCTCACACAGCGGGAGCCTCCCATTGTGCGAAGCGGCCCAGAAGAGACACCGACGCCGTGGAAGAAGATGCCTAACGAGAAGACCAGAGCAAGAAGAAGCGGATCGGAGGAAGAAAAAGATGGAAGAAGAAGATGGAAGAAGATGCCGAAAGGAGAAGATGAAGAAACCGAAGGATGAAGAAAGGAAGAAGGAAGAAGACCAGAAAAAGAAGATGAAAGAAGATTTTAATAAAGGACTTGTCAAAGACCGTCTCCTGTCATTTTTACAATTTTTAAAATTTTTGTCACTTTTTTGGTGAAATGGTAGGGGTACTTTTGTACCCCCTTACCATTTCACACAGGGGGGGCAGGATCTGGGGGTCCCCTTGTTAAAGGGGGCTTCCAGATTCCAATAAGCCCCCCGCCCGCAGACCCCCACAACCAATGGCCAGGGTTGTGGGGAAGAGGCCCTTGTCCTCATCAACATGGGGACAAGGTGCTTTGGGGGGACCCCAAAGCAACCTCCCAATGTTGAGGGCATGTGGCCTGGTACGGTTCAGGCGGCCTGCCAGGTTGCGTGCTCGGATAAGTGTCTGGTATGGATTTTGAGGGGGACCCCACGCCATTTTTTTTTGGCCGGGGTTCCCCTTAATATCCATAGCAGACCTGAAGGGCCTGGTAATTGAATTTGGGGGGACCCCCATGCTTTTTTTTTTTGTTTTTTATCAATGACTTTTTTTTTATCAATGACTGTTCTCTGTGTTACGGGAACTGGCAATTCATTAGCCGCAGATGGCTGTCTTAGATGACACAACAGGCCAGAAGGGTAAAGGTGTTTTAAATGTGATACTGTAATGCTGTACTAACAGCACGCACACACTAATCCCCAGAATCACAGCACAGATAATGTCAGCAGCACTGCAGAATGGATCACAGCACAGATAATGTCACTGTCTGACACGCCGGAACACAATATAGGAGGCCGCCGGCGCGGCGGCCTTTTATAATGTGGGGCGTGTACTAAACCCCCTAAGCTATAATTGGCCACAGGCATCTTGCCTGTGGCCAATTATTGCTCTCCTCGCCGCTGGCTCTATGATTGGCCAAGCATGCGGGGTCACAGTGCATGCTTGGCCAATCATCAGCCAGCAATGCACTAGTTCTGGGCTCGCTGAACGGGCGAACGCCCGATGTTCGATTCGAACATGGGTTTGAATCAACACCGGGCCCATCCCTACCAGACACTATGTAGTGGGTGAAATATAACAGCTATACACAAACACACACTAATATCTAGGCTATCACCACCCACAAATTATAGACTTGTGGGAAACCTTACGCCTTACTTTTGTCAGTACACTGTGCACTTAATAGAGTTCTACGGTCACCACACTCACTGTCATTTTTTAACATCAGCAGTGTAATAGCATACAAACAATAGTTATTTCTGACAAGCTAACTTTACTTGACCTGCGGAAGATTTACCCCCTTCATGACCAGGCAATACCGCACTGCATTATTTTGACTGACAATTGCGCTTTCTTTTGGTGGTCTTTGATCACTTTTGATCTCTGCAGTTTTATTTTTTGCACTATAAACAAAAAATACAGAGAATTTTGAAAAAACAAACAAAAAAACAAAACATTATTTTTTACTTTCTGCTATAAAACATATCCAATAAAAAAACTGGAAAATCTAATTTCTTCATCAATTTAGGCCAATATGTATTCTGCTACATATTTTTAGTAAAAAAATCCCAATAAGCGTATATTTATTGGTTTGAGCAAAAGTTATAGCGCCTACAAACTATGGGATTTTTTTTTGTAATTTTTTATTTTTTTTCCTAGTAATAACGCCGATCAGCAGCTTATAGCAGGACTGCAATATTCCGGCAGACAAATCGCACACTAGCTGACACTTTTTGGGGTACCTAATACAGTGACACCAATACAGTGATCAATGCTAAAAAAATATGCTCTCTCTTACTTTACTAATGACACTGGCTGGGAAGGGGTTAACCCCAGGGGCGATCAAAGGGTTAACTGTGTGTCTAGCCTGTGCTTTCTCACTGTGGGGGAGGAGCTTTTACTATTGGAAGGCATAGATCTGTGTTCTTTTGCAGGAACCCTGTGGACTCTATGTAAAGGAGAACTCTGTGGAATCTATGTACTGTGATAATAAATAGTAAGCTCTTTGAAGTCTTGTGGGGGGGGGGGGATTTCTCATCTGGTGGCACTGGCAGGCAGCATGACAAGTGACAATCTGCATCTGGTGGCAGGCAGCGTGGCAAGTGACATTCCTTATCTGGTGGCAGGCAGCGTGGCAAGTGACAATCTGCATCTGGTGGCAGGCAACATGGCAGGTGACTTTACTCATCTGGTGGCAGGTGATGTGGCAATCCGCATCTGGTTGTAGGCGACGTGGCAAGTGACAAGCTGCATCTGAAGGCAGGCGACATGGCAGGTGACAATCCACATCTGGTGGCAGGCTACGTGGCAAGTAACATTTCGCATCTGGTGGCAGGGCTCCCACTGATTCTGCTTTATGGTGCGTTGAAAATGTTATTTTATATTACAATGTACAGGCATACCCCACTTTTAAGTACACAATGGGGTTTATTTACTAAAGCTGGAAAGTGCAAAATCAGGCTCACTTCTACATAGAAACCGATGAGCTTCTAACCCCAGCTTGTTCAATTAAGCTTTGGTAATAAAACCTGGAAGCTCATTGGTTTCTATGCAGAAGTGAGCCTGATTTTGCACTTTCCAGCTTTAGTAAATAAACCCCATTGTGTACTTAATAGTGGGGTATGCCTGTAATAATAAAAATAATGCCCTTCAATCATCCTGACACCATATCAAGCATGGTGCCATGACGATTGAAGCGCCAAAACCAGCAATTGCCTCGACAAATTGCCCGTGAAAAATCAATCCCCCCCCCCCTGCGTGCCCAGTCTCCCCGGGCCTTGGCACAATTTTCTTTCACGCAGTCGGTCCCCGGTGCCAAAAAGGCTGGGGAGCACTGGTGTAGTAAGTCTGGGCATTAAGATTTATCCCAAAAAAAAGCACTTTTTTAACTGATCTTCCTTTTGCTTAATTCTCCTTTAAGGGGGCGAGGCTTGGGTTTGTGTCCTATGCCTACCTACTTTTGCTCCGAGGTCAGCAACCAGTAGATCACGGACAGGTGACTGGTAGATCGCGGCCTGGGCTTGCTGACCTGCCATCCCAGAGCATCAAACAGAGTGAAATGCAGAGGGACTACTTGTAAAGTTGGGACTGTAGTAGGGAGCAAGAGTAGCATAAGCCGATGCCTCCTCTGTAGTGCCAGCTCCTGTCCCATGCGGAGTGATGCCAACTGCACTCCACCTCTTGTCCCGGCTATCGGTCTCCAGAGTGGTGCAAGCAGCAGGAAAGAAGAGATATTCAGGTCAGTGTGAAGCAATACACTGGGCATAATGGTATAAGGCTACTTTTACACTGATCAAAGACAAAACCAAAGAAATTCCCAGCTCAACTCACCAACCAATCTACTTACCAACCGAATTAACCTGTCCAACAGTATGCGTTAAAAACAGAGGTTCAGTTAGCATAGCACACATTTGCAAACACATTTGTAAGCTGCAAGGCCTTTTCATGCCACCCTGTATTACTTGCAGTCCTAACCTTCTAAATGTATGAGTCTCCACAATGGGAGCACATGCATTCTAAAGGATAGATAAGGGGCAGGTGGGCCTGGAGGTAGCCCAATCCTCCTTAAAGGCACAGGGGCACATTGGACACCCAGCACATAGCACAATGGCAGCAAAGGTGGCCAGTGTGCCCCCTGACCATCTCTTTGCTACTGCCGTAAATTTGGTCAGGGGACACACTGGGCACCTTTGCTGCCATTGTGCTATGTGCTGGGTGTCCAATGTGCCCCTGTGCCTTTAAGGAGTATTGGGCTACCTCCAGGACCACCTGCCCCTTATCTATCCATTAGAATCCATGTGCTCCCTTCTACCATTTAGAAGGTTAGGACTGTGAGTAATACAGGGTGCCGTGAAGAGGCCTTGTAGCTTACGCATGCATTTGCAAATGTGTGCTAAATAAACCCCTGTTTCTAATGCATACTGTTTGACAGGTTAATTTGGTGGGTAAGCAAACTGGTTGGTGAGTTGACCTGGGAATTTTCTCTGGTTTTGTCTTTAAAGCGTTTGCTCTTCCATCTGCTCTTTGCTGTAAAAGCCAGTTAAAGGTGGGGGCAGGGGCCATCTCTTTGTTACTGCATTCACACTGATGCGCTCCGGTTTACCAACACCGCTGGTGCAATGCAGTGTACCTGCAGCTTTCCTGTGGGTTTGCTGAGTTTAGGCATAGACTTCTATTATAGCCTGCGGGTTTGGTGCACACAGAGGGGGCTTCTGTTAGAGAGTCTATTAGAAAGAGCCCCCAGACATAGTACAGGAGATGGTCAGAGACTGTAGACATGATACTAGAGACGGTCAGAGACTGCAATCATAGTACAGGAGACGGTCAGGCTGCACACAATACAGGAGATGGTCAGAGACTGCAGACATGTTACAAGAGATGGTCAGAGACTGCAGACATGTTACAAGAGATGGTAGTAAATAATGGCCGATCGGCCCTCTCACCTGACCCCAGCGATACAGCAACAACGGTTCCTCTGATCAGGAATCAGCTCACTCTGAATTGCCCGTGGCGACTCCGCTGGGTAGAGCCCAGATCTGTATTCCTGCAATGACTCTATTCCTTCCTCCACCAGGGATGGCGCAAGGCTGTGTGGCTTTCTCTCTCTCTGATGGTGTTCTCTCAGCACTGCCCTCTCCCTCTGGAGTCCTGGGTGCCCTTCCCTGAAAGCTTCCCCGGGCTCCTGGCTTTCTCTCTCCCATTCAGCTGAGCATGCTGTTTGGGCTGCAGTTTCCGTGTTACAGTGGGGCTGCCAGTCCTTGGGACCACATGTCCCACAATCCTTTTCTTTGCTCCTTTGTTTTTTTCTTCCCTGGCCGTTATGACGGCGGGGGAAGAAACATAGTGCGCCGCTCACTAGTACAGCATCGCACGAGGAGGTGAGGGAGAGGGGAAATAAGAGCCCGCAGCTGCAGTGGCATCACTAGGGTTGGTGTCACCTGGTGCAGTAAAACATGGTATCACCCCCTCCACCAACTATAGTCATCCCTCAGTACAGACCCCCACTCCATTAAGTATAGACCCCCCCTCCGTCAGTGCAGACCCTTCACTAAGTATAAATACCTCCGTCAGGACAGACCCCCCCATTAGTATAGACCCCCAGGACAAAACACCCCCCTTTATCAGTATAGACCCCCCTCAGGACAAACCTTTCCCCCCTACATTAGTACAAACCCCCCAAAACAAACCACCCCCTCCATTAGTACAGACCCCCCAGAACAAACCACCCCTCCATTAGTACAGACCCCCCCAGGACAACCCCCGCCACATTAGTACAGACCCCCCCCACATTAGTATAGCCCCCCCAGGACAAACCCCCCCTACATTAGTATAGACCCCCCCCCCCCCCCAGGACAACCCCCCCCCCCCACATTAGTACAGACCCCCCCCACATTAGTATAGACCCCCCAGGACAAACCCCCCCTACATTAGTGTAAACCCCAGGACAAACCAGCCCGCCACCCACATTAGTATAGACCCCCAGGACAAACTACCCCCCCACATTAGTATAGACCCCCTCAGGACAAACCCCCCCCCCCCCCACATTAGTATAGACCCCCCCAGGACGAACCCCCCACATTAGTATAGACCCCCCAGGACAAACCACCCCCCCACATTAGTATAGACCCCCCAGGCCGAACCACCCCCCACATTAGTATAGACCCCCCCAGGACAAACCACCCCCCCACATTAGTATAGACCCCCCAGGCCGAACCACCCCCCACATTAGTATAGACCCCCTCAGGACAAACCACCCCCCCACATTAGTATAGACCCCCCAGGACAACCCCCCCTACATTAGTATAAACCCCCCAGGACAAACCAGCCCGCCACCCACATTAGTATAGACCCCCAGGACAAACCACTCCCCCCCACATTAGTATAGACCCCCTCAGGACAAACCACCCCCCCACATTAGTATAGACCCCCCCAGGACAAACCACCCCCCCCCACATTAGTATAGACCCCCCAGGCCGAACACCCCAAATTAGTATAGACCCCCCCCAGGACAAACACCCCAAATTAGTATAGACCCCCCCAGGACAAACCACCCCCCCACATTAGTATAGATCCCCCAGGCCGAACCACCCCCCACATTAGTATAGACCCCCCAGGACAAACCACCCCCCATTAGTATAGACCCCCCCGGACAAACCACTCCCCACATTAGTATAGACCCCCCCAGGACAAACCAGCCCCCATACATTAGTATAGACCCCCCAGGACAACCCCCCCTACATTAATATAGACCCCCCAGGACAAACCACCCCTACATTAATATAGACCCCCCAGGACAAACCACCCCCCACATTGGTATAGACCCCCCCAGGACAAACCACCCCCCCCCACATTAGTATAGACCCCCCCAGGACAAACCCCCCCACATTAGTATAGACCCCCCCAGGACAAACCCCCACATTAGTATAGACCCCCCAGGACAACCCCCCCCACATTAGTATAGACCCCCCAGGACAACACCCCCCACATTAGTATAGACCCCCCCAGGACAACCCCCCTCCCACATTAGTATAGACCCCCCAGGACAACCCCCCCTAGACAAACCCCCCCCCCCCACATTGGTATAGACCCCCCCAGGACAAACCACCCCCCCCCACATTAGTATAGACCCCCCCCAGGACAAACACCCCCACCCCACATTGGTATAGACCCCCCAAGACAAACCCCCCCCCCACATTAGTATAGACCCCCCAGGACAAACCCCCCCCCCACATTAGTAGACCCCCTAGGACAACCCCCCCCCACATTTGTATAGACCCCCCCAGGACAACCCCTCCACATTAGTATGGACCCCCCAGGACAAACCACCCCCCCCTAGGCTAATTAAAACCACCCGGGCGGCAGCTGGAGAGGACAGTGTGCAGCCGCGCCGCCCGGGTGGAGAACAGAGCGCGTGTGAGGCTTGTGCTGGTGGGCAGAAGGCGGAAGTTAAACACAGGACTCCTCCTGTGTTTAACTTCCGCCTCCCGCCCACCAGCACAAGCCTCACATGCGCTCTGTTCTAAACAAGTCGGGCTCGGCCACGGAGCGCCCCACCCCCCCGTGGCGTCACTGCGCGGCCGCTCCCGCGGCCGCGACAGGCGGAGAGAGCCGCGCCGCCTACGGACAAGGAGAGGAGGAGGGAGCGGAGCACTCTGGCGCTCCAGCGCCCCCACCTCTGTGGCGCCTGGGTGCACTGCACCCCGTGCACCCCGGGACGGACCGGCCCTGTGCAGGGGTTTTGGTGCGCTTTCAGAAAGTGCACCACACCTGCAGGATATAATAGAAGTCTATGGCAAAGCACAGCTAACCCAGGAAGGTTCCAGATACACTGCGCGGCACCCACAGTTCAGGTAAACCGCAGCACATCAGTGTGAAAGCAGCCTTATAGGGGGCTCAGAACAATAATGCTGCGTACACACGATCGGACTATTCGGCCGGACTACCCGGCGGACTTAATCCGGCGGACAATCTGCCGGACTTTCCAGCGGAGGTCTGCTGGACTTTCCGAACGTGCGGACTTGCCCACACATGCCCAGACTTTTCCGGCAGACAATCCGCCGGAGTTTTGGCGGAGGTCCGCCAGACTTTTGAAATAAACGGACTTGCCCACACATGGAGTAAAGTCTGTTTATTTTGAACGTGACTGCAGGTAGACGGGACTAGCGAAGGAAGCCAATGTCGCTGCCTCGATCGGCGAGATTGACACCTTGCTAGCCCCATCGCCTGGTATGGATTTAAAGGGGAATCCCTATGCCGAAAAATCGGCGTGGGGGTCCCCCCCAAATCCATATCAGACCCTTATCCGAGCACGCAGCCCGGCCGGTCAGGAAAGGGGGTGGGGATGAGCGAGCGCCCCCCTCCTGAGCCGTACCAGGCCACGTGCCCTCAACATGGGGGGGTGCTTTGGGGAAAGGGGGGCCCTGCGGCCCCCCCACCCCAAAGCACCTTGTCCCCATGTTGATGAGGACAAGGGCCTCTACCCGACAACCCTGGCCATTGGTTGTCGTGGTCTGCGGGTGGGGGGCTCATCGGAATCCGGGAGCCCCCTTTAAAAGGGGGCCCCCAGATTCCGGCCCTCCACCCTATGTGAATGAGTATGGGGTACCCCTACCCATGTACCCCTACCCATTCACCTGGGGGAAAAAAGTGTACATAAAAAAACACAACACAGGTTTTTAAAATACTTTATTAGACAGCTCCGGGGGTCTTCTCTTCTTACGTCTTCGGGGGTCTTCTCGCCGGACTCCTCCGCTATCTTCTGCTCTTTTACTAGCTCTTTTACTAGCGGAGGAGCCCGGCTTTCTGAACCTTTTTTTTGTGGCTAATTCTCCTTTAAAGGGGTGTGGCAAGGGGCGTGTTCTATGCCTACATACATTTGCTAGTAGGTGTCCCTCAATCCCATCTCAAAATGTTGGGAAGTATGCCCACAAGTGCTTTTTCACCCCTTCTTTTGCTTTATACTAGTTTTTTTTTTAACTTACACATGCAATACTTTATAGGTTGGATGGAGAGTTTATTGCAGTATAACACTTTTGGGAGATAAGTAATACATATTTATAGAGACCAAAAATTTGGCAATTGAAGGGGGAAGAGGGACAGTTACTAAAGAGTGAAAATCCCTCGAATAGAATACATTATCTTTTTTTAACACATTGCAATCAAAGGCTAAGAAGGCAAAATGTGGTAAGTTGGGGACCTCTAGTGGGTATGAGAAATAATGCAGTAAGTGTTATGAATAATGAAATTAAATGTTGAAGGAAGGAAGAAAGAGAGAATGAATGTTATGAAGAATGACACAGTAAAGTTTTACTTTTGTTGCAGATCTATTATCAAAGAAGGCAATCCTTAGTATGTTGGAGACATTTATAGAGATTTCATCTTGCTTTCTGTTGTGTCTCTGAGACAGAAAATCAAGAAAAATCTCCCCAACAGGACATAAATGGTAAAACAAACAAAAAAAAAAAACACAACTTATGGAGTTCTAGCAATTTATTACTTTATCCAAAATGAAATGCAATAAATGTTTGGACATTATATATACTTTAAAGGTGCTGTATTCAAATTCTTTCACAAGCCAATTATGACTGGTTCTTATCAATATAAAAATGTTATCATAAGACAAATAACAAAAGGATACAGGTTACCTTCTATTAAATTTCCATTATTCAAACAAAGAAAATTCCATCCAAACATCGGTCATCTTCATCCTCAACTTCTTCAAAGAATTTTGGAGGTGGGTGGGTGAATGATGTGATATTTCTTCTGCACTTTCATCTTTTAGACTGCCAAGAGTTTGGCTTATGCTGAGCTAATCTGGGTTTAGGAATTATCCATCACAATGACTCTGCTGAAGGCATATTTTTGCAATGCCAAGTTTTGTTGGTTCCATCTTTCCCTTCAGGGTGAACTCGATAAACTCGAATCTTGGGCAAATGTTAACTAAGAATGTAAATTTGAGAACCCCAAAGATATAGCTTGCTCTTCCCATGCAGGTCTAGATTCCTATGAAGGACTTTGCCCCTAGTTGAAAGTCACGTATCTTTACTTTCTGGTCAGAACATTTCTTATTTTGTTCTATTGTGCCTTTGTCCAGTAGGGGCTTCCGCCATTTTATAGTAACATCATTCCAAGTCTTCTTCTCAGCTGACAACGTTCCCAGCAAATTGTACAATGTCTTGTTAATATGATCAAGCTAGGGTCTTCTTGAGGGTAGTAAAGAGTGGCTTGACTCTTTCCAACACCCAGCAGAGGTAAGAGTTCACAAACAAGCTTGCTTTCAAAGGTATGCCCTTGATCTAAATGGATTCTCTATGGTAGGTCACAGTTAATGAAGAGCCTCTTGAGTACAGCATCTTTGCTACTCTGATTGCTCTCTGATCATGAGTAGGAAGACTTAAAGTGGATGTAAACCCTCATATATACCCAGTGACGTGAACAGCCTCAGATACACAGGGATGAAACAAATCTCCCTACATAAGTTTTGCATGTATATGTGTGGTCTTTAGATGTATATACTGTTTAGAAAGTGCACATCGTGTTAGGATATTTTTTCTTCTTGGTTAGCACTGCAGTGAAATCTGGGCATACAGCCAAGACAGCTGATTGGAGGAAAGGCACACCCCCTCTCCTCATAGGTAGAGACTTTCAGCTCTGTTCATTGAATAGTTTTGGGCTCTGCTAATTTATTTATAGCATCCTCCCCAACACAAAACTCCTGCTGCTTTTATAATATGTGCGGGAGAATTTGTCAGGAGTTATCAGGCTGATAACAGAAGAAAGGAGCAGGAGACAGCTACCTCACATATTGCTTTGAAGAGAGATAACAAAACACCACAGATTTATGTGCCCAGCTCAAATTTCATGAATCAGGTTTACATCCACTTCATTATATCTGGTGCACTGGTCTGTCCCCACCAGCTGTTACTGATTTCTCCTTCATCTAGCTCGCATAAGACATCTATTCACACAAGTATCATAGGTGCCTTTTAGAAGGAAAGAGAGTCACTAGCACTCAAATGAAGATCAAAGATTCACATATATTTATTTGTGTAATGTCACATGGGTCAAATATAGCCAATGTTTCAGAGTCCCTCCATCAAGGTGAAACAGTGACAATTAGGGTTTGATTTCATAAGCGCTAATAAGCTGTTTACTTTGCAAGGGAATCTTCCCAAGTAAATGAGGTGAAGCTCTTCTTTTACTTTCCTTGCATGTGATTGGGTATACTTTGCAAAGTGCATTTTCACCTCATTCACTAAGCTAAGGGAAAATTCCCTTGCAAAGTGAACATCTATTTGCTTTTAGTAAATTAACCCCTTAATGTGTAAAGCAAACCAATATAAATACCCCATAGTAACCCATAGCAACAAAGTGTACACAGCCACGATGACACCATAATCCAACCAAATACTGTATATCTGAAAATAAACACAAACAAAGCTGGAGATGGACATGTGAGAAGGGAAGTACATGATACAGACCAATGTGATAAAACATAACATTTTGTACCTTTGCAAGCAGACTGCAAAGGTACACTCATCCATGCATCGGTCTTGCACAGATGTACAATCCCAAATATGCTTTGAGATCCATGCAGGTCTGTGAGGCAAGCCATTTGTCTTTGATTTGAACAAGCTACCTAAATGGGGCTGTACAGAACACCCGTTCATTCTGTGTAGGTTCAATTGCCATTTGCATGGATGTATGGATTGGTATGCCCATGTGATTGAGGTCTAAATCTGTCCCAGACCTTTCCAAAGCTGATGATTTGCAATAGATGTGTCTGATTCTGTTCCCAATTTGCTTGATAAATGTACCTTACTGTATTTTAACCACATTATGCGGAATTATCACTTTTTACCTTAACAGTAGAACCTCAGAATCTGGACTGTAGCAGCTTTCTAGAAATAGACCAAAACAAGTGACAACAATAATGTTACACATTCCACACCAATCAGCTATAGGGAATTTAAACACAAATTAAGAACAACATTTACATAATAATAAGGTGACCAGATTTTTAAAATTAAATCCGGGGACATTTTTTTTTATTGGCAAATGGTAAACTATTTTATAAGCATATTTTTTCCAGTGATATATACAGTGGTGTGAAAAAGTGTTTGCCCCCTTCCTCATTTCCTGTTCCTTTGCATGTTTGTCACACTTAAGTGTTTCGGAACATCAAACCAATTTAAACAATAGTCAAGGACAACACAAGTAAACACAAAATGCAATTTGTAAATGAAGGTGTTTATTATTAAAGGTGAAAAATAAACCAAACCATCATGGCCCTGTGTGAAAAAGTGATTGCCCCTAAACCTAATAACTGGTTGGGCCACCCTTAGCAGCAACAACTGCAACCAAGCGTTTGCGATAACGTGCAATGAGGCTTTTACAGCGTCCTGGAGGAATTTTGGCCCACTCATCTTTGCAGAATTGTCCTAATTCAGTTACATTAGAGGTTTTTCGAGCATGAACGGCCTTTTTAAGGTCATACCACAACATCTCAATAGGATTCAGGTCAGGACTTTGGCTAGGCCACTCCAAAGTCTTCATTTTGTTTTTCTTCAGCCATTCGGTGGTGGACTTGCTGGTGTGTTTAGGATCATTGTCCTGCTGCAGAACCCAAGTTCGTTTCAGCTTGAGTACACGAACAGATGGTCGGACATTCTCCTTCAGGATCTCTTGGTAGACAGCAGAATTCATAGTTCCTTTTATCACGGCAAGTCTTCCAGGTCCTGAAGCAGCAAAACAGCCCCAGACCATCACACTACCACCACCATATTTTACTGTTGGTATAATGTTCTTTTTCTGAAATGCAGTGTTCCTTCTACGCCAGATATACTTGGACACACACCTTCCAAAGAGTTCCACTTTTGTCTCATCGGTCCACAGAATGTTGTCCCAAAAGTCTTGGGGATCATCAAGATGTGTTGTGGAGAAATTGAGACGAGCTTTGATGTTCTTTTTGCTCAGCAGTGGTTTTCTCCTTGGAACTCTGCCATGCAGGCCATTTTTGCCCAGTCTTTTCCTGATGGTGGAGGCATGAACGCTGACCTTAACTGAGGCAAGTGAGGCCGGCAGTTCCTTGGACGTTGTTGTGGGGTCTTTTGTGACCTCTTGGATGAGTCGTCGCTGCGCTCTTGGGGTAATTTTGGGCGGCCGGCCACTCCTGGGAAGGTTCACCACTGTTCCATGTCTTCGCCATTTGTGGATAATGGCTCTCACTGTGGTTCGCTGGATTCCAAAAGCTTTGGAAATGGCTTTATAACCCTTTCCAGACTGATAGATCTCAATTACTTTCTTTCTCAATTGTTCCTGAATTTCTTTGGGTCTCGGCATGATGTGTAGCTTTTAAGGATCTTCTGGTGGACCTTACTGTGTCAAGCAGCTCCTATTTAAGTGATGCCTTGATTGTGAACATGTGTGGCAATAATCAGGCCTGGGTGTGGCTAGAGAAATTGAACTCAGGTGTGGACAACCACAGTTATAGTATGTTTTAACAAGGGGGGCAATCACTTTTTCACACAGGGCCATGATGGTTTGGATTTTTTTCACCTTTAATAATAAACACCTTCATTTACAAATTGCATTTTGTGTTTACTTGTGTTGTCCTTGACTATTGTTTAAATTGGTTTGATGTTCCGAAACACTTAAGTGTGACAAACATGCAAAGGAACAGGAAATGAGGAAGGGGGCAAACACTTTTTCACACCACTGTATGCAGTGTATGTGGTATGTGTTTATAAAATGATGGTATGATATACATGGGGTCCCTGACTTACGAACGACTCCTACTTATGAACGGGCCTCAATGCTGGCTGCTTGTGCTCCCTTGATGGTCCTGGATACCTCCGAGCAGCTATCTTGCCACATTCATGTACTGCATGGCCAGAAGAGCCCCAGAAGTGCCCGGAACATTTTTTTGGGGGGGTGCTACGGTGGTGCTTGAGGTAAAAGTGAGGGTGCTAATGCGGCGGGGTACCGCACACCTGTGAATGTGGCCAAAAAGTAGGTGTGCCCAACAACTGGGCGTGGCCTGAAAGCGGAGGTTTCTTCATGGCGACCAATAGTGATCAGTATGTCCTGGCTTCTGTATTCCAATACACAACCCTACACTTCCCTTATACAATTCTACAAATGGACCTATAAGTGCAATGGTAAAACCTATAACTGAATATCCAGTGCAAATCAACCAATGTATTGCAATATAGTAGTGATGATGTCACCCCCTCTGCAAAAATATTTTGAGAAATTGCAGAGTTTCAATGTGCAAATAATGGTGAAACCCTCTATATACAATAATAATAACAGAGGTGCAAATCAACTTGTGTATTAGGACATAGTAATGATGGTGTCACCCTCTCTGCAAAAGGTAAGACTTATTGCAGAGGTGCAATGTGCAAAATCATAATAACATGTAAAATTGATGTACATATTTTATATTTTATTAGGATTATATATAGGGTGTTTCACCACTATTTGCACATTGCAGCTGTGCAATATTTCCTACCATTTGCAGAGGGGGTGACATCTGGCATCAAAGCAGGCTCTGTTCCAGGGATTAGATTCATGTCACTGAAAGGACTGATTATACCCAGGCACTGTCACTGCTTCAGTCGGCCGAGGGGGGTATTCAGTCTCACATGGAGATCTGACATGGGCATAGGCTTAAGAAAACAGACATGTATAAACAGGCAGGTTGACACACAGTAGTGTAACATACAGGCATGACACAGTAGCTCCATGGAAGGACTTCTGGTTGAACCAAGTTCTGCCAGGACCTTCACTCACCTTTCCCACCGCAGGACTCTGCTGAACACAGACAGCCCAATCTTTACCCATCAGGGCGGGCTATGTCCGCAGACCTTCACTGACCAGGTTCCCGAGTAGGATTTCCACTCCCCTGGACCTATACCGCATCCTGCCAGAAAACCTTTAGTATTTGGTGTGACCAAAGAACTGGAAACCAGGATCCAGCCCTCCTAGGAGTGGCAAAACCTCGTTCTTCTTCACCGAAGGCCCGGGTACCGTCCACTTTGGCCTCAGTGGCACTTTGGACGGATCCGGTATATAGCTTGCTAGGCCCAACAAGGAACTTCCAGCGAAGATTCTCGTAACACATCTTAACCTTAGACACTGGCAAAAAACTGAGGTACTCCCAGTATGGGAGGGGTTATATAGGGGAGGGGACTTCCTGTCTTGGGTGTGCCAGTGTCCATCACCTAAAGGTAGGCCTATAACCCACATAGTTATTACTATGCCGCTCTGTGTCCAGTGATGTACGAAAAAGATTTGTAGAGGGGAATGGAGTGTGTAAGGCCCCATTCACACCTGGGCATTTTGTAGCTTGAAGCCTGAAGCTACAAAACACTGGAGGGGGAAAAAATCTATTATTCTCTATGGATCTCCACTCCAAAACGCCTGAAGCCAGAAGCTCAAAAATGCCTGAGGCTAGGTTCACACTGCTGCGATGTCCGAGATCGGATGTGATTCGCACCGCACTGCAGTGCAAATCTCTGTGCGATGCAATTTCAGTCATACAGATAGTATGGCTGAATTTGCATCGCATTCAGACCAAACTCGTACAGGACCCTTTTTTTGGTCCGCAGCAGAATCGGATCGCATTGGGTGTTCACACCATGCGATCCGATTCCTGTCCGAGTTTGCAGATCGCACTGCGATATGCGAACTGATTTGGGGGTGTCATAAACTTTTTAACTGACACTCCCAGCAGTTTGCATAGGGCAGTGTAAACTGCCGCCAGGAGACATGCGATGCAAAAACCCGCAGTAGATTCACAGCGTTCCCGCATCGCAGCAGTGTGAACCTAGACTTAAGCACAAACAAGTTCTGGAACTTTTTTTTAGGCAGATTTGGGCGTTTTTTTTACATTGGTGACCTTTTGCCCTGCACAAATTCGTGGCAAAACGCAGTAAAAAACGCCGTAAAAAAACACTGCGAAATTCTGGTAAAAAATGCCGCAAAAAACACTGCAAAATTGCGGTGACATTTTCTGCCTGAAAACGCTACGCTCAGGTCTGAATGGGGCCTAAGGGGTGATGGTAGTGTGGAGGGGGAGTAGAAGTTACATTAGATAGGGGGATGGGAGAGTTGTATAAGAACTGAGGAAGAATGAGACTAGAAGAGAGGAGTGAGAAGCTATGCTGGATAAGATACGCTGTGTCAGGGGGAGAGCAGAAAAGAATACACAGGCTTGGGGTAGTGAGTTGGAGGAACGAGATCCACTGTGATGGGAGACAGAGAATGAGAGTACAGGAGTGACTGCAAGGAGATATATCCTGGGCACAATCAATGAGACAAAGAAGGGAGGATGTGAGCAGGACAAGTATATAGAAAGGGAGAGGAGTAACAAAACTTACAAGGTAAATAGAAGATAATGCTGGGAAGGAGAGCTGACATCAGAGCGCTGAGACATGCAGGGAGAGAATGCCAGGAGGCTGGGGATCAGCTGCTAATGTAGAAGAAAGGCAGAGGGAGAGAGACTCTTGTCAGCTGCTGCACCCCTTCACTTCATGTTCTTCCCGCTCGGCTGTTTAGTCTATGCACTGGGTTGTCTAACAAAGAGGGCAGAGCTCCGGATATTGGCCCCGCCCATACCGACTTCAGAGCTTCAATTTGACAGCTCCACTCACTCTCCCTGCAGCCATATGCCCCCCGCTTACCCCCAATCACTTGATCACTAGATCCATGGTCAAACTGCTGAATGTCCTGCTAGCTAGGCTGTCAGCAATGGGTCTGGGCACCACCCCTGGACCAGGGACAAATCCGGGGACACTCAGGCTCCGGGGATAGTGTCTGCAATCAGGGGACTGTCCCTGGAAACCGGGGACGTCTGGTCACCCTACATAATAACAGGGCTTTTTTTTCAGCCAGAACATGGGGGTGGTACACTCACTGCTTCATGAAGCCCTAGTGGGGAAAGATTTTCCACACTTTTGGAGTTTGTTGGAAAACAAAAAGAGCTCCCCCTGCTGCAGAAACACCGGAACTCACTCCGGACCCTTTTTATTGCAAAATTGAAAGGGAAACTGTTGGTATGTCCTAGGAAGGGGTAGATCCTCTTTCTGTAAAGGCTGGGGAGCAGGATGAGCTGGAACCCTGCCCCCAACTTGAGGATATGAACAAGAAACTATCTCTGACTCTAATAGCGAGAGTGGGCAGAATGTGGTGCCTGACTTAGAAGTCAGGAAAGATGATTTTTGTACGGAACAACTAAGACACCACACTCAATACATCCAGAGAAGACATTAAAAAGATGGATGGGGAACCTGTTGAACCTAATGTAGGGGTGTCTTTTCCCTACATAGCTCTTAAAAATAACTTGCTGTATCAGGTGGTAAAGCAAGGGGAATGGGGAGGTAGAGCAGCTAGTGGTTCCCAAAACCTATCGCCGGATGGTATTAGATTTAGCCCATGGTCATGTAATGGGTGGACATCTGGGTATAGAGAAAACCAAAGAGAGAATAACCCAGAGATTTTGGGATTTTTTGAAATCGCACTGATTTCTAGCAGGACAGCCATCAGAAATTGTTGGGCCCCTTACACAACTTTAGGCCTGGGCCCCCCGCCCCCCCCACCAGGGCTTGTCTATGGGCCATCCTACCGAATCCGCACACCAGCGACCTCACCTGTACGCACTCAGCCCCCCTCAATCCTGTATATATGTCAGCCCCCCCACACCTGTATATTTGTCAGCCCCTCCCCCAAACCTGTATATCTGTCAGCCCCCCTCACACCTGTATATATGGCAGGCCCCCACACACTCCTATATATATGTCAGCCCCCCACACACAAACACCTGTATATATGTCAGCCCCCCCCCACACACACCTGTATATATGTCAGCCCCCCCACACACACACCTGTATATATGTCAGCCCCACATACACAAATCTGTACACACAGTCCCCTCCCTGTACTCAAACAGCCCCCCTCCCTTTCCTTCACAGCCCCTACTTGTAACTTCCTATCTGGTCCCAGATCGTTTTTAAAAAGCTGATATGTTGCTGAAAAGCATAGTACAGGCAGATCACTGTCACATGAGGGATGCACATAGTAGCCAGAGATGGCAGTAAAGAGCTAGATGTCTGAGTCAATGACATGAGAACTGCAGAAACTGTGAGATCGATTCTATACTGCACAGCACAGATCCCCTTCACACGTCCTGCCTGCTTCTGGCCCGGGCGGGCCCCCAGGGCCCTTGGGCCCCTTACAGTTGTAACAGCTGTACCCCCCTGATGGCGGCCCTGATTCCTAGTGTGAACTGGCCCTAAGTGGGAGGGTTGTCTTCACTACTGCAGAGATCAAGGGCACAGGCAGCAGTAGAGGTACAGTAAGTATTTCATGTCTTGTTTGCAGACAAAGTGACTGTAAGAATATATACATATTTGACTCTCTATAGCAGGGGTTGGCAACCTACAGCCCACGGGCTGCACCTGGCCCACCGCTGCTAAATATCCGGCCCGTCAGTGCACCTGATGAGTTCACGTTCCCCCGGCCCATGGAAATTTAACCACGGTCAGCTTTCTTGGGATAGCAAACGATGCAGCTAAGAATCCGCTCAGCTGTTATCCCAAGCAGCGAGGGGGACATTCACCCTCCCTCCCACCACCTTCCGTGGCTCGCCCAGGCTCTCCTTTCTCACTGGGAGGCCCGAGCGACCAGCCAGAATGTCCACCAGCTGGCCGGAGACCCGAATGAAGCTGGAATCGGCTTCAATCGAGTCTCAGATCTAGTAAGAGAAGACTTAAAGGCGCCAAATTTTAAAAAAAATTACAGTATTTGAAACAGCCAAACTTGGTGATTTGAATGCTTTTAAGTGCAAAGGAGGGATTTGGGGTCTTATAGGCCATAAAGAGTACCTGTCACTGCCTATTACTGTCACAACAGATATTTACAGTACATTCTTTCTGACAGCAATAAAAGTGGTCATTTTTTTTTTTTTTTTAAAGGGATTGTGTAAAAATAATAAAATTAAATAAAATAAAGATAAAATAAAGGATTTAAAGCGTTCCATTCCTCCGTGCTTGCGTGCAGAAGCAAACGGATACGTAGGTTACCGCAAATGTAAACAGTGTTCAAACCACACATGTGAGGTATCGCCGCGATCGTTAGAGCGAGAGCAATAATTCTAGCACAAGACCTCTGTAACTCTAAACTGGCAACCTGTAGAAATTTTTAAAGTGTTGCCTATAGAGATTTTTAGGTACCATAGTTTGTCGCTATTCCACGAGTGTGCGCAATTTTAAAGCATAACATGGGGGGGGCTGTGTAATACACAGGGGGGGCTGTGTGATTTGCAGGGGGGGGCTGTGTAATGTAAATTGGTCCAGAGGTGCGGGGCTGTGTAATGTAAAGGGGTCCAGAATATTATCTTAATTTATTAGCAGGTGAATGCCGCCCTCCATGCATTCACATACATTGAATCCGGCCCTTAAATGGAAAAAGGTTGCTGACCCCTGCTCTAAAGCCTGGCTTGAATTTTACTTTAAGGCCCTATTCATAGCTGAATTCAAAGAAAACCATCACAATCAGTATTGTGCATGTAAGTTCTAAGTCATGTTGCAGTTTTAGCAGCTTGTACATCATGTGCTGTGGTGTGCTGCATTGCATTGTAATACAGGTGTGTTCTGGACTGGACTGTCACTGCCGCTTGTGCGCGTTCCTAAGATTTATTACAAACTTACCTGTAGGTAAAAGTTTAAAATCAGAGTTAACTACCACTTTAAGACAAATCAATAGATACGATAGATACAGTGCATCCAGAAAGTATTCACAGCTCCTCACTTTTTCCACATTTTGTTATGTTACAGCCTTATTCAAAATGGATTAAATTCATTATTTTCCTCAAAAATTCTACAAAAATTACCCCATAATGATCACACACATAGGTTGGACTTGATAGACTTGTTTCTTTTTTCAACCTCACCTACTATGTAACTATGACAATGAGAAAAAAGTTTGTTTGAAAACTTTGCAAATTTATTAAAAATAAAAACAAACAAAAAAATCCCATGTACATAAATATTCACAGCCTTTGCCATGACAATTAAAACTGAGCTCAGGTGCATCCTGTGAACACTGATCACCCAGATGTTTCTAAAACTTGATTGGAGTCCACCTGTGGTAAATTTAGTTGATTTGGAAAGACACACACCTGTCTATATAAAAGGTCCCACAGTTAACAGTGCATGTCAGAGCACAAACCAAGCCAAGAAGTCCATGGAACTGTCGGTAGACCTCCGAGACAGAATTTTATCAAGGCACAGATCTGGGGAAGGGTACAGAAAAAGTCCTGCAGCATTGAAGGTCCCAATAAGCACAGTGGCCTCCATCATCCGTAAATGGAAGAAGTTTGGAAGCACCAGGACTTTTCCTAGAGCGGGCCGCCTGGCCAAACTGAGTGATCGGGAGAGAAGGGCGTTAGTCAGGGAGTTGACCAAGAAAATAACAAAGCCTGGGGAATGCCCAGGAAAAAACCCAAGCCTACTTACCACCAGCTTGCAGACGGCCGAATTAACCTGTCTAACAGTGCGTTAAAAACAGGGGTTTAGTCCGCATGTATTTGCAAACGTATGCGTAAGCCACAGAGCCTTGTCACGGCACCCTGATATCTGTGGTCCTAACACTAAAATATGAGTGTCCCCACAGTGGAGGCACATGCATTCTGATGGATAGATGATGGCAGGTGGACTGAACCCCTTCTTAAAGGTACAGGAGCACATCAAGCACCCAGCAAGTAGCACAATGGCTGCAAAGGTGTTGGTGCGCTGCTGGACCAATACAAACACCAACGTGATAACAAAAAAACTTACCACGCCCTCATCTACAGCTGGCTATCGCAGTAAGCAGCATTGGAAGGCTGGAACAGATAACAACAAAGCCTGGGGAATGCACATGCATGCAGAGTTGACCAAGAACTCGATGGTCACTCTGATAGAGCTCCAGCCTTTCTCTGTGGATAGAGGAGAACCTTCCAGAAGAACAACCATCTCTACAGCACTTCACTAATTAGGCCTGTATGGTAGAGTGTCCAGACGGAAGCCACTCCTCAGTAAAAGGCACATGACAGCCCACCTGGAGTTTCCCAAGAGGCACCTGAAAGACTCTCAGAACAAAATTCTCTGGTCTGATGATACAAAGATTGAACTATTTGGCCTGAATGGCAACCATCATGCCTGGAGGAAACCAGGCACCGCTCATCACCTGGCCAATACCATCCCTACAATGAAGCATGGTGGTATTGTGGGGATGTTTTTCAGCAGCAGGAACTGGGAGACTGGTCAGGATCAAGAGAAAGATGAATGCAGAAATTTACGGAGACATCCTTGATGAAAACCTGCTCCAGAGAGCTCTATACCTCCGACTAGGGCAAAGGTTCATCTTCCAACAGGACAACGACCCTAAGCGCACAGCCAAGATAGCAAAGGAGGTGCTATGGGACAATTCTGTGAATGTCTTGAGTGTCCCAGCCTTAAACCCGAATGAATGACTTGTATAACGCTACCTATGCAAACTGAATCACCTCAGAGCACTTTTTGCTGCTGGTGTCCACCTGTGGTATAGCACGGTCCTTGCCCCATGGGGTCCTGACATGCTTACAAACACACACACATATTTGGCCAATTTTTTCAACAGGATCTAATTAACCATGTCTTTGGAGTGTGGGAGGAAACCAGAGTGCCCGAGGAAACCCATGCAGGCACAGGGAGAACATGCAAACTCCAGGCAGATGGTGTCGTGGTTGGGATTTGAACCAGCAACCCTATTGCTGCTAAGTGAAAGTTCTAACCACTACACCACTGTGCTGCCCTAACATCTGGAGAGATCTGAAAATGGCTGTGCACCAATGCTCCCCATCCAACCTGATGGAGCTTGAGAGGTCCTGCAGAGAAGAATGGGAGAAACTTCCCAAAAATAGGTGTGTGAAGCTTGTAGCATCATACTCAATAAGACTTGCAGCTGTAATTGATGCCAAAGGTGCTTTAACAAAGTATTGAGCAAAAGCTGTGTACTAATACTTATGTACATGGGATTTTTTTCCTTTTTTATTTTTAATAAGTTTGCAAAGATATCAAACAAACTTCTTTCACATTGTCATTATGGGGTATTGTTTGTAGAATTATGAGGAAAATAATTAATTCAATCCATTTTGGAATAAGGCTGTAACATAACAAAATGTGAAATAGGTGAAGCGCTGTGAATACTTTCCGAATGCACAGTTCATTGAAATGTTCTCTTTGGCACGGCACTGCATTAGCACTGGCAATGCCTGTCTGGATTGCTTGTGTGTAACACCTGTGTCCATTAACTTGCTTATCCAGCTTTAAAGATTTGGCCCTTATTTTCTTGTAAAAATGGATAAATGCTCTTTTATAGTTACAATGTCAAGATGTACGCTCAGTTAAAATGCCATATTATGGAAAAAATAGGCTAAGTAAACTAGTATAATTAAGAAGTGAAGTACTTTACAGATTCCTGTCTAAATGACCTGCATTTTTTTCTCCAAAAGACCTTTAAAAAAGAAAAATAGGAGAATACAGGCAGATGTACAAACAGAAGCTTCTGATTTTACTAAAATTATAATGGCTTTTGACATTACTGTGCATAAATAACATAATATTATTAGTGAATAGGGATGAGCCGAACACCCCCGGGTTCGGTTCGCACCAGAACCTTCGAACCGACCGAAGGTTTGCGCAAATTTTCGAACCCTATACGTTATAATGGACGCGAACGTTCGAAATCAAAAGTGCTAATTACAATGGCCAATATGCATGTTAATGTCATAAAACAGGTTTGGGGGACCCGGGTCCTGCCCCAGGGGATATATATCAATGCAAAAAGAACTTTTAAAAACTAACGTTTTTTCGGGAGCAGTCATTTTAATGATGCATAAAGTGAAAAAAAAAAAGTGAAATTTTCCTTTAAATATGGTACCTGGGGGGTGTCTAAAGTATGCCTGTGAAGTGGTATGTGTTTCCTGTGTTTAGAACTGTCCTTGCACAAGATGACATTTGTAAAGGAAAAAAAGAAGCCATTTAAAACCACTTGCGGCTTTAATGTCATGTCTTGTCCTGGCCGCCATATGGCTGAAAATCCTTGAGAAAAATGGCATGGCTACCCCATCGACCCCCCCCCCCCCCCCACCCCAGCCCCTTTGGGTCTTGTATGGATATTAAGGGGGACCCCGCACCCAAAATAAAACCCTATACCTACAACCCTATATACTCTGAACAGCAGTATATAGGTGGTGCAAACAAGACACGGACTGTAGGTTTTGTTCTTAAGTAGAATCTGAACAGGTACATTATGAAGTGTAGCTCCATCCCAAAAAAATCAATTTTTAAGCTTTTTGGAGAACATAGGGAGGGGTTATCACCCCTGTAACATTTGCTGTCTTTGCACATCTGTTCAGAACATGTCACCTCACTTTCCATCCCAATGACAAATGTTTTTGGAAAAGTGGGGTTTGAATTGAAACAAGGATTGGTGATAAAGCATCAGTAGAGAGGAGATACCTTTTTCCCAAATTAAATCTAACAGGATAGAATTTCCCTTCCTAGGGGTAGATTTCCTCTCACTTCCTGTTTTCTCTTTCCGTTTGCAAGTAGGAGTCGTTTGTAAGTTGGATGTTTGAAAGTAGGGGCCTGGCGTATATACTCTGCAGAAATTTGCCCTATTAGATGTTGGTGTAGCCACAAGACTGGTGGGCACAGGAATGGGCCCTGCTGTGAGTTAATAGATCAAGATTTGTAATTGCATGCACCTGTTGAACAGGGCAGAAAAATTGGGCCTTTGGTGGTGGTGGTGGTGGTGGACGGTGTTGCCACAAGACTGTAAGCTCTCACAGTTACTCTTGGTGGGCGCAGGAATGGGCCCTGCTGTGAGTTATTAGATCAAGATTTGTAATTGCATGCACCTGTTGAACAGGGCAGAAAAATTGGGCCTTTGGTGGTGGTGTGGTGGGACGGTGTTGCCACAAGACTGTAAGCCCTCACAGTTACTCTTGGTGGGCGCAGGAATGGGCCCTGCTGTGAGTTATTAGATCAAGATTTGTAATTGCATGCACCTGTTGAACAGGGCAGAAAAATTGGGCCTTTGGCGGTGGTGGTGGACGGTGTTGCCACAAGACTGTAGGCCCTCATAGTTACTCTTGGTGGGCGCAGGAATGGGCCCTGCTGTGAACTATTAGATCAAGATTTGTAATTACACGCCCCTGTTAAACAGGGGCTGAAAAATTGTGCCTTAGGCACTGGTGCTGGTGCCACAACACTGCAACCCCTCACAGATACTGTACTTGGAGCACAGCAATGACACCTGTTGCAAAGCATTTTTTAAAAATTGTAATTACACGCCCCTGTTAAACAGGGGCTGAAAAATTGTGCCTTAGGCACTGGTGCTGGTGCCACAACACTGCAACCCCTCACAGATACTGTACTTGGAGCACAGCAGTCACACCTGTTGCGAAGCATCTTTTTAAAAAATTGTAATTACACGCCCCTGTTAAACAGGGGCTGAAAAATTGTGCCTTAGGCATGGTGCTGGTGCCACAACACTGCAACCCCTCACAGATACTGTACTCGGAGCACAGCAGTGACACCTGTTGCAAAGCATTGACTAAAAATTGTAAGTACACGCCCCAACAGGGGCTGAAAAATTGTGCCTTAGGCACTGGTGCTGGTGCCACAACACTGCAACCCCTCACAGATACTGTACTTGGAGCACAGCAGTCACACCTGTTGCGAAGCATTTTTTTAAAAAATTTTAATTACACGCCCCTGTTAAACAGGGGCTGAAAAATTGTGCCTTAGGCACTGGTGCTGGTGCCACAACACTGCAACCCCTCACAGATACTGTACTTGGAGCACAGCAGTCACACGTGTTGCGAAGCATTTTTTTAAAAAATTGTAAGTACACGCCCCTGTTAACAGGGGCTGAAAAATTGTGCCTTAGGCACTGGTGTGGTGGCATGGATCATTGAGGAGGAGGAAGAGGATAGTCAGTCAACATAAGAGGACAGTCACTCAGCATCAGCATAGGCAGTCTTGAAGGGATGTGACATTAAAAATTATTCTGTTATATCCGCCTCAGGTGCCTGGTAGCTGGTGGTGATCCAAGACTGATTCATTTTGATGAAGGTCAGTCGATCAACCGAGTCGGTGGACAGGCGCACCCTATGATCGGTGACAAATCCTCCAGCAGCACTGAATGTGCGTTCGGAAAGAACGCTGGAGGCAGGACAGGCCAGTAGCTCAATTGCATACTGTGCAAGCTCTGGCCAGTGATCCATCCTCAGGACCCAGTAAGCCAGAGGATTTTCGGTGGGAAAGGTGTCCAAGTCTGACCTTGCCCCAAGGTATTCCTGCACCATGTATATCAGACGCTGGCGATGGTTGCTGGAACCGATCATACCTTGAGGCTGCGGACTAAAAAATTGTCTGAACGCATCGGTCAGACGTCCACCTTCCCCACCGCTCCTTCTGCTACTGACCGAAGCCTCAGCAACTCGTCGCCCAGGACCAGGAGTTTGTAACCTCCCAGTTTCTGGGAACGCGTTGCACAGACCTTTCTGCAAGGCCTCCCTGAGATGTCTCATCCTCTGCTCCCTCTGCGACGGCAAGATAAGGTCCGCAACCTTACCCTTGTACCGTGGATCAAGGAGAGTGGCCAGCCAGTAATGGTCCCTCTCCTTGATCCGAAGAACACGAGGATCCTTCCGCAGGCTTTGCAGGATCAGGGAGGCCATGCAGCGTAGGTTAGCTGAGGCATTCGGTCCGGAGTCTTCTGGGTCACTGAGGATGACATGATCGCCAGCCACCTCCTCCCAGCCACGTACAAGTCCACTGGTTTGTTGGGACTGTACATCATCCCTAAAAGACTGCTGCTGCTGATGCTGAGTGCCAGGCTCCACCTCCATGCTCACACAATCCTCCTCCTCCTCCTCCTCCTCCTCCTCCTCTCCTCCTCATCCTCTTCCTGTGTGATGGGTGGGACAGAAGGAACACTGTCCGGATAAAGGGGGCCTTGAGAGGCAAGGACGTCCTCCTCTTCCTGCCTCTGTTCTGCCTCAAGTGCCCTGTCCATTATCCCACGCAGCGTATGCTCCAACAGGTGGACAAGAGGTACAGTGTCACTGATGCATGAACTGTCACTGCTCACCATCCTCGTGGCCTCCTCAAATGGTGAGAGGACAGTGCATGCATCCCTGATCATGCTCCACTGATGTGGGGAAAAAAAACCAAGCTCCCCTGACCCTGTCCTGGTGCCGTAGTCGCAAAGGTACTCATTGATGGCCCTCTGCTGCGTGTGCAGTCGCTGCAGCATGGCCAACGTTGAGTTCCACCTGGTGGGCATGTCACATATTAGGCGGTTCTTGGGCAGGTCCTTTTGCAGCTCAGTCAGCCGAGCACTGGCATTATAAGATCGGCGGAAATGCACACAGACTCCTGGCCTGCCTCAGGACATCCTGTAAGCCTGGGAACCTGCCCAAGAACCGCTGCACCACCAGGTTGAGGACGTGAGCCATACAGGGCACATGGGTGAGCTGCCCCTGTCGCAGGGCGGATAGGAGGTTGGTGCCATTGTCAGAAACGACCATTCCTGGCTTAAGCTGGCGTGGCGTCAACCACCTCTCGGCCTGCCCCTGCAGAGCTGCCAGAACCTCTGGCCCAGTGTGGCTCCTGTCCCCCAAACACACCAGCGCAAGCACGGCATGGCATCTTTTTGCCTGCGTACTTGCGTAGCCCCTTGTACGCCTACGGAGCACCGCTGGTTCCAAGGACAGAGCACTGGAGGAAGAAGAAGAGGAGGGGGTGGAGGAGAGAGGTGTGTCACAACCAGTAGCAGTAGTAGCATTTTGGAGGCGTGGTGGCGGAACAACCTCCAACACTACTGCACCTTGTCCTGCATCCCTCCCAGCTGCCAATAGAGTGACCCAATGGGCCGTGAAAGAAAGGTAACGTCCCTGTCCATGCCTGCTGGACCATGAGTCAGCGGTAATATGCACCTTACCGCTGACCGCCCTGTCCAGCGAGGCATGGACATTGCCTTCCACATGCCGGTAGAGAGACGGAATCGCCTTCCGTGAGAAAAAGTGGCGTTTGGGAACCTGCCACTGAGGAACCGCACATTGAACAAACTCACGGAAGGGGGCCGAGTCTACCAACTGAAAGGGCAGCAGTTGAAGTGCTAGCAATTTAGCCAAGCTAGCATTCAACCGCTGGGCATGTGGATGGCTGGGAGTGTACTTCTTTAGACGGTCCAGCAGCTGGGGCAGGGAAATTTGCCTGCTACAATCGGACGTCGGTGTACTGCAAGTACTTGGTTGTGACACACCTAATTCTACACCTTCAGTCCTCTCAGAGCAGCTTTCAGAGAGGACTGAAGATGTAGTGGGGATGGAGATCCCAGCTGATGAGGAGCAAGGAGAGGTCCGCTTAGTTCTTTGGTGTGGGTCTTTTATGTGTGCTTGCCAACGAGCTGCATGGCAGGTCGACATATGTCTGCTCATGCTTGTGGTGCCCAAGCGGCTGATGTTTTGGCCACGCGAGATACGCTTGAGACAAATATTGCAAATAGCAGTGGTGCGATCTGATGCACTTGTCTCAAAAAAGGCCCACACCAAAGAACTTTTCTGATAACGTGCAGAGGCAGTGCCCTGCACAGGCGGAGCTCTGCGGTGTTGTACAGTTGCTGTGCTGGCCTCTAGCTGGCCTCCAGGGGGCATCCTGCCTCGTTGGACATGTGACGCCGCATCCTCCTCCTCCTCGTCCTCCTCCTCATCCTCTCTCCCTTCAGGCACCCACGTGGAGTCAGTGACCTCATCATCCCCTCCCTCTTCACCACTAGAGCAAACCTGGCAGTAAGCTGCAGCTGGTGGAACAGTACTGCCAGATTGCTGTCCTTCAGCATCCCCTCTCTCTGCGCGCACACTACTGACTTCCTCAAGCTGGGTATCATCAACCGAGCCTTCGAATCGTTGGGCATCCTCCTGGAGCATGTACCCAACACTGTGCTCAAAGAGTTCGGGGGACTCCTCAGGAGGACATGGTGGGTCTAGGGAAGGGGTGGCTGATGATGCCATTGAGTACGCGTTGGCAGCTGCTCTGCCAGTACCCTGAGCCTGGGTGAGAGAGGATGAGGAGGATGAGGAGGGCTTGGTCATCCATTCTACCAAGCCTTCAGCATGATGCGGCTCCACATGTCCAGCTGCCGAAAACAAAGACGCGCGTGTCCCATGGACACGTGCTGATGACGATGCACGACCACGTCCACGTCCACGGCCACGTCCACTAGAAACAGAGCCTGCCTGCCCTGTGTTCTTGCCTCTGCATGCTCTGCCTCCCCTTGGCGGTCTTCCAGCCATTGTAGTCGGTAGTCCTGTGGGTGCTGCTGAGAAGAAAATATAGGAGCTCTGTGTGATGCCACTAACACACTAGAAGTCCTATGGGTGCTTCTGCAAAGAAAATATAGGAGCTCTGTGTGATGCCACTAACACACTAGAAGTCCTGTGGGTGCTGCTGAGAAGAAAATATAGGAGCTCTGTGTGATGCCACTAACACACTAGAAGTCCTATGGGTGCTTCTGCAAAGAAAATAAGGAGCTCTGTGTGATGCCACTAACACACTAGAAGTCCTGGGGTGCTTCTGCAAAGAAAATAAGGAGCTCTGTGTGATGCCACTAACACACTAGAAGTCCTGTGGGTGCTGCTGCAAAGAAAATATAGGAGCTCTGTGTGATGCCACTAACACACTAGAAGTCCTATGGGTGCTAACACACTAGAAGTCTGCTTCTGAGAAAGAAAATAGAGGAGCTCTGTGTGATGCCACTAACACACTAGAAGTCCTGTGGGTGCTTCTGCAAAGAAAATATAGGAGCTCTGTGTGATGCCACTAACACACTAGAAGTCCTGTGGGTGCTTCTGCAAAGAAAATATAGGAGCTCTGTGTGATGCCACTAACACACTAGAAGTCCTATGGGTGCTTCTGCAAAGAAAATATAGGAGCTCTGTGTGATGCCACTAACACACTAGAAGTCCTGTGGGTGCTTCTGCAAAGAAAATATAGGAGCTCTGTGTGATGCCACTAACACACTAGAAGTCCTATGGGTGCTTCTGCAAAGAAAATATAGGAGCTCTGTGTGATGCCACTAACACACTAGAAGTCCTGTGGGTGCTTCTGAAAGAAAATATAGGAGCTCTGTGTGATGCCACTAACACACTAGAAGTCCTATGGGTGCTTCTGCAAAGAAAATATAGGAGCTCTGTGTGATGCCACTAACACACTAGAAGTCCTGTGGGTGCTTCTGAAAGAAAATATAGGAGCTCTGTGTGATGCCACTAACACACTAGAAGTCCTATGGGTGCTTCTGCAAAGAAAATATAGGAGCTCTGTGTGATGCCACTAACACACTAGAAGTCCTATGGGTGCTTCTGGGAAGAAAATATAGGAGCTCTGTGTGATGCCACTAACACACTAGAAGTCCTATGGGTGCTTCTGGAAAGAAAATATAGGGAGCGTGTGATGCCACTAACACACTAGAAGTCCTATGGGTGCTTCTGGGAAGAAAATATAGGAACTCTGTGTGATGCCACTAACACAGTAGAAGTCCTATGGGTGCTTCTGGGAAGAAAATATAGGAGCTCTGTGTGATGCCACTAACACACTAGAAGTCCTATGGGTGCTTCTGGAAAGAAAATATAGGAGCTCTGTGTGATGCCACTAACACACTAGAAGTCCTTTGGGTGCTTCTGGAAGAAAATATAGGAGCTCTGTGTGATGCCACTAACACACTAGAAGTCCTATGGGTGCTTCTGGGAAAAAATATAGGAGCTCTGTGTGATGCCACTAACACACTAGAAGTCCTATGGGTGCTTCTGGGAAGAAAATATAGGAGCTCTGTGTGATGCCACTAACACACTAGAAGTCCTATGGGTGCTTCTGGGAAGAAAATATAGGAAGCTCTGTGTGATGCCACTAACACACTAGAAGTCCTATGGGTGCTTCTGAGAAGAAAATATAGGAACTCTGTGTGATGCCACTAACACAGTAGAAGTCCTATGGATGCTTCTGGGAAGAAAATATGGGAGCTCTGTGTGATGCCACTAACACACTAGAAGTCCTATGGGTGCTTCTGGGAAGAAAATATAGGAGCTCTGTGTGATGCCACTAACACACTAGAAGTCCTATGGGTGCTTCTGGAAGAAAATATAGGAGCTCTGTGTGATGCCACTAACACACTAGAAGTCCTATGGGTGCTTCTGGGAAGAAAATATAGGAGCTCTGTGTGATGCCACTAACACACTAGAAGTCCTATGGGTGCTTCTGGGAAGAAAATATAGGAGCTCTGTGTGATGCCACTAATACAGTAGAAGTCCTATGGGTGCTTCTGGGGAGAAAATATAGGAACTCTGTGTGATGCCACTAACACAGTAGAAGTCCTATGGGTGCTTCTGGGAAGAAAATATAGGAACTCTGTGTGATGCCACTAACACAGTTCAAGTCCTATGGGTGCTTCTGGGAAGAAAATATAGGAACTCTGTGTGATGCCACTAACACAGTAGAAGTCCTATGGGTGCTTCTGGGAAGAAAATATAGGAACTCTGTGTGATGCCACTAACACAGTAGAAGTCCTATGGGTGCTTCTGGGAAGAAAATATAGGAACTTTGTGTAATGCCACTAACACAGTAGAAGTCCTATGGGTGCTTCTGGGAAGAAAATATAGGAACTCTGTGTGATGCCACTAACACAGTAGAAGTCCTATGGGTGCTTCTGGGAAGAAAATATAGGAACTCTGTGTGATGCCACTAACACAGTACAAGTACTATGGGTGCTTCTGGGAAGAAAATATAGGAACTCTGTGTGATGCCACTAACACAGTACAAGTCCTATGGGTGCTTCTGGGAAGAAAATATAGGAACTCTGTGTGATACCACTAACACAGTACAAGTCCTATGGGTGCTTCTGGGAAGAAAATATAGGAGCTCTGTGTGATGGGACTAACACACTAGAAGTCCTATGGGTGCTTCTGGGAAGAAAATATGGGAGCTCTGTGTGATGGGACTAACACACTAGAAGTCCTATGGGTGCTTCTGGGAAGAAAATATGGGAGCTCTGTGTGATGCCACTAGCACACTAGAAGTCCTATGGGTGCTTCTGGGAAGAAAATATGGGAGCTCTGTGTGATGCCACTAACACAGTTCAAGTCCTATGGGTGCTTCTGGGAAGAAAATATGGGAGCTCTGTGTGATGCCACTAACACACTACAAGTCCTATGGGTGCTTCTGGGAAGAAAATATAGGAACTCTGTGTGATGCCACTAACACAGTTCAAGTCCTATGGGTGCTTCTGGGAAGAAAATATAGGAACTCTGTGTGATGCCACTAACACAGTAGAAGTCCTATGGGTGCTTCTGGGAAGAAAATATAGGAACTCTGTGTGATGCCACTAACACAGTTCAAGTCCTATGGGTGCTTCTGGGAAGAAAATATAGGAACTCTGTGTGATGCCACTAACACACTAGAAGTCCTATGGGTGCTTCTGGGAAGAAAATATGGGAGCTCTGTGTGATGCCACTAACACACTAGAAGTACTATGGGTGCTTCTGGGAAGAAAATATGGGAGCTCTGTGTGATGGGACTAACACACTAGAAGTCCTATGGGTGCTTCTGGGAAGAAAATATTGGATCTCTGTGTGATGCCACTAATACAGTTCAAGTCCTATGGGTGCTTCTGGGGAGAAAATATAGGAACTCTGTGTGATGCCACTAACACAGTAGAAGTCATATGGGTGCTTCTGGGAAGAAAATATAGGAACTCTGTGTGATGCCACTAACACAGTAGAAGTCCTATGGGTGCTTCTGGGAAGAAAATATAGGAACTCTGTGTGATGCCACTAACACAGTAGAAGTCCTATGGGTGCTTCTGGGAAGAAAATATAGGAACTCTGTGTGATGCCACTAACACAGTAGAAGTCCTATGGGTGCTTCTGGGAAGAAAATATAGGAACTTTGTGTGATGCCACTAACACAGTAGAAGTCCTATGGGTGCTTCTGGGAAGAAAATATAGGAACTCTGTGTGATGCCACTAACACAGTAGACGTCCTATGGGTGCTTCTGGGAAGAAAATATAGGAACTCTGTGTGATGCCACTAACACAGTAGAAGTACTATGGGTGCTTCTGGGAAGAAAATATAGGAACTCTGTGTGATGCCACTAACACAGTAGAAGTCCTATGGGTGCTTCTGGGAAGAAAATATAGGAACTCTGTGTGATACCACTAACACAGTAGAAGTCCTATGGGTGCTTCTGGGAAGAAAATATAGGAACTCTGTGTGATGCCACTAACACACTACAAGTCCTATGGGTGCTTCTGGGAAGAAAATATAGGAGCTCTGTGTGATGCCACTAACACACTAGAAGTCCTATGGGTGCTTCTGGGAAGAAAATATGGGAGCTCTGTGTGATGCCACTAGCACACTAGAAGTCCTATGGGTGCTTCTGGGAAGAAAATATGGGAGCTCTGTGTGATGCCACTAACACAGTAGAAGTCCTATGGGTGCTTCTGGGAAGAAAATATGGGAGCTCTGTGTGATGCCACTAACACACTAGAAGTCCTATGGGTGCTTCTGGGAAGAAAATATAGGAACTCTGTGTGATGCCACTAACACAGTAGAAGTCCTATGGGTGCTTCTGGGAAGAAAATATAGGAACTCTCTGTGATGCCACTAACACAGTACAAGTCCTATGGGTGCTTCTGGGAAGAAAATATAGGAACTCTGTGTGATGCCACTAACACAGTAGAAGTCCTATGGGTGCTTCTGGGAAGAAAATATAGGAACTCTGTGTGATGCCACTAACACACTAGAAGTCCTATGGGTGCTTCTGGGAAGAAAATATGGGAGCTCTGTGTGATGCCACTAACACACTAGAAGTACTATGGGTGCTTCTGGGAAGAAAATATGGGAGCTCTGTGTGATGCCACTAACACACTAGAAGTCCTATGGGTGCTTCTGGGAAGAAAATATAGGAACTCTGTGTGATGCCACTAACACAGTAGAAGTCCTATGGGTGCTTCTGGGAAGAAAATATAGGAACTCTGTGTGATGCCACTAACACACTAGAAGTCCTATGGGTGCTTCTGGGAAGAAAATATGGGAGCTCTGTGTGATGCCACTAACACACTAGAAGTACTATGGGTGCTTCTGGGAAGAAAATATGGGAGCTCTGTGTGATGCCACTAACACAGTAGAAGTCCTATGGGTGCTTCTGGGAAGAAAATATGGGAGCTCTGTGTGATGCCACTAACACACTAGAAGTCCTATGGGTGATTCTGGGAAGAAAATATAGGAACTCTGTGTGATGCCACTAATACAGTACAAGTCCTATGGGTGCTTCTGGGAAGAAAATATAGGAACTCTGTGTGATGCCACTAACACACGAGAAGTCCTATGGGTGCTTCTGGGAAGAAAATATAGGAACTCTGTGTGATGCCACTAACACAGTACAAGTCCTATGGGTGCTTCTGGGAAGAAAATATAGGAACTCTGTGTGATGCCACTAACACAGTAGAAGTCCTATGGTGCTTCTGGGAAGAAAATATAGGAACTCTGTGTGATGCCACTAACACAGTAGAAGTCCTATGGGTGCTTCTGGGAAGAAAATATAGGAACTCTGTGTGATGCCACTAACACAGTAGAAGTCCTATGGGTGCTTCTGGGAAGAAAATATAGGAGCTCTGTTTGCTGCCACTAACACACTAGAAGTCCTATGGGTGCTTTTGGGGTGCAATGCTGTGCTAACAGCACTGCGGTTGGTACTACTGAAATACTGTACTAACAGTAAAACACGCACCAGACTAATCCCCAGCAGCAGCTAAAAACACACTAACCAGCAGCAATGGACGATCAATGACAGGTAGCAATGGTTTAGCAAATAAATAGCCAATGGTTTAGCAAAGTAGAGCAAATCTTTCTATATGAATGAATCTAGCAAAGACACAGAATCAGCCTGATCTCTCCTAAAGCCGGAACTCATGTGACCGGCGCCGACGGCGTGGCGGCCTTTTAAATGGTGGGGCGTGTACTAAAGCCCCTGAGCTGTAATTGGCTACAGGCGTCCTGCCTGTAGCCAATTATGGCTCTCCGAGTTTCCGGCGCTGTGATTGGCCAAGCATGCGGGGTCACAGTGCATGCTTGGCCAATCATCAGCCAGCAATGCACTGCGCCGGCCGCAATGCATTGCGGGGCCGCAATGCATTGCGGGGCCGCTCGCATCACACGAATGTGATGCGAGCGGCCAAATTAACATGTTCTGGGCTCGCCGAGCGAGCGAACGCCCCCGGTGCTCGATGCGAACATGGGTTCGCATCGAGCACCGGGCCCATCCCAATGGAAAAAAAATGTTGATGTTTTTGTTGATGTTTCAATTGGTTTGATGTTCCGAAACACTTAAGTGTGACAAACATGCAAAGGAACAGGAAATGGGCAAACACTTTTTCACACCACTGTACTGTCTCCTACATATATATCCACTGCATTCTAGTCTAGCCAAGCCTATATCTGACTGCATGTCATTGCTGGTGTATGTTTTCAAATACACTTTCAGGCAGGCAGGCAGGGGATTCAGTGATCTGCAGTGCATAAAATATATATACTGTCTCCTACATATATATCCACTGCATTCTAGTCTAGCCAAGCCTATACATGACTACAGTTTCAGGCAGGCAGGTGATTCAGTGATCCGCAGTGCATAAAGATATATATACAGTGGTGTGAAAAAGTGTTTGCCCCCTTCCTCATTTCCTGTTCCTTTGCATGTTTGTCACACTTAAGTGTTTCGGAACATCAAACCAATTTATACAATAGTCAAGGACAACACAAGTAAACACAAAATGCAATTTGTAAATGAAGGTGTTTATTATTAAAGGTGAAAAAAATCCAAACCATCATGGCCCTGTGTGAAAAAGTGATTGCCCCCCTTGTTAAAACATACTATAACTGTGGTTGTCCACACCTGAGTTCAATTTCTCTAGCCACACCCAGGCCTGATTATTGCCACACCTGTTCACAATCAAGGCATCACTTAAATAGGAGCTGCTTGACACAGTAAGGTCCACCAGAAGATCCTTAAAAGCTACACATCATGCCGAGACCCAAAGAAATTCAGGAACAATTGAGAAAGAAAGTAATTGAGATCTATCAGTCTGGAAAGGGTTATAAAGCCATTTCCAAAGCTTTGGGAATCCAGCGAACCACAGTGAGAGCCATTATCCACAAATGGCGAAGACATGGAACAGTGGTGAACCTTCCCAGGAGTGGCCGGCCGCCCAAAATTACCCCAAGAGCGCAGCGACGACTCATCCAAGAGGTCACAAAAGACCCCACAACAACGTCCAAGGAACTGCAGGCCTCACTTGCCTCAGTTAAGGTCAGCGTTCATGCCTCCACCATCAGGAAAAGACTGGGCAAAAATGGCCTGCATGGCAGAGTTCCAAGGAGAAAACCACTGCTGAGCAAAAAGAACATCAAAGCTCGTCTCAATTTCTCCACAACACATCTTGATGATCCCCAAGACTTTTGGGACAACATTCTGTGGACCGATGAGACAAAAGTGGAACTCTTTGGAAGGTGTGTGTCCAAGTATATCTGGCGTAGAAGGAACACTGCATTTCAGAAAAAGAACATTATACCAACAGTAACATATGGTGGTGGTAGTGTGATGGTCTGGGGCTGTTTTGCTGCTTCAGAACCTGGAAGACTTGCCGTGATAAAAGGAACTATGAATTCTGCTGTCTACCAAGAGATCCTGAAGGAGAATGTCCGACCATCTGTTCGTGTACTCAAGCTGAAACGAACTTGGGTTCTGCAGCAGGACAATGATCCTAAACACACCAGCAAGTCCACCACCGAATGGCTGAAGAAAAACAAAATGAAGACTTTGGAGTGGCCTAGCCAAAGTCCTGACCTGAATCCTATTGAGATGTTGTGGTATGACCTTAAAAAGGCCGTTCATGCTCGAAAACCCTCTAATGTAACTGAATTAGGACAATTCTGCAAAGATGAGTGGGCCAAAATTCCTCCAGGACGCTGTAAAAGCCTCATTGCACGTTATCGCAAACGCTTGGTTGCAGTTGTTGCTGCTAAGGGTGGCCCAACCAGTTATTAGGTTTAGGGGGCAAACACTTTTTCACACAGGGCCATGATGGTTTGGATTTTTTTTCACCTTTAATAATAAACACCTTCATTTACAAATTGCATTTTGTGTTTACTTGTGTTGTCCTTGACTATTGTTTAAATTGGTTTGATGTTCCGAAACACTTAAGTGTGACAAACACGCAAAGGAACAGGAAATGAGGAAGGGGGCAAACAATTTTTCACACCACTGTATATATATATATATATATATATATATATATATACACTAAATACACTGCAGCTAACTGAATCAACTGCTTGCCTGGAGTATATTAGAAACAGTACAGCAGGAACGGTCTGCAGTGAGATCTAGCTGAACTGTATACAGTGGATATACATATATAGCAGTCTGACTGTATATATATATATTAAATACACTGCAGCTAACTGAATCAACTGCCTGCCTGAAGTATATTAGAAACAATACAGCAGGAACGGTCTGCAGTGAGATCTAGCTAACTAAATAAATTGCCTGCTCAAAGTAAATGAAATGAATGAATGAATGATTTGTATAGCGCTGCAATGCGAACTGAATCGCCTCAAGGCGCTTGTCTGCCCTTGTTGTCCTGCTATATTAGAAGAGGTGGGTCTTGAGTTTTTTCCTGAATGCCTGATGGTTTTCTTCCAAGCGGATGTTGCTTGGTAGAGCATTCCATAGCCGAGGTCCCTGTACTGCAAATCTTCGTTCTCCCTTCGATTTGTAGCGGGCTTTGGGGATGAGAAGGCGGTTTTGGTTTGTCAATCGAAGGCTGCGATTTGGTATGAATTTTTCTATTTTCTCACAAAGGTATTGAGGCGCGTTTCCTTGTGTACATTTGTGGGTGAGGCAGAGGGTCTTGAATGTGATCCTATATTTTACCGTGAGCCAATGGAGGGTCCTTAGGGATGGGGAGATGGATTCCCAAGGTTTCTTTCTGGTGACTAGTCTTGCTGCTGTGTTTTGGACGACTTGTAGGCGTGCAATCTGGTAATCCGGTAATCCTATGTAGAGGGAGTTTGCGTAGTCGAGACGCGAATTGATGATGGTTCCCACTACTGCTGCTTTCTCCTTTTCCGGAATGAATGGAATCAGTCTGCAAAGCATGCGGAGGAGATGATGGGATCCGCTGATTACTGATCCTATTTGTGCCTCCATGGTCATCCCCGAATCAAAGATGACTCTGAGGCTTTTGGGTTTTGGCTTTGGTGCTTGGGAGGATGGTCTGTCCAAGGATGGTTGGTGGTGTCCATGGGGTCTTCGTTTTTTTACTTCGGTTTACGTCGAGGAGCAGTAGTTCTGTTTTCGATCCATTTAGTTTGAGGGAGCTAGTGGTCATCCAGTCATCTATCAGAGTTGATTCAGACTTGAGTGTCGTCCACGTATGAGTGGAAGCATAGAGCTGATTTGCTAATAATATTGAATAGTGGCCGGATGTATATGTTACAGAGTACTGGTGACAATGGTGATCCTTGAGGAACTCCATAAGAAATTGCCCGGGTTTCTGAAGTGAAGGCTCCTAGTTTCACTGTCTGCGACCGGTTTTCTAAGAAGGAAGCAAACTATGGCAGATCTCCATCTGTAACTCCTGCCACTTCCTTGAGGCGGCTGAGAAGAGTGTTGTGGTCCACTGTGTCGAACGCCGCGCTAAGATCCAGCAGTACCAGAAGACACGATTCTCCATCATCCGCTGCTTCTAGGGCATCATCCCATATTTTCAGAAGTGCCGTTTCTGTGCCATGGCCTGGTCGGAAGCCTGATTGTAGTGGGTCCAAGAGCTTGTGTGTGTCCAGGTGAAGTTGAAGCTGTTTTACTACTGCTTTCTCCATAATCTTGGAAATGGTGTTCAGGCTTGTTACCGGTCTGCGATTGTTAGAATCTCTGGGGTCGAGGTTTGGTTTCTTTAGCAGTGGTTTGACGATGCCTTGCTTGAGGGAAATAGGAACCAACCCTTCTTTGAACGACTGATTTACTAGGTGTGTAATAGAGGGGGCCAGAATGTCGGAGCATTCTTTCAAGAGTTTTGTAGGAATGATGTCGTTTGGCGATGTACTGTCTCGGAGGCTCTTGATGATATTTTTGGTTTCATCCGTGGTGATCGGGGTAAGCGAGAAATGTGGTGATTGTGCGTTGTGCATGTAAAATTCCTTACCTGGATTTGGTTGAGTAGAATTGATTGTTGTTTTTTTTTGTTGCATTATTTTCTGAATGTTGTCTATTTTGTTGATGAAAAAATGCGATAACTCGTTGCAGTATTCTTGAGTTTCGTTTTCTAGGGGCTCAAGGCAGGTGGGGTTTATAGTCTGGGCAACTAGTTTGAAAAGTGGCCGGTTTAATGCTTTTGAGAGGGTGTTTGAGACATGTTCTTTTTTTGCTGTGAAAATTGCTTTATGATATTTCTTGGTGAGTATTTTGTAGTTTGTGTGATTTTCCTTTGTAGTGTTTCTTCTCCAGGCTCTTTCTGCTCTTCTGTGTTCCCGTTTCAGTAGAGTAAGAGCGCCGTTAAACCACCCAGAATTTTTATTGCGGTTGGTTCCTTGATGTTTCGGGGCGACTGCGTCTGCTGTTTGTAGTAGTGCCTTGTTTACGAAGCTGAGTGTTCATTCTGTTGAGTGGTTTTGATTTAGTGTTGCCATTTTGTTTGTTAATGTGGTTTTGAAGATTTATGGGTGTAGTTTCTTCTGTGATCTAATCCAATGTGTTGTTGCCACCGGATTTACTTTTTGGAGAGTGACGTTAGTGGTGATTTCAAATTTGATAGAGTGGTGGTCTGTCCATGGTAGCGCTATGTTGTCTAGTATGTTGATGTCCATATTTTGCTTGAAGATGAGGTCCAGAATGTGACCCGACCCATGTGTGGGAGCCTTTACTAGTTGTTGAAGCCCTATGTCTTCCAGTTGATTGATGCAGGTGGTGGCGATGGGGTCTTCGTGGAGTTTGCTCAGAGGTTGAAATCTCTGAGTACCAGAACCTTGTTGTTTTTCAGGGTGTGTGACGAAATTAATTCAGTGAGTGGTATCGGTAGATTTGTCTTTGGTCCTGGTGGTCTGTAGCATAGCAGCATGTGGATGGTTTCTTGTGGTGTTGTTTGCATCTGTAGAGTAAGTGTCTCCATAAAAGTTGCTGTTTTCTGTACTGTAGGTTTGGCGAGCACCAGGTGCTTTGAAGATCACTACTAGGCCTCCTCCTTTTTTTTCCTTTCCTATGCTCGGTTAGGATCCTGTAGTTTTCTGGCACTAATTCTGTTAGGATGGTGTTGCAGTCGGGTGTTAGCCAGCTTTCCGTGATGAAGAGGCAATCTATGTTGTTTTGTGTGATGAAGTCATGGATTTCGTGCCTGTGCTTGACTGCCGATCTGGTGTTAATCAAGGCGCATGCTAACTGTTGCGGTTGAATTGTAGTCTTCTTATGTTTGATGGTTGCTTGAGGATCGATCCTTAGTAGTCATTCTTTTTGTAATTTTTTTTTAATGTAGGTCGGTAGAGTTGCGGTCGAATTTCTTAGTCTGCGGAGAGACTCTGCTGAGTATTTGAAATTGCACATGTCGAGGTGATCCAAAAAATTTGCTGTTGACGGAATGATGCGTTGAAAAAAAAACTGATGCTGTTGCTGAGGCGATAACGGTCACCTCAGCACTCTCTCTCTCTATATCTCTCTCTCCGCCAGCAACACACTACACAAGGCCGACGTGCAGGCAGCCTTATATAGTATGGGGCGTGGACTTAACCCCCTGCCTTTGGCCAATTATAGCTCTCTTTGCTGACGGCGCTGTGATTGGCCAAAGCATGCGGGTCATAGTGCATGCTTGGCCAATCATCAGCCAGCAATGCACTGGGAGGATGCATTATGGGGCGTGATGCGCCGCTCGAATTTGGCGCGAACGCCCCATAATATTCGATCTTTGGTGAACGATCGAACAGCCGATGTTTGAAGCTCATCCCTACTGTACAGTAGATTTAAAGACCTAACTGCCCTTTTTAGGACTCTTTTAGGACATTTTTCTGTATCACCAATAAGTGCGCTTGCTTATAGCCACTATGTTGTGTCTTTTCAGCCATTTTATTGTTTTTACATTTATTAGGGTCTTTATTCTTTCATTTTGGGGTCTGTCACACTGTTGTTGTGCATTGACATGTATTATCAACCCCCTATTGTCATAGGTTTGGAATAAACTAAGCATTCTATTTCCATTAATCACTTTTTATAAAATGTATATGTATTACATTTTTTAACTGACAAAGTAAAATGTGATCATTGGCAAAAGAAAGAAAAAAAAAAGCACGCTACTGTCTCAGTGGGACCTGGGCCTTCGCTATCCTACTTACACATAGGAGTTACAGGCTAGCAGTAAAAGGCATATGCTGTACGTAGTAATCAGACTGTGTAAATGGCCTATAATATAACTTTTCCTATTATTTCTAACTATACAAGCTTTGCCAGTCAAAATAAAAGTACAAGTTCATCACAAGGCCAGGCATGCCATCTTGTGGGCAAACTGAATATACATACTGCATCAAATTGCATTTTATTTATAAATGCTTACTCTTTTGATTTTTCTTCCTATGTATTAACCACTTTTGCCTTTCTTTAAGATCTGTCTAAATATCTTATTTAAAATCAAGCACTAAAGAGGAGTGAAATTTCAATATTATGCTTTAACAAGAATCCTGCTACACCCCAGTTTAAATTGTAATTGACCACAATGAATTGTGAAAAAAGATTAGACAATGAAAAATCTAAAACAAAATTACATCAACATGTGCAATTGCATCAATAGCTGACACAAATGTGAAATAAATTTATGAAGACAATGATAATGAGATTATCCATGTTAATAACTGCTAAACAGGGGCGTATTGGTGTCTCATATACAATATGACAGGCAAAGGTGTGCTTTTTTGCAACATTGTAGCATTTCTTTGTGAGCGAAGATGGATATGCAGGGCCGATCCTGGATGGGTGCACGGGGTGCACCGCGCCCCAGCGCTGTAATTTGTCTGCAGAAGAGGGGCGCCGAAGCTGACAGCACTGGTTGCTCACTTTACTTGTTAGAATCGTCGGCCATTCATGATGATGTCCCTAGATCAGGCATCATTAAAAGGCGGACTGCGATCCATACTACCAGGCCCCAGTAGCCATACTACCCAGACCGCAGCCTCCCCAAATAGCTGCCTGTGTGTCCTCTCCCTGCCGCCGGCTCACCTGTGATGGGGGTCAGTCTGTGATGGGGGACCAGTCTGTGATGGGGGGTCAGTCTTTGATGGGGGACCAGTTTGTGATGAGGCCAGTCTGTGATGGGGCCAGTCTGTTATGGGGGGCAGTCGATGATGGGGACCAGTCTGTGATGGGGACCAGTAGGTGAGAGGCCATCTATACATGTGACAAAAAGCATGTGCACTGCTAGACCCTAGCGTAACATATGCATGCCTCCATCCCTGTTTATATCAAACGAGAAAAGAAAAGGGGGTGCTTATTGGGACTTTAGATGAGGCATGGATATGTATTAAAAAATGGTTTAGGATACCTAGAAATAAAATTCGATGTCTCGAGCCCTATAAGGGAAAATCTGTGTAGCAAAAGGTTGCTGGTAAATCAGATGTGTTCAATTGAACTGGTAAATAATTAAATAATGTAGCATAATATATGGTACATAAATACATGCAAGGCATCGCATGAGTAACAATTAATAGTCAAATTGATAGTTGTTGATGTTTATTATGAAAGAAACATAATTGGTACAGACAATCACGAGTAAACAATGATTGAATGGATACACAGATCAGATGGACATGGTTATCCTAAGGAGAAAAATATTAGGGATAGACTGGGCTTGTCATCCCTAGGTGGGGACTAAAGTGTTAAGAATTAATTATTTGTTTAGTTAATTGTCACATTCCCTAAAAGGAAGAGGGGAGATCCGTGTATCCACAAAAAATTGTTGAGTCAATCCAATACATCAAAAACATTAATATTTAGTGTGTCATAATATATGACACAGTAGATCATGCATAACATAGCATAAACAGGTAAAAACAATCATATTGACATATAAGGATGTATATTTGGAAAGGCAATAGTTGGTACAAATAATCACAATTTTTTGAAAAAGTATAGAAAAATGGATACAAGGAACAAGTGGATAGAAGTTATCCTGAAATATACTAGTGGTATTATTAAATATTGTACAATTGGGGTAAACTTGTCTTGGCATCCCTGAGTATGAACTCTACGCGTTTCATGGCGTTTAAAGCCAATCATCAGGAGTGGAATGCATCAATAATGGCTACAGAAAAAAAGGAGAAAAGTAATAAGTGAGTCAGTGTAGTCTCCAATAATTTTATGCTCTCTACAAGAGAGCGAGTTTGAAAAGGTATGTATGTTTTACCTATGGCATCACCCGTATCAGTAGCCCAATAACCCCAAACTGGGAACGGGACGGTGGCCCTGGAGATCGTCTCTCATCCGGGGTTGGGGCGGGGACACAGCTCCCCCACCACCAAAGGGTTCCCCCTATGGAGGCGTGGTAACCGGGGACAGGATCCAAGGAAGAACCGAAATAGCCACAACACACTTCTCTCCTTTTTTTCTGTAGCCATTATTGATGCATTCCACTCCTGATGATTGGCTTTAAACGCCATGAAACGCGTAGAGTTCATACTCAGGGATGCCAAGACAAGCTTACCCCAATTGTACAATATTTAATAATACCACTAGTATATTTCAGGATAACTTCTATCCACTTGTTCCTTGTATCCATTCTCTATACTTTTTCAAAAAAATTGTGATTATTTGTACCAACTATTGCCTTTCCAAATATACATCCTTATATGTCAATATGATTGTTTTTACCTGTTTATGCTATGTTATGCATGATCTACTGTGTCATATATTATGACACACTAAATATTAATGTTTTTGATGTATTGGATTGATTCAACAATTTTTTGTGGATACACGGATCTCCCCTCTTCTTTTTAGGGAATGTGACAATTAACTAAACAAATAATTAATTCTTAACACTTTAGTCCCCACCTAGGGATGACAAGCCCAGTCTATCCCTAATATTTTTCCCCTTAGGATAACCATGTCCATCTGATCTGTGTATCCATTCAATCATTGTTTACTCGTGATTGTCTGTACCAATTATGTTTCTTTCATAATAAACATCAACAACTATCAATTTGACTATTAATTGTTACTCATGCGATGCCTTGCATGTATTTATGTACCATATATTATGCTACATTATTTAATTATTTACCAGTTCAATTGAACACATCTGATTTACCAGCAACCTTTTGCTACACAGATTTTCCCTTATAGGGCTCGAGACATCGAATTTTATTTCTAGGTATCCTAAACCATTTTTTAATACATATCCATGCCTCATCTAAAGTCCCATTAAGCACCCCCTTTTCTTTTCTCGTTTGATATAAACAGGGATGGAGGCATGCCTATGTTACGCTAGGGTCTAGCAGTGCACATGCTTTTTGTGATATAAATTAGGGTGGAAGACACCCGCTTTGCCCCCGTTCTTGTGACCTGCTACACCCAATACCTTAATCCTACATATTGCTCTTTGTTTCTAGACAATTGAGCCAATTGACATGTTGGCATCTCTCCCCATACAACCTAATTTTCTCAGTAATTTGGCTCTTGAATATTATCTCTCTTTCAGACAACAGGCTAATATAGGTCCGTCTCCATGTCTCTTTGCCTTTGATATGTTGGTCATTTCATTGACCCTATTTCCTTTTCTCTCTGGTTTGCCCCGCCCACCACTGGATGATTGGCCCAGCTGTTGCTCTCTTTCTCCGGGGTTGCGATGCGCCCAGTTCCCTCTCTGCCATCCACCCCCATTCAGGGGAGTTTGGGCGGGGCCGGACCTTGGCGCATCGACGTCATACTTAGCACGCCATATGCGTGACGCCTTTCTGGCGCCGTTTTGAGCTAGTGCTTTTCCATCCCTCGTGGCCTGGAGGAGGGGGTGATTTTCCCGCCGAGGTCTTAATGACCAGGGCGGGGATCTGCCCCGTCCAACCACTTGGCTCACTAGGTACGCATGACGTCGGCGGTGACACACACTAAACTGGGGATAAATGGGTTCGGCTGAGCCGACTAGCTCACTCCACACATCCCATCAGGAGGGAAGGTTCTGTGGACCATGTTACACACTCCAGGTAATTAGGGTTTCTTTTTGCGCTTTCTTCCCATTTCATTTCATTTAGTTTTCTGTTTTTCACATCACAGCACTCATTCAATTTATTTTCTTATTACACTTCACCACAACAAACCCCACACATCCAGCATCATAATAAATTATTATGATGTGGTGGCAATTCTGGGTATTCACCCAGTATCTCACTCAGCTCTATTTTAATTTTTTGCTCAGACACCTCACAAATTTAAGTCTAAATTTAGGCTTTTTAAGTTACACATACGCATTCCATTCACTCACGTTTAATCTCACACACCATTCTTTCCCCCCCCCCCCCTTCCTTCTCTTTTTTTTTTTTTTCTTTTTCTCACTTATTTTCAACATATAATTTTCTTTATTTTTTTCACTATTTTAGACACCTGGAGTCATGGTTTCCACACACAAACCTCGCACTCCACCAATGTGTTGTGGCTATTTCGGTTCTTCCTTGGATCCTGTCCCCGGTTACCACGCCTCCATAGGGGGAACCCTTTGGTGGTGGGGGAGCTGTGTCCCCGCCCCAACCCCGAATGAGAGACGATCTCCAGGGCCACCGTCCCGTTCCCAGTTTGGGGTTATTGGGCTACTGATACGGGTGATGCCATAGGTAAAACATACATACCTTTTCAAACTCGCTCTCTTGTAGAGAGCATAAAATTATTGGAGACTACACTGACTCACTTATTACTTTTCTCCTTTTTTTCTGTAGCCATTATTGATGCATTCCACTCCTGATGATTGGCTTTAAACGCCATGAAACGCGTAGAGTTCATACTCAGGGATGCCAAGACAAGTTTACCCCAATTGTACAATATTTAATAATACCACTAGTATATTTCAGGATAACTTCTATCCACTTGTTCCTTGTATCCATTCTCTATACTTTTTCAAAAAAATTGTGATTATTTGTACCAACTATTGCCTTTCCAAATATACATCCTTATATGTCAATATGATTGTTTTTAAGTGTTTATGCTATGTTATGCATGATCTACTGTGTCATATATTATGACACACTAAATATTAATGTTTTTGATGTATTGGATTGACTCAACAATTTTTTGTGGATACACGGATCTCCCCTCTTCCTTTTAGGGAATGTGACAATTAACTAAACAAATAATTAATTCTTAACACTTTAGTCCCCACCTAGGGATGACAAGCCCAGTCTATCCCTAATATTTTTCTCCTTAGGATAACCATGTCCATCTGATCTGTGTATCCATTCAATCATTGTTTACTCGTGATTGTCTGTACCAATTATGTTTCTTTCATAATAAACATCAACAACTATCAATTTGACTATTAATTGTTACTCATGCGATGCCTTGCATGTATTTATGTACCATATATTATGCTACATTATTTAATTATTTACCAGTTCAATTGAACACATCTGATTTACCAGCAACCTTTTGCTACACAGATTTTCCCTTATAGGGCTCGAGACATCGAATTTTATTTCTAGGTATCCTAAACCATTTTTTAATACATATCCATGCCTCATCTAAAGTCCCATAAAGCACTGTTTACTTTTATGATTATGTAAGGGATTGATTGAATTTACCTTGAGTGTCTGCTGGCTGTTATACATATTTTACTTATAGGTGTATTAGCGCTGAATATTTTATCTTTTTCTAATGATAGCAATATAGAAATATTTCAATGGTGATCCCAGCGTAAGTATGAAACTTTTCAGTCCCAGGGAGTGTAAGAGGACAATGAGACTGGAAGACTGGAAGAGAAGTAGTTTAACCTTAAGCTGCGTAGGGGTTTTTTGACAAGGCAAGAAGCATGGATAGTTTTAAAAGACTCCTGGGCGTGCATCTTAGCAAAAACAATATATGGCAATATGGGAAATGATTTTCTACACACACACACACCAACACAGGTTAAACTGGATTGACTATTGTCTTTATTCAACCTTACCAATTATGTAACTATGTAACTGTGGAAATAGGGCTGTGTTTATGCAGGTTTTTTATTTACTGATGTAGCACCCTGTAGTTTAGACAGAGAGCTCCTCACAAAATGTACTTGCCAAGAGTAGTTATCTTGTTCGATTGATAGGGATCTGTTGATTTCTCCTAAGTTTGGCCTTGTTGCACTTTTCTCTTCTACCACTAGGTGGCCGGGTACTTGGTGGTAATAGATACAAGAATGGCAACTCAAGGTCAGGTTATGGGTATATGGGTTTCAAAACCAACGAGCAGGGGTTTTCTTGAATCTGTTGGCCTGCTGGGAGAGCCTATATATTCTGGTGAGGTCAGGTGATCTGTGTTCTGTGCCACCTAGACGGCTGTCTGGGTGGATGTGTGTCGTACGCCCAGGCTGCTAGGCCGCAGATTGGGCCTATCCCAGGGGCATCTGGCTGCTAGGCTGTGTGAGGGCCTATCCAGAATTGAGAGAGCAGTGCAGGGTTGTGATTGCGGCTCACAGTGAGTAACTGAAGCAAGTACCGGAAACATATTCTCACCGAAAGGGCACAGTGGAGAATCGAGAAACTTCAGGCGGTGATTAAGTCAGGGACCCAACCAGCGGAGGAGAGGCTTGCAGAGCAGCCTTGTGTGTCAAGCAAGGGACTAAGCCGGTTAGCAGGCGTGAAGCTTGAGAAGTATCTGGAGTGCCAAACTAGGGACCCAGCAGAGAAGCGGGGTTGTCGCTAGAGGGAGATACCACTGCAAACCCTGGAGAGGATTCAGAGTCAGTGAATCAGTGGGTCTAGTGAGAGACCAGGAGCTTAGTATTGAAGAACTACAAGGAGCAGTTGAAGTGGAGCAGAGAGAACTGTTATGTTTGAGTTAGGAACTGTTAAAGGACTGTTACCATAGGAGACAGCATTCCTGCAAGTGCAGACGTGACTTCTTGCTGGGGTCTTTCCCTGCACGGCTGTCCCCCTATTGAAGTCTCGGAGTCTGCCAATTGAGTTTGCAACTATCCAAGGGTGTCCTGGTCCTAAACCTCTTTCCCCCAAAAATATATAAAAAGGACTGTCAAAAGAAATAAAACCTCTTTTACATCCAAGAAGTGTCTGGCGCCCAATGACTTTCACCATCTTTGCACCCACTATGCCTCACAACCCACCACATATTGAAGGATGTCAGCTATCTTTGGCCTTGGAGGTTCTCATTAGACCAAAAGAGGTAAAAGACCTTGCTACACTTATGTTTTCAACTTGTTTGATTAGATGGACTTGTGAGTATTTTCAACCTAACTATATGTAACATGGAGAGCATGTATTACTTATTTATTTAAAAACAAAGAAGGCCCCCTCCCTACTGAACCCGTACCAGACCCAAACATCCAGCATTATGGCTAATAACGCACCGGGCCTGAAACTGACAGAACTGAGCTCATTGACACTTACATTACATAGTATTGATTAACAAACTAGGGCTATCTACCACATATCTACTACCCATGGAGGGCAAGTAGATTGCACCTTCTCCTTGTTGAAGTAGTTTTAGGCTTCAATTAGGTTCCCAGCCCATTTACCATAAAAATGGCTTTGTGATGAGAAGGAATACAACACAACTCGTGGTCACTGTGACAGACTCACCCGGGACAGAGGCTTTTGGGGGGGGGGGACTTCAGGCTAGCCTCTTGCCTACTGACTATGGTTTCAAGGGAACACTACTCTTTTGGAGGTTGGTGCCTGGGGGGACCCTTGGCGTAGTCTTGTTTCTGATTCGGGTTTGTGTCTCCCCAGAACACAGACTCTGGGAGCCTAGGCCCGGAATCCATGTTAAAGGCCTAAATGGCTTATTATCAGCCATGACTGCCCAACACTGGGAAACTTATAGCAGATGGTAATCTCATCAGCTGAAGCCACCTGTCTTTCACCCATTGTTAATTGTGCTAATAAACACACCTATTGATTGCTAGCAAACTACTGTGAAGATGTGTTTATACTTGTAATAATGTGTATTGTACTTTTGTGAGCTTGATGCCGACAAGTCTGACCTAGAATGAGACATCTGAGTGTCCAGGTGGTAAGTTGTTTAGTTAACTTAATGTTTATAGTATATGTTGGTGGTTCCTTAATTATAGTAATTATATTCCTTTGTACAGTTTGTATTGTTAGGGTAATATGATCAGGAGGGGGGTGTCCTCCTGTGAGGGTTTAAAGTATGTGTTTGAGTTTTAATAAAAGTCTTCCTTTTGTATTTTACCTCACATCTTGTTTGTGTACAATGTTTGGGGTAAAAAGGGCTGATATTAGCTTTCGATCTGCTCAGAACGGTTTGGAGGGCAGGAAGTGCTGGTTGGTGAAAGGAAGCATCTAGGAAGCGGTTCCGTCACTGAATGTCATCAGGCACTAAAAATACTGCAAATTGTGTTTGCATCAGATTGCCAAAGGTTTGTATTGCTGTGGATTGGGTTGGTTCAAGATCTTTCTGAACGATTTAGCTAATTTCTATGAAATACTGTTGACCAATACAATAAATTGCAGTTTAAGAAACCAAATAATAAAAATGTCATTGGGTTTGGGTTACAGCAAATTTTCAACTACAGAAGTTTTTAGTGTGTTTCAACATCCCTGCATGCCATTTAATTGGTTAGAGATAAATTGAGCTCCTAGATACAGATCTCACAGTTTGCAATCATATTCTTAAAGTAGTTGTGAACATACAATTCTATAGACACTTTCTAATACAGTTATAACTATGCAGCATAACTACTTTTGGTACATACAATAGAGCATCACCCATCCTCTGGCAGATAAAATAAGCCTTATTCCTCAAATAGAAAAAGCATAAAAGAGTACATGCTTAGTCCTATGCTTAGGCGTTTTTTTTGCCCAGTACAGACCCTTAATCATAGCAACCTAGGACTCAAGATCAAACTGCATTTAAAACCTCCACACCCACTGACAGATCAGATAGCTCAGATGCATACTAAATTGTTAATCACATCTCAAAGAGACCTCCAACCATTTGAAACATATCAAAACAAAAAAACAAAAATACATTGTAGCAAACAATAAACAAGAAGAGAGAAAATAGGTGGATACATGGACAAATAATAATTTAAGAAAAAGACTTATGTCCCATCTTTGATTTAGTCCCTGTGGCAAATGGGTTTTTAATTTATGTATCCACCATGCCTCTCTCTTTAACTGCCTTCTGGGAGATCTCCCCCTCTTACAGATTTCTCAACTCTCTCAATACTATAGAATTGAAATCCTTTTAAAATGCCGAGACACTGCAGAGAGGTGTTTAGCATTGGGGTTTGTAGTTTCTGACAGTCCTCACCTATTCTCATTCTTACAGAATGAGTTGTACAACCCACATGTTGTAGAGATCACTCTGTGCAAATAATTGTGTAAATGTGCAGTATTACAATTAATACAATCTTTTAGGAGATAACCCTCACTGGTGATTAAGGAGTGTATTTACCCTGTTTTTAAATGTAAATTCACAATATTTGAGATATTTGATTCCACATCTATAAGTGCCTTTACTGACAAGTCATGACTCATGTTTATTTTTGTCAGATTGAAACAGACTTAAGCCCCATACACACGGTCGGAAAATTTAGTCCGACACTGGTGTTGCATACACACGGTCGGACAAAGTTGTCGGAAAATCCGATCATTCTGAACGTGGTGACGTTTGTTGCCTACGACGGGACTACGTAGAGGCTAGTAGCCAATAGCTTTGGTCTTGTAATGTGATCTGAGCATGCGTGGCACTTTGTCCGTCGGAATTCGCTACACACGATCGGAATTGGTGTGATCGGACTTTGTTGTCGGAAAATTTTTAGAGCAGGAGATACAACTTTGTCCGTCGGACAATCCGATGGAAAATGTCCGATGGTGCCTACACATGGTCGGAATTTCCGACAACATTGTCCGATAGGACAGAATCCATCGGAAAATCCGACCGTGTGTATGGGGCTTTAGGGATTGTAAAGAATGGGGGCCCTTTGGCTTGAAAATTGACATCCCTTTCTTAGAATATTTTGTATTGCAGAATCAGTATAAAGAATAGGTATATTGTTTCTGATAATATCAACTATGTCTTTATACTCGTTTCCGTTTCTTAATAGAGATTGCTGAATTTCTGGTATCATCAATAAGGGATTCCCGTGTATGCTCCGATACCATAACTGCTTTTACTTAGTTATAGAAATGATCTTTCCTACTTTTTTTTTTTACGAGGTTAAAAAGTTGTGTCAGGGGAAAATTGCCCCTCCACCCCTGCCCCCATGCTTCGGCATATATGCTCTTTTTTTTAACTATGGTGGTGAAATCACCTTCTGCATTGCTGGAGTCACAGCTTTACGTATCGTGAGAGCAAACCCTGTTGCTGTCAGAATAAATAAACCCATGCTGCAGCTGAATGGCGTACCTGCAAAGCAAATAATGGTTAACAATAAAAGAAAGTAAAATTACAGAATAACAGTAAGACATACCATACCTGCAAAGCAAATACAATAAAATAAAATACAGTAACAATAGAGAGAGAACAATAGAGAGAGAAGAAAAATAAAACGACAACTATTTTTGGCTTTTTTCTTTTTTTGTTTTTTTCTTTTCTTCTTCTTTTTTTGCACTTTTATTTTAACTGTAAACGTTCCAGATTAAGGTCTCTCAAAATGTGATGGCCATCTCATCTTTCGAGACCCTGTGTATGTGTGCCCTAGGACTGGGCAGTGTTGTATCCTATGCTAATACTCCACTAGTGTGTGGTAGCGACGGAAACATTCACCGATGCAGAAACCAGGTTGGTCAGGACAGGAGGGACAATAAAAGCGGATGTCACACCTATATCTACGTTTTCTGCAGACACAACATCTTCTTTGTGGTTCTCTTTGGGCAGGGGTACCATGGACGACTTCTGAAAAGTGCCTCTCATGCAGCCAGCCTACTGCATTTGCATTGGGAAGTTGGGCCACAATTTCGGTGACAGTAACTAGCTAACTGGCTTACTAGCGTCACCCGTGACACTGATACAGTGATCAGAAAAGAGATTTGTACACTATACTAGTGACACTGTAAAAAGGATGTTTGCTATGTTGGCCCACCTATGTCAAACACCTCTCTGTGCTCAAATGGTTGATAGTCTCTTGTTGTTCGAGATATATGTGAGAAGTATATAAATAAATAAATAAATAAGTATATACGCGATCAAATGTGCAACCAAACAATTAGTGCACTGCAAGCAGCTGCTTTAGAAGAAGAGTCATAAATAAAATTACAATAAAATAATAGGTATTTAAAGGGTGTTAAACCGAACCTGTTAGAATACTGTAGCAGCGCTAAAAATCAGAGAATGAATAACTGATAAAAATGGTGGGTAAAATTATTGTGCAAATAAATATATATATATATACGTCAGAGGAATAAATACTCAGATGTGGCGGTAAATAAATAAATAAATAACTAAATGGAGGATCAATTAATCATTCATTGGATAATTAATAAAGTCCGGCTTTCTCCATAATAAGATAAAAATTAAGAGATGATAGTTCTATATTTAATGTGCCGCAAACTGATCAGTCGATCCACCAGTACACTCTACCACGTGTTTCAAGGTTCCCCTTTGGGGATGCACTCACCAGAGCTAAAGAAAATATAGGCGTATACACTCTCTCATCAGGACACTGCTCCTTCTTTTACCGGTATCCTCCAATTCTCCTCCACAGCCTCCTATTCAACAGCTCACCATTGCCAAACAGGACATGTGTAGAAAAAGTTGCAACCACATAGCGTGATACTGCTTAAAGAATTTATTCACCCCCCTTTAAAAATGGATCAAACCCCTTAGTATAAATTGCGTACCAGAAAGAACATAAAAAACAGCATTGAATTAGATAAGGATAAATGTAGATATTGCACTGTGCCTGGGTTCCTGAGTTCCCTTTCCGGATCCTCTCTGCCAGTTTCCGCTTGTGGAGCGGTGATTCTAGCGTCCCGAGGGCTTCCTGGGCGGTGGAACGCAGGCTGGAGCGCAAGCAACGTCACTTCCTGGTTCTCTGGTCTACGTCCCTGACGCGCGTTTCGTCATATCCGACTTCGTCACGAGGGCATGACCAGAGAACCGGAAGTGTTCCTTTTAAAGTGAAGGACCGCTATCTCAGCCAATGGGCATGCGCGCATAGGCATAATGGGTGTTTACATAGCGTTACAGCATAGCTAATGCTGCGGATTAACAGCTGCGCCGTGTTTACAAATAATGGCCTTATAAACATCGTCATTAAAGTGTACTAGTCACCAATTTGATTTCTAGTCTTTATACCCCAATGTTTGGTATTAACATCGTAATGGTTTGGTATAAGTACTTGGGTGACCAACTGCCGTGCTTACTTAATTGGCCAGAAGCTTACTATATGGTCATATTAATGCAGGTCTTGTGTATACTTTCCCATATGCCCGCGCGCCCCTCATGGCTATACATTTGGCGGTGAGAATATTCCACTATTAGTTACAGTATGTTACAGTATGGATTCCAATGAAGGAGGGATATGGCTAAAATCCACAATTAAAACCATGAGCATATAAAACGTAAAGAATGAAACAAAGGGTCTAATGAATTTAATAAAGACCAAGGATTTATATTAAAGGAAGGTTTAAAAAATATATATATATAAAATGACATCTGTCAGTAAAGCTAAAATCGCGGTTTGAATCGCATAGAGACTCGCATAAAATCGCATAAAAAATGCAGAAAACCACAGATAAAACTGCAGTAAAAAGAGTAGTAAAAAGTGTATATATGGTATCTAAAACAGAGGCTGGATGGATAAAATCCCAGAAAATTGTATATTAAAATATACATTAAAATTGCATACAACACAAAACCAAAATATCCATCAATATGCATAAAATGACCATCTATGTGTGCGATCCCATAAAATGATAATGATATCCAAAATTGTATATTAGTGGGGTAAAAGCTGTAAAAACAGAATAAACCCAATATATATGCTATACCTCGAAGTGATATTTTGGGGGATGTAATCACAGCCCTCCTTCAATGGTAGCCACTCAAATCCAATGGTTACAACACCTTCAAATGGGATATTGGAATTACCATAAAATGCATACAGCCTCATTGAATTTAGATAAAATCGCATGTGTACACAATATAATCGTATATGGGTAAATATGAATGAATGAGATAAATGAGATAAAATGAAATGAAAAATGAGGACAGTTACAGAGGGGGGAATCAAGTATCACTAATGAAGCAGTTAATGTCCAGCTCTACATTGAGACCTCTAGGGGCAAGAACGTCAGTTAAAAAAATCCATTGGGTTTCTTTTTTAGATAATTCACGTACCCTGTGGATGCCCCTCCAATGAGGTTGGAGGTGTTCAATACCCCAAAATTCGAGGCCACTGGGATCGCTATCGTGCTTCAATTTAAAATGCAAAGAGACGTTGTGGTCTTTGTATCCTATTTTGATATTATTGATGTGCTCAGCAATTCTTATGCGCAAAAGTCTTTTTGTACGGCCTATATACATCAGGCCACAAGGGCATTTAAGCGCATAAACTACAAACATGGTATTGCATGTGATGAACTGTTTAATGTCGAAAGCTGTATGATTAGCTGTTGCCATAAAGGTGTCTAGAGCTCTTATAGGTTTTTTCACTTCTCTGCAGGCCTTGCATTTCCTGCATGCATAGAAGCCATTCTTATCCCAGAAAGATGGTGTTTTTTTGGGTGGGTCTATGATTTTCTTAATCACCCTGTCTCCAAAACTTGTTGCCTTTCTGTAAATAAATTGGGGATTTGCTGGAAGCGCTGTGGTCAGTTTTCTGTCAATTAGTAAAACGTGCCAGTGTTTTTTAAAAATACTTTCCACTTCCTTATATTGTTCGTGGTATCCAGAAATAAAAGACCACTCTTTTTTGGAATTGTTGAGGGTGGTGGTGGTTGGATGGATTGGTGTTTTTTCTTTTAATGTTGTGATCCGTGGTATTGCACCCACTTCTTCAACTATTTTCTTCATTTTTTGAGGGTCATATCCTCTGGCTTCAAATCTGTCTGTTAGAATCTTGGATTGGAGGGTAAAGTTGTCGTTCTCCGAACAATTCCTCCTTACCCGCATTATTTGGCCCTTAGATATATTTCTTAACCAGAGTGGGTGGTGACCGCTGGATATAGGAAGATAGCTGTTCCTGTCAGTTTTTTTTAAATAAACCTTGGTTTCTAACTGATTAAGCTTCCGATAAATTGTAACGTCCAGAAAATCAATCTCCTCCTTATGGCTTGTTGAAGTTAAAACAATGTTATTGCTGTTTGTGTTTAAAAGGGTTAAAAAGGTTTCCAAGCTTTTCGATGGTCCCAGCCCAAATAAAAAACAGGTCATCAATAAAACGTCGATAAAAAACTAGTTCTACTCGTTGGTCGTTAAAAATCGTTTTGTTCTCCCATTCAGCCATGAAGAGGTTTGCAATGCTTGGGGCAAATTTAGCACCCATGGCAACACCTCTTTGTTGTGAATAAAAGTTGCCACTATACCAAAAATAGTTGTGGTTAAGACAGAAATCTAGAGCGTTTCTTAAAAATATTTTCTGGTTCAATGGCAGATCGTCTCTCTTGCTTAAAGCCCAATTAAGGGCTAATAGAGCATCATCATGCTGAATGATAGAATATAGGGAGGATACTGCAGTGACCAATAAAACATAATTTCTTCCTGATAGATCTACTTTTTGCAGAGAGTTTAGAAAATCTTTTGTGTCTCGTATATATGATCTAGTGTTTCTCACACTGCTTTGAAGAAATTTGTCTAGATATTGTCCAAGTCTGGCTGAAATGGAATTGATGCTATTAACGATGGGCCTTGCTGGAGGTTTCACTGGATCCTTATGCACTTTTGGAAGTGTATAGAGAGTTGGTATCCTGCTGCTTGCTGGGACCAAGTATCTCTTCTCTTTATCAATCAGGACAACTTTATTCGATCCCATATCGATCAGTCTCTCTAATGCCGCGTACACACGTGCGGACTTTTGCCGGCGGACCGAGTCCAGCGGACAATCCCGCGGGACTTTCCAGCTAGGTCCGCTGGACTTTCCGAGCGTGTGGACTTGCCCACACACGCACGGACTTCTCCAGCGGATAATCCGCCGGCCAAAAGTCCGCGGGACTTTTGAAAATGAACGGACTTGCCCACACACGGAGCAGTCCGTTCATTTCGAACGTAACTTCAGGTTACGTAGCTAGCGTAGGCAGTAAATGCCGCCGCGCTAGCTCCGCAAGCTGGCATGGATTTAAAGGGAATCCCCACGCCGAAAAAAACGGCGTGGGGGTTCCCCCCAAATCCAAGTCAGACCCTCATCCGAGCACGCAGCCTGGCAGGCCAGGAAAGGGGTGGGGACGAACGAGCGCCCCCCCCCCCCTGAGCCGTACCAGGCCGCGTGCCCTCAACATGGGGGGTGCCCTGGGGAAAGGGGGGCCGTGCGGCCCCCCCACCCCAAAGCACCTTGTCCCCATGTTGTTGAGGACAAGGGCCTCTTCCCGACAACCCTGGCCGTTGGTTGTCGGGGTCTGCGGGCGGGGGCTTATCGGAATCTGGGAGCCCCCTTTAATAAGGGGGCCCCCAGATACCGGCCCCCCACCCTATGTGAATGAGTATGGGGTACGATGTACCCCTACCCATTCACCTAAGGTGTAAAATGTAAAGTACAAAAACACACACACTTTTGAAAAAATATTTTATTGCACTGCTCCGGGGGTCTTCTTCCGTCTTGGGGGTCTTCTCGCCGGACTCCTCCGCTCTCTTCTGCTCTTTTACCTAGCTCTTTCACGAGCGGGGGAGTCCGGCTACCTTCTTCGTCGTCGCCGCCGTCGTCGTCGTCTGGGGGTCTCGATCCGCCTTCGGGGGTCTTCCGGGGGTCTCTTCTGTTCTTGCGGCGGTCGTCGTCTTCCGCGCCGCCGGCGCCTTCTCCTTCTTCTTGTCCTTCTTCTTGTTCTTCTTCTTCCGATGTTGACCCGTCGCTGTCTCTGCCCGGAATGCCTGTGCCGCTCTGCGCTCGGACTTATATAGGGACATGGGGGACAGGGTCACATGTTCATGTCACATGGTGACCCCGCCCCCTTGCGATGTCACAGTCCCAGCATCCTCCGGGACTGTGACAACACAAGGGGGCGGGGTCACCATGTGACATGTGCATGTGACCCTGTCCCCCATGTCCCTATATAAGTCCGAGCGCAGAGCGGCACAGGCATTCCGGGCAGAGACAGCGACGGGTCAACATCGGAAGAAGAAGAACAAGAAGGACAAGAAGAAGAAGGAGAAGGCGCCGGCGGCGCGGAAGACGACGACCGCCGCAAGAACAGAAGAGACCCCCGGAAGACCCCCGAAGGCGGATCGAGACCCCCAGACGACGACGACGGCGACGACGACGAAGAAGGTAGCCGGACTCCCCCCGCTCGTGAAAGAGCTAGGTAAAAGAGCAGAAGAGAGCGGAGGAGTCCGGCGAGAAGACCCCCAAGACGGAAGAAGACCCCCGGAGCAGTGCAATAAAATATTTTTTCAAAAGTGTGTGTGTTTTTGTACTTTACATTTTACACCTTAGGTGAATGGGTAGGGGTACATCGTACCCCATACTCATTCACATAGGGTGGGGGGCCGGTATCTGGGGGCCCCCTTATTAAAGGGGGCTCCCAGATTCCGATAAGCCCCCGCCCGCAGACCCCGACAACCAACGGCCAGGGTTGTCGGGAAGAGGCCCTTGTCCTCATCAACATGGGGACAAGGTGCTTTGGGGTGGGGGGGCCGCACGGCCCCCCTTTCCCCAGGGCACCCCCCATGTTGAGGGCACGCGGCCTGGTACGGCTCAGGAGGGGGGGGGCGCTCGTTCGTCCCCACCCCTTTCCTGGCCTGCCAGGCTGCGTGCTCGGATGAGGGTCTGACTTGGATTTGGGGGGAACCCCCACGCCGTTTTTTCGGCGTGGGGATTCCCTTTAAATCCATGCCAGGTCACGGAGCTAGCGCGGCGGCAGTAACTGCCTACGCTAGCTACGTAACCTGAAGTCACGTGCTAAATGAACGGACTTGCCGATGAGCGGCAAGTCCGTTCATTTCAAAAGTCCCGCGGACTTGCCCACTAACGGCGGGATTGTCCGCTGGACTGCCAAGTCCAGCGGATAATTTTAAAACAAAACTTAAAACTTTGGCGCCAAAAAGTCCGCCGGACTTTGGTGCCAAAAAGTCCGCCGGCGCCCACACACGAGGGGATTATCCGCTGGACTTCAGTCCAGAGGATAATCCCGCGGGATAATCCCTTCGTGTGTACGCGGCATTAGTGATCCCTGTATTCAACAGTGGGATCTTTCTTTAAAGTGCAGTAAGTGGTAGTGTCAGACAACATTTCTATTATCTGGTTGTGGTAAAAGTCTTTATATAGAATTACCACACCTCCTCCTTTTTCCGCTGGGCGTATAATTATATCTTTGCGTTTTTCTAAAGCAGTGATTCCTTCGTCAATATACCTGGTATTGGTTTCCTTGTTGGGCTGTAGATTTGCTAAGTCTTGTAGCACTAAACCCTTGAATACCTCCACCTGATGGTTCGGATTGTTGGGAGGATTAAAAAGCGATTTATTTTTGAGACCACTATTAATGGATTGAATACACTTAGACCGAGATGGAGTATTCGCTACAGCTTCTCTCACGGATTCACGTCCCAGAAAATGTTTTTTTATGTTGATTTTTCTGATATATTTGTGGACATCAATGTATACGTTGAACTTATTAATCGGTTTCTTTAGGCCGCATTTAAGACCTAAATTTAAGATATTGACCTCTTTCTGTGTTATTTCAATATTGGCCAAATTAAAAATTCCCCCTATTCCGACCCTCTTCTTCTTTTGTTGGAGTTTGAGGCCGGCTCTACATCCTCGGTATTTTCTTTTTGTGGTGGAGCTAGTACTTGTTCCTTCAATGGGTAAGGGGGGTTCCCTCTCCATTGTGGGTCTCTGTAGTGTCCTGGTGGGTGTTGTTCTCTGTGTTGTCCTTGGGATTGTTGTTCCTGGGGGTAGGGATGGTAATGTGCCTGCATGGGTGGTCGACCCCTGCGCGGCGGGTACCCCTGACCCCTCTGTTGTCCTCCCCTGCCCCGCCCTAAAAAAGGACGTGGCGCGGGGTAGTTATTGTAGTCATCCGTGTAGTCATAAATTGGCTGAAACCTGTTGTGGGTCACTACACCATATGTTTGCGGATGATTATTTCTTTGATTCTTTCCTTTTCCTCCTCTGTTTTTCCATTGTTGGATGGGGGTTGATGAACGAGATGGAGGGTGCATGTGGAAAGATTCTTCATAATACTCATGTTCTTCCCTCCGCTGAATATTGGGCCTGGGGATTGCGGCGGTCGAAGGCCCGGGTGTCGGTGCGGTTCTTAATTTGTTCACATCTCTGACATTCCCTTCTTTCATTTCCGTGGGGATTTGTTGCCAGGTGTATATTTGGTTATTCTTAAAGTCCTCCAGGTCCTTGTGATATTTCTTTACTTTTTTCTTCTGTGTGTCTCTATCGATTTTCTCGAGTTTCTTTTGCACTCTAGTGTTGAAGTCTATGATTTGTTGTGATTCTTGGATAGGTTCTAGTGGGAGCTTTAAATCGTTAATTTTAGACTCCAATTTGACCATCTTACGTTTTTTTCTTTGCAAAATTAATTGTTGCAATTTTGATCCCACCCCGTTCTAGAAATCTAGCCATTCCTGGTTAGATTCGGGGTCATCCAGGCCATCTTGAGGGCACCTTAGACTTTTAATAATTATTTTATCTTTGATGTATTGCTCTAATGTACAGATATCCCACCATGTTCTGACCTGTTTTTCCAAAGTATTACCCAGGGCAGATATTGCCCCATTATAGTTCATTTCTGTGGGTGAAGGTGTAAAGTCAGAAAATAGAGAATTAATGTCTATTTGTCTGTTACTCAGAAACTGCAAGACATCCATGGCTGCAGAGATAAGATAATAGAAATGTAAAAAGGATGTTTGCTATGTTGGCCCACCTATGTCAAACACCTCTCTGCGCTCAAATGGTTGATAGTCTCTTGTTGTTCGAGATATATGTGAGAAGTATATAAATAAATAAATAAATAAGTATATACGCGATCAAATGTGCAACCAAACAATTAGTGCACTGCAAGCAGCTGCTTTAGAAGAAGAGTCATAAATAAAATTACAATAAAATAATAGGTATTTAAAGGGTGTTAAACCGAACCTGTTAGAATACTGTAGCAGCGCTAAAACTCAGAGAATAAATAACTGATAAAAATGGTGGGTAAAATTATTGTGCAAATAAATATATATATATATACGTCAGAGGAATAAATACTCAGATGTGGCGGTAAATAAATAAATAAATGGAGGATCAATTAATCATTCATTGGATAATATATAAAGTCCAGCTTTCTCCATAATAAGATAAAAATCAAGAGATGATAGTTCTATATTTAATGTGCCGCAAACTGATCAGTTCATCCACCAGTACACTCCACCACGTGTTTCAAGGTTCCCCTTTGGGGATGCACTCACCAGAGCTAAAGAAAATATAGGCGTATACACTCTCTCATCAGGACACTGCTCCTTCTTTTACCGGTATCCTCCAATTCTCCTCCACAGCCTCCTATTCAACAGCTCACCATTGCCAAACAGGACATGTGTAGAAAAAATTGCAACCACATAGCGTGATACTGCTTAAAGAATTTATTCACCCCCCTTTAAAAATGGATCAAACCCCTTAGTATAAATTGCGTACCAGAAAGAACATAAAAAACAGCATTGAATTAGATAAGGATAAATGTAGATATTGCACTGTGCCTGGGTTCCTGAGTTCCCTTTCCGGATCCTCTCTGCCAGTTTCCGCTTGTGGAGCGGTGATTCTAGCGTCCTGAGGGCTTCCTGGGCGGTGGAACGCAGGCTGGAGCGCAAGCAACGTCACTTCCTGGTTCTCTGGTCTACGTCCCTGACGCGCGTTTCGTCATATCCGACTTCGTCACGAGGGCGTGACCAGAGAACCGGAAGTGTTCCTTTTAAAGTGAAGGACCGCTATCTCAGCCAATGGGCATGCGCGCATAGGCATAATGGGTGTTTACATAGCGTTACAGCATAGCTAATGCTGCGGATTAACAGCTGCGCCGTGTTTACAAATAATGGCCTTATAAACATTGTCATTAAAGTGTACTAGTCACCAATTTGATTTCTAGTCTTTATACCCCAATGTTTGGTATTAACATCGTAATGGTTTGGTATAAGTACTTGGGTGACCAACTGCCGTGCTTACTTAATTGGCCAGAAGATTACTATATGGTCATATTAATGCAGGTCTTGTGTATACTTTCCCATATGCCCTCGCGCCCCTCATGGCTATACATTTGGCGGTGAGAATATTCCACTATTAGTTACAGTATGTTACAGTATGGATTCCAATGAAGGAGGGATATGGCTCAGTTATATTATGGCTAAAATCCACAATTAAAACCATGAGCATATAAAACGTAAATAATGAAACAAAGGGTCATAAAATAATTTAATAAAGACCAAGGATTTATATTAAAGGAAGGTTTAAAAAATATATATATATAAAATGACATCTGTCAGTAAAGCTAAAATCGCGGTTTGAATCGCATAGAGAGTGTATACGCCTATATTTTCTTTAGCTCTGGTGAGTGCATCCCCAAAGGGGAACCTTGAAACACGTGGTGGAGTGTACTGGTGGATGGACTGATCAGTTTGCGGCACATTAAATATAGAACTATCATCTCTTGATTTTTATCTTATTATGGAGAAAGCCGGACTTTATATATTATCCAATGAATGATTCATTGATCCTCCATTTATTTATTTATTTACCGCCACATCTGAGTATTTATTCCTCTGACGTATATATATATATTTATTTGCACAATAATTTTACCCACCATTTTTAGCAGTTATTTATTCTCTGATTTTTAGCGCTGCTACAGTATTCTAACAGGTTCGGTTTAACACCCTTTAAATACCTATTATTTTATTGTCATTTTATTTATGACTCTTCTTCTAAAGCAGCTGCTTGCAGTGCACTAATTGTTTGGTTGCACATTTGATCGCGTATATACTTATTTATTTATTTATATACTTCTCACATATATCTCGAACAACAAGAGACTATCAACCATTTGAGCGCAGAGAGGTGTTTGACATAGGTGGGCCAACATAGCAAACATCCTTTTTACCTTTCTATTATCTTATCTCTGCAGCCATGGATGTCTTGCAGTTTCTGAGTAACAGACAAATAGACATTAATTCTCTATTTTCTGACTTTACACCTTCACCCACAGAAATGAAATATAATGGGGCAATATCTGCCCTGGGGAATACTTTGGAAAAACAGGTCAGAACATGGTGGGATATCTGTACATTAGAGCAATACATCAAAGATAAAATAATTATTAAAAGTCTAAGGTTGGACATTGTCCCTCAAGATGGCCTGGATGACCCCGAATCTAACCAGGAATGGCTAGATTTCTAGAACGGGGTGGGATCAAAATTGCAACAATTAATTTTGCAAAGAAAAAAACGTAAGATGGTCAAATTGGAGTCTAAAATTAATGATTTAAAGCTCCAACTAGAACCTATCCAAGAATCACAACAAATCATAGACTTCAACACTAGAGTGCAAAAGAAACTCGAGAAAATCGATAGAGACACACAGAAGAAAAAAGTAAAGAAATATCACAAGGACCTGGAGGACTTTAAGAATAACCAAATATACACCTGGCAACAAATCCCTATGGAAATGAAAGAAGGGAATGTCAGAGATGTGAACAAATTAAGAACCGCACCTACACCCGGGCCTTTGACCGCCGCAATCCCCAGGCCCAATATTCAGCGGAGGGAAGAACATGAGTATTATGAAGAATCTTTCCACATGCACCCTCCATCTCGTTCATCAACCCCCATCCAACAATGGAAAAACAGAGGAGGAAAAGGAAAGAATCAAAGAAATAATCATCCGCAAACATATGGTGTAGTGACCCACAACAGGTTTCAGCCAATTTATGACTACACGGATGACTACAATAACTACCCCGCGCCGTGTCCTTTTTTAGGGCGCGGCAGGGGAGGACAACAGAGGGGTTGGGGGTACCCGCCGCGCAGGGGTCGACCACCCATGCAGGCACATTACCATCCCTACCCCCAGGAACAACAATCCCAAGGACAACACAGAGAACAACACCCACCAGGACACTACAGAGACCCACAATGGAGAGGGAACCCCCCTTACCCATTGAAGGAACAAGTACTAGCTCCACCACAAAAAGAAAATACTGAGGATGTAGAGCCGACCTCAAACTCCAACAAAAGAAGAAGAGGGTCGGAATAGGGGGAATTTTTAATTTGGCCAATATTGAATTAACACAGAAAGAGATCAATATCTTAAATTTAGGTCTTAAATGCGGCCTAAAGAAACCGATTAATAAGTTCAACGTATACATCGATGTCCACAAATATATCAGAAAAATCAACATAAAAAAACATTTTCTGGGATGTGAATCCATGAGAGAAGCTGTAACGAATATTCCATCTCGGTCTAAGGGTAATCAATCCATTAATAGTGGTCTCAAAAATAAATCGCTTTTTAATCCTCCCAACAATCCGAACCATCAGGTGGAGGTATTCAAGGGTTTAGTGCTACAAGACTTAGCAAATCTACAGCCCAACAAGGAAACCAATACCAGGTATATTGACAAAGGAATCACTGCTTTAGAAAAACGCAAAGATATAATTATACACCCAGCGGACAAAGGAGGAGGTGTGGTAATTCTATCTAAAGACTTTTACCACAACCAGATAATAGAAATGTTGTCTGACACTACCACTTACTGCACTTTAAAGAAAGATCCCACTGTTGAATACAGGGATCACTTAGAGAGACTGATCGATATGGGATCGAAAAAAGATGTCCTGACTGATAAAGAGAAGAGATACTTGGTCCCAGCAAGCAGCAGGATACCAACTCTCTATACACTTCCAAAAGTGCATAAGGATCCAGTGAAACCTCCAGCAAGGCCCATCGTTAATAGCATCAATTCCATTTCAGCCAGACTTGGACAATATCTAGACAAATTTCTTCAAAGCAGTGTGAGAAACACTAGATCATATATACGAGACACAAAAGATTTTCTAAACTCTCTGCAAAAAGTATATCTATCAGGAAGAAATTATGTTTTATTGGTCACTGCAGATGTATCCTCCCTATATTCTATCATTCAGCATGATGATGCTCTATTAGCCCTTAATTGGGCTTTAAGCAAGAGAGATGATCTGCAATTGAACCAGAAAATATTTTTAAGAAACGCTCTAGATTTCTGTCTTAACCACAACTATTTTTGGTATAGTGGCAACTTTTATTCACAACAAAGAGGTGTTGCCATGGGTGCTAAATTTGCCCCAAGCATTGCAAACCTCTTCATGGCTGAATGGGAGGACAAAACGATTTTTAACAACCAAGCTTCCCCCCCCCTCTCTCTCTCTCTCTCTCTCTCTCCCTCATTCTGTGTATCCCTATCCTTTCTCTAACTTTAATCTTTCTCCTAAGACTTTAATATGTATTAAGTAACAGCCTGTGTATGTCCATTGTAATATATCCCCTTTTCTGCTTTGACATGGGATTTATAACATCTCTATACTATGTTGGGTAATCTAAAATGTTTCTTTATTACAATATAAATAAAAACGATTTTTTAACTACAGACAAAGGTTTAATTGCGTTATTCACTTTATCATTTTTGTATCTATAATGATTTTAACTAAGCTAGAAATTTCAGCTTTAACAGATGGTGCCCCCCTGTGTGAGAAAGTTTAATGTTTGGGGTGAATGCGATTTCTTGTATGGAAGACAAAGCTGGGTTTGTGTCTCCCATGTGAATACCCAGACTAAAAAAACTTATCAGAACTTTACTGTTTACCTTTTGTCTGCAATAATACTGTGATGAGACTGATTTTGAATAATGGGTATATAAGTGAAATAAATTGTACGTGCGAATAGAAGGGCTCCATTTGTAATCTTGGAGACAGTGGAAAAGGATATGCGCCTTTGGCAAAAAAAAAAAAAGCAATTTCAGTTGACCATTTGAATGAGATTGGGCCAACCGTTGTGATTGGGACACACACCGGTAGGCCTAGAGCTGCGTTTCCACTTGTGCAACTCCAAAGTCACCTGATTTAGAGTATGACTTGCTTTGGTGTGGCTTTGAATGCGACTTTGATCCAAATTTACACTCTGGGTCGGAGTCGCATCCAGAGTCGCATAGGAGTGGTGCAGGTACCTTTTCATAGTCATTGCAGCTTTGAGTCGCATAGATTGGGACTGGTGATATTGAAATCAATGGGCTGTGACTTGTAGTGGTACTGTGTCCAAAGTCGCATGGCAAATTGCATTAGTGGAAATGGAGCCTAGGTCGCACAGAATGACCTTGTGTATGAATTGGGGCTGCAACTGACGATTGTGTTAATGTTTTTGGTTGTAGGTAGTTGTGATGTATATGAGAAATGAACTATGATTTTGACCTTTATGACCAAGATAAGTCCCCATAAGTGCAAAAATATATATATATTTTTTTAAAGGGTTTTTTTTTTAAGTCGAAAAACCTGTTTCTTAGCCAGTAGACCATGTATTGTTGGGACACAATAGAAGTTGTCACACCCTAGGAGGGGGGGTGGGGGCCTCAGGCTTCTAACTGAGAACATGGGGGGGGGGCCGGGGGGGGGAGGGCTGTGAACTCTCAGAGCCAAATATTGTGCTTTGTATTTGGGTCGTGGGTGTCTGATGTTACAACACTGAGAACGATCATAGTTGAACCCTAAACCTTGTGGTGGACCCCTTTGCATGAACAGAACTTTCTCCCCTTAATTTTTATTAGTCCACATGTTGGACCTCTGTTGTTCTCTATGCGATCATATTTGAACTCGGATTCACTATTATGTATTTCTGATATTATTAATAGTATTTCTGTTATTAGTATTTGTACTTTGGATCATACATATATTACACTTGTCCACAAAGTGTACATAATTTAGATAGCTTCAAAAGTTTTTTTTAAATCATACACTAAGGCAGATTAAATGTATTAGCCTACACAATAGGAGTGTTTATTGATTTCTATTATTCCAGCGCAGCCAGTTTTTCTTTTCTTATGTTTTGTGTGTATCTCACATAAGGTTGCAGCAGGAATCCATTATATATATATTTTTTTTTTTTTTTCCACAAAAGACATAAAATAATGTTTTCACATAAAGTTACTTACATAGTATATGTGTTAATTTTTCACTGTTTAGACAGCTTACTCCAACAATTATGTTTCGTTGAATATGCCTATATTTTAGGATAGACCCCAATGTGACATAGCCTAAGGTGTTTGTCTAGGGATAAGTGGTAATATTGGTGTCTCAATTGTATGGTCAGTGTTTGTAGGGAGAAAAAAAAAAAAAGTTTGTGTGTTGGTTTTCATTTGTTAATGTCAGCCATTTTTCTTGTAGTCCGGATCTCATCCACCATTTTGCCGTTGACCGATTTGCGATTACTGCAACTGCTTTTTTGTTTGCTGATATTTTAGCCCCGAGCTGAATCTTGTACTGAATTAATGGCGCCTTTTTCACCATGGGCAGGGTCTTGATTTTCGTTTGGCCGGCTGCCATTTGTGTCCGCTGTGTTTGGATGGAATTGCTATTTGTGTTTATAGAGGCGTACTTTTAAAATGGTGTGTGTCATTTTTGATTGTTTGTGGCCTACAGTGGAAGGGAAGGGCTTTGATTGACCTTTTTCAGCCGTCTTTTTTGCAGGAGTCTTGTTGCAACTGTTGTATGGTATTCTGGTTTTAAAACTGGTGGTTTGATTTCCCAGGGGATATGTGAGTCAAGGGGGTTAATTGCAACATGGGGGTTAATTCCACCCACTCCAGGAAAAAAAAGTTTTTTTTATTTGCTGATGCTAGCCATAGATTTTTTCTAATGTCTTGATAGACAAAAATATGACGCTATTCAAGACTCCCCTCCCCCTCCCTCTTCCTGTTCAGGTGTGCAACAGGAAGTTGATGGGAGGGGCCTGGGGTCTTTTGAATTAGGACAATCTTTTTGATTTTTAAAGTAAATTTAAGGTTTATATTGTAATACTGTTTTTGGGGAGGCATTAAAATTATTGTAATATCGAGTACAGAGAGAAGCCATAATATTTGTTTTGAATAGTGGAGGATTTCATGGTGTTTTGTAGTTTGTCTGACAACACATTAACCGGTAGTAGAGTAAATGTGAGGATTAGTACGCTAGCATACTAGTAGGCCGTGTATAATAATCGGAAAACGCTGGGTGCCAGTACTGTAAAAATAAGTCACTAGCAGTACTGATCTGATTAGTGCATGGGTGCCCTGGATGAGGCCCCAAACCTGTTTTTTTTAATGTGTCTGTGGCATATCTGTCGCTAATATCTGGGGGGTTTCAAAGCACACAGGTTGGCTCGAATTGTACCCCCGACTGTTCAGCGTTCTCAGTGCTGCAAGGATTCTTCTTTGCCCTTTGGTCAGTGGTGTTTGGTAACAGAAGTTTCTCGAGCTGGATACACATTATGCAATTTTTTATCTTATTTTTTTTCAATTTTCTTTAGAGTTATCTGCAGAGGTGAAGTACGAGGGCCTGCCAGATTGCATACAAGTTGAAAGTGTATAGGTCTGGCCTCGTATTGTATAGTTTTTGGTTGAGTCTGGAGAAAAAGTTTTTTGCCGTATTTCCTCAGGTGTCATGCAGGCCAGGATACGCTATGCCCCTGTCATTCATGTGAGTCCTGTCTGGATAGTATAGGCAGTTTATTTTGTATGGGTGCAGGAACACGGGGTTGTACCCCAAGCACCCCTGAAGGAAGGTTTTTATGGAAAAACCTGACCTCCCCTTACACCTACTGAAAACTTCTGTTGGGGTTCGGGGAGGAGTTAAAAAGTTGGTAGTTGGGTGGTTTGTGCAACAGGATCTGATAATGACAACAGTCTGTGCAGGGCGTGAATAGAAGGGCCCTACTCAGGGGTTTATGATCTAAGGAGAGGAGGGTGGTGCAAAATAATAGCTGTTGGGAATTATCTGATATGGAACTAGCTGAGGTAACATTAAGAGTTTTTAGGGATCACCTAGTGGTGGTCAGGGTAGGGGCTGGCTGGACATATTGGGGTGGAGGAGTTCCAGAGCGGTCCTAATGTTGAGCATGGAAGCTTGGAAAAAGTTTAATACAGGTAGGGGATTGTGTGCATTTAAAAGAGGACCCTAGAACTCTATTTTTTCTTTTTGTTTTTTTTGTTCTAGGGATAAGCCTTTTCAATTTATAGTAATAATATGCGGTCAGGTTTTACCTAAATTCCAAAAAAGGTTGATCATTTTTTTTTTTTTTTATTTTTTTTTTTTTCCTCCCCCTCATTATTATCTGTGTACCTGACCTGGGAAAAATACTGCTAATTGCTAGTATGGGAGAATTTTTTTTTTTAGAAACCTATTTTTTAAAACCATTATATTTGTTTTTTTAAAACTTTTAAACACAAACAGCAATAACATCGTTTTAACTTCAACAAGACACAAGGAGGAGATTGATTTTCTGGACGTTACAATTTATCGGAAGCTTAATCAGTTAGAAAAGGTTTATTTAAAAAAAACTGACAGGAACAGCTATCTTCCTATATCCAGCGGTCACCACCCACTCTGGTTAAGAAATATACCTAAGGGCCAAATAATGCGGGTAAGGAGGAATTGTTCGGAGAACGACAACTTTACCCTCCAATCCAAGATTCTAACAGACAGATTTGAAGCCAGAGGATATGACCCTCACAAACTGAAGAAAATAGTTGAAGAAGTGGGTGCAATACCACAGATCACAACATTAAAAGAAAAAACACCAATCCATCCAACCACCACCACCCTCAACAATTCCAAAAAAGAGTGGTCTTTTATTTCTGGATACCACGAACAATATAAGGAAGTGGAAAGTATTTTTAAAAAACACTGGCACGTTTTACTAATGGACAGAAAACTGACCACAGCGCTTCCAGCAAATCCCCAATTTATTTACAGAAAGGCAACAAGTTTTGGAGACAGGGTGATTAAGAAAATCATAGACCCACCCAAAAAAACACCATCTTTCTGGGATAAGAATGGCTTCTATGCATGCAGGAAATGCAAGGCCTGCAGAGAAGTGAAAAAGCCTATAAAGCCCCATACACACGGTCGGATTTTCCGATGGATTCTGTCCTATCGGACAATGTTGTCGTAAATTCCGACCATGTGTAGGCACCATCGGACAGTTTCCATCGGATTGTCCGACGGACAAAGTCCTATCTCCTGCTGGATAGATTTTTCGACAACAAAGTCCGATCACACCAAATCCGATCGTGTGTAGCATAGTCCGACGGACAAAGTGCTACGCATGCTCAGAAGAAATTCTGTGACGGAATCGCTCGGTCAGGTAAAACTACCTTTCCTAATCGACACAGCACATTCGTCACGCTGCAATGTTAAAATGTCTTTAATGCAGCGCATTCTCTTTTTCTTTACAATGCAAGAAGAATGACATGTTTTAGCTGCTCCTATTCACCCTCACTTCTCACAAACTTATTTCTTTATTCGTTTTCAGGATTTCTAGACTAGATGTTTATTTTTCCTCAGATCGTAAAATAATCTTTGTTATATTTTTTGGAGGATTTGTCATTTTTTTTTTTTTGGAATACATATTTTCAGGATAATTTATTTAGATTTTTGAGGGGGGTTGTGTGTCTCAACTTAGCAAAACACCATTATTAACATTTGTATTTGTTGCTTAAATTTAGTAGGAGTTTGTTTGTTGTTGGTGCCCCTTGTTAATTGGACTTTATGATTTGTGAAATCTACCTGCCTACTCACAAATAAACTGTCATTGTAGAAAAGTAAAACACATAGGCAATGATTTTTTCAAATCAAAAATACCTTTATTTAGGTCTCAGCAACAAACCAAAGAGGAACGCAGCGATGGAGAAACTTGGGGAATTTGCAAAGCCTTGGACACCCACGGCAAACATCGTTTTTCAAGCTTCTAAAATTGGGGGCCTGAGGAGTACGTATCTTAAGGGGAGTGCTATCTGGTCCTGAAGTCCAAAACATCCGGAACTGCAGCAGATGCCATCTAGGTCCCCAGGCTCTGGTACTACGAGAGGCTCCATCTTCTCTCAGACCAGACTGAATCCAGGTCGTCACTCTCTTGTCTTCCTTCCACGCTTCCTTGCACGCTGTGGCTGTGGTGCTGGTGGGGTGGCAGAAGGAGGAGGAGAAGGCGGAGCAAGGTCACTATCGCAAACATGTGTGAGTGGGGTCATCCCCCCAGCCATCCCCTTATTTAGGACTTTGAGGATGACATCCTCACACATGTTGCGTTGCCCCACCTCCATAGCCATCATTTTCGTGGCAACCATGGAGCCAAAGGTCTCCTCGTCGGTGGATGTGGCATGTAGGGAGGCTGAAGCCTCTCTGATCAGCCGGAGCGCTGACTCTCCCGCCTCACCTCCCCTTCTCGCCCTTTTGTAGGGAAGGCGGAGGGAGGGACTTGGGAGACAGTCAGGCTCCTAGGCCTACCCCCCTCTTGGCTGCCACTACCCACCTCTTGGCTGCCACTAACCCCTTCCTCCTCCTGACTGCCACATTCCACAGCCACCTCCTGGCTGAGGTCTTCCTGTGTATGAAAAAGGGACATAGTTTGAGTTATTTGTTCATCAAACACACACAATTTTCATCTAGTGACTGTTGCAAAATGTTTACAAATAGAAAACCATACAATTCTCAGCCCTGCAGTTTAGATTCTGGCCCCAAATGTCTCCAACACTACTGTCTGTTGATATGTCAAACACGTTAGGAACTAAGCAATTGTGGATCCTGAATTAACTGAACATCATTTATTTTGCACATAATTTGTTCCAAAAATACTATACCTGGCTCAAGCTGGGCTCCTCCACATCTTCCAGACTGGAAGGCCCAGGTTGCTCCTCGGAAGCCTCATCAGGGGTGGCCTGCGCGCAAGGAAGCGTGGAAGGATGAGTCGAGAGTGACTCCGTGACATCAGCCTGGTCTTTGAGAAAATGGAGCCTGTCATAGTACCAGAGCTTGGGGACATAGACCTCATCTGCTGCAGCTCCAGATGCTTGGGACTTCAGGACCTTCTTGTGCTCCCTGAAATACGCACTCCTCAGGCTGCCAATTTTGAGTCTTAACTTACGAACGGTTGCCGTGGGCATCCTTGGCTTTACAAATTCCACAAGTTTCAGCATGGCTGTGTACCTCTTTGGTTTGTTGCCGTAATCGGGGTGTTTAGCCTGCCATAATAGGGTCATTTCCCTATATTTATCAATGAAGAGGGGGAGAAAAACTCACGTCGTTGAATCCCTCCATATTCTCTGCAAGACACAACACCACACAAAACACTATAAATAATGTCAGGCTAAACTCTCCGAATCTTCTCCATAAAGAAGCCTCAAGGTCTAATCAGTCTAGGCTAGTTATGTACCAACTTCAAATTGTACCTTCGTTCTAGCGATCGTCTCGTGCGTGAGCTTTCTCTCCCCTCGTCTCACAGATCGTGGCTACGACACAGGCGTGTGACGTTTTATATACAGTGCGCATGCGTCAAACTCCGCCCGCCCCTGACGATCTTTCTCGTCTATTCCCCACCCCTTCTCTTTATGGCGCAGTGGGGAGAGCACATGGCGGGGACACAGCAGGAGCTCCCCAAATATTGCAGCAACGAGGAGGAGGATGAGGAAAGGCCGGAGGCAGAAACTTCCCGATCCCGGAGGCTGAAATTTAAGGCCTCCAATATGTCTTTTGGAGAAATGTTGGAGATGGTGGACATATTAAAGAGGAGCGACTATGATGGGAAGTATGGGCCTTCCCTCAACCCCAATGTCCGAAAGGCCAAGATCATGTCTAAAGTTGTGAGGAGGCTGTACAATCATTTTGGGGTACAACGATCCAAGGAGCAACTGAGGAAACGCTGGTCAGACCTGAAACTGAGGGAGCCCGATCAGTACAGAAAGATCAAGCGAGTTCTTCAAAAAAGTAAGTAGTTGTGTTTTGTGTTTGATTTTTTGCTTGGATACTGCTCCATGTGTTTGTATTTTTTCAAAGTTGTACATTAGAAAATGGCCACTTTCATGTTCGTCTGTGCATTCGATCGTACTCAACCTCGATCTTTCTGCCACTGTCATGTTCGTGTGTGTCCATTCGATCGTACTCAACCTCGATCTTTCTGCCACTGTCATGTTCGTGTGTGTGTCCATTTGATCGTACTCAACCTCGATCGTTCGGCCACTTATAATACGAGGTTTGGGTAATTTTTTAGTGAAAGGAAGTTTGTTCTCACTAGAGATGTCATCAAGAATGTAAAGCCAATTTATTCAATGTAAAGGAGAGGTCACCCAGTAGCTGTTTACCCATCTGGACTCTAGAGCACTAGTGCTGGGACACCCAAACCCCCTTTTTTTTATGCTTTTCCACACATGTGCTCCAGTGGATACTAGAGGGGGGTCTCCATCAGACAAACTTTTACCAAAAAGCTAGTAAGTTTAGCACCTTTACAAAGTGACTACATTCATGTTGTTGTCATTTGTAACTGGCCAACCAAAAATATTGTCCCTCACTTTCAAGCAATGTTTGACATTTCCTATTTCTGTCCTCAATAGATTGTGGTGCTAAATCTTCCTTTTGTACATTCTCATAGGGGAGCGAAAAATCGGGACGTCTGAGGAAACCAGAAAACCCACACCTCCCAAAGAAGGGGAAAGACCAGAAGCAGAGGAGGAGGAGGAGGAAGGAGAGATCATAGAAATTGGAGAACTTGTCACCACAACAGGTGAGTGTGGGAGAACACAGCTACTGGTAAGCTAATCAATGTATGCCTGCCTCATTTCCAAGAGACATTTTTTTTTTGGTTGTTTTTAGGTGACGTGGATGTTGTGGAAGAAGAATCGCACTTTACCACAGAAAGTGCCCACGTACTCATCGGGGAGATAATGGTCTGCAATCGAGATCTAGATGAGATAAAGCAAAACATCAATGATGTTCAACAAAAATTGAAGAACATCATTGATGTTTTAGGTAAAATCTGAAAACGCACCAAGTAATTAACACACATTTGTGGCTGTTTGTGACCACATTTGCAACTTAAGAACTGTGTGAAATTTGGAACATGCACACATTGTGTCCACATGTGCTAGCTCCCATCATGGTGGATGAATGACAACGTTTTTTTGGGGGTGCAACCACTTTAAACAATGTTGTAAACAACCAAGATCTTGTCAGTTTTGCCAAGAAGTTTGTAAACGCACTTGTGAATGTGTTGCAAGTAAACTTTTTTAATTTTCTAAATGTGTGGTGACCGGACATGAGGGGTGGTGAGTGAGTGAGGAATGCGACTGTGAGCTCCCTCCATCCTCCCTCCACCCTCCCTTCTCCTGATATGGTTCCGACACGCCGAGATACAGAGCCTTACTGAAGCCTATGTGACCCCTCCTCTGTAGCGGCGCACAGCACAGACTGAAAGAACCTCCGGAGGTTTCCATAAGCCAGCCGGAACTGCCAGGCGGGGATAGCCGAAGCTAAGCCGAGCGAGTGACGTCACACGCTGTCTTCTGTCCGCTCCTCGCGCTGAGAAGGAGAGAGCGGCGGGAAATTCAAATTAAAACACCAGCTTCTCGGGCAGCCTGTATGCCGAAGGTGAAAGGAAAAAGGACATAGAAGGAGGAAGATTCAAATGACTTTTGGACTGCATCTGAAGCTCTCCTGGAGACTACACTACAGACTACAAGGAGAAGGTGAGCAGACAGTATATTGTTTGCTGAGCTTTTAAGCCTGTACAGCCTTTCCACCCCCAACTGTATGTGGAGGACTGCCCTTTGCTAACTAAAAATACAAGTCGTGCAGTACAAGTGCTTTGCCTGTTGCCTTGTTTTCCTTTTCCCCTTAAACTGCAATAGAGGCTGCTCTGTGCAAAAATCAAAAGCTGTACTTGCTTTCTTATCTGCAACTGCAATTTGATGACTGTTTTTTTTTTTTTTTTTTTTTTTTTTTTTGCAAAGTGTAAGGTTTGTGCGCTGCCATGCATGTGAGCCACCTCTTTCTTTTTAATTGCAACTGCAGGACTGTCTTATAAAATATAAGTTGTGCGCTGTGATGTGTATATCTGCCTGTCCCCTTCGCTAAAACACAGCTGCCTACGGACCTGGTCCTTTTTTTTTTTTTTTTTTAGGTGCAGCGGGACAGTAAAATACAAGCAGTGGGCTATTCTAAACTCCTGTGCTGATTTCTTCTCCGACTGCAATTGGAGGAGTGCCAGTTGCCCCCCGTTTTTTTTTTTTCTTTCTCTTTTTTTTATTTGGCAATCAGAGGGCGGTAAAAAAAAAAAAAAAAAAAAAAAAAAAAAAAAAAAGGAAAAAATCAGCTGTATAGGGAACAGGACTTTTCCAACTGCAATTAGAGGACTGCTTTTTTGCAAAAGTACAGGCCAGGTGCTATATTCAATATTATTTTTTTTAACTTTCTCCCTCTTTTTTTCTCTGGGGGGTCCCCTATTTATCTCCCCCCCTGGTCTCCTGACTGGCATTTCCCTAAGTTTACTTAACGGCTTGTTATAAGTAAGTCACAGCCAACTACCAACTATGCCTTCACAGCGCACCACAAAGGCCAGCCAAGCGGCCAGCCAGGCCACCCAAGCAGCAGCCAAATTGGAGAAATACGCCCACACTCCAGGTCAAGGGTCGGGACAGACCCCCCAAAAAACCCTGTCACAAAACCAACAGTCCCAGCCCACTCGGACAGGAGGAGCGACAGGAGTTGTAGCGGGAAGGAAAAGCCAGGGGCAGTCCCAAACACCGATACAAACACCTTTACAATCCCCCCAGAGGACAGTAGCGGAAGGGGGTGAACCAGAGGGGGTGCCCCGGAGGCAGGAAACGGTGGGCCCACTTTTAGAGAGGAGGGCTGACAGCTCAGATGGGACAGAGCCCTCCCTGAAGGAGGTACTAGAGGCCATTAATTCCTGCAGAGCCTCTCTGAACGACATGAGCGACCAATTGAAATCAATACGGGAGGAACTTGGTCTTGTGAGAAATGAGGTACAGAAGGTCCAAGTGAGGACTACAATCCTCGAGGATAGGATGAGCCTGGTCGAAGATGACTTGGCACCTTTAAAACGTGAAGTAAGCAACATTAAAAACCTCCTTAATAAACAAATTAACAAAATGGACGAGATTGAGAACAGGATGAGAAGGAAAAATATCCGTATAGTTGGCCTTCCAGAACACTCTGAAGGCCCAGACCCCGCCGGTTTCTTAGAAAAGTGGCTGATCGAAACTTTTGGTCAGGACTCGCTCTCTCCACTTCTCGCAGTTGAAAGAGCCCACAGGGTCCCTTTTAGACCCATACAACCTGGGGCCCCTCCTAGACCCTTCCTAGCAAAATTGCTTTTTTTTAAGGACAAAGTAACAATCATACGGAAGGCAAGGGAGCTAGGAAATATTTTTTACAATGGTAAGAGGGTGTCCATCTACCCCGACTATTCGCCAGACCTTCAAAAAAGAAGATCTCAATTCGGGGAAATAAAACGCAACCTCCGCCAAGCTAATTTAACTTATGCCCTGCTTTACCCAGCCAAATTGAGAGTAATGGCTCCCGGTGGGACTCTACTTTTTGACTCCCCTAAAGGGGCTGAAGAATGGCAAACAAAATATAAGGAATGACTCTAGATGACCAGGATTAATCTAATGTGCTGAACGGACTTCTTGGGGGGGGGGCGGGTTGTTACGGTATTTAATGGAGCGGGGGGCGGGTGGCGATACACAGTGATATATTTTTTCTGTTTTCTTCTTTCTTTTTTCCAAAGCTGTTTTGTCGCCCCCGGGGGGGGGGGAGGAACGGGGAGGGTAGGCACGGTGGGAAGAGGTTAAAAGGTGGCGCACTCCAACGGTTTCGGGGTGTGGCAGGTTGATTCCAGGGGGAGGGTTTTTCTAAATGGGAGGGTGGGGGATGGATGGTCAGGGACGAGTAAGGGGAGGGTTAGGAATGGGGCAGATTTACTGGCACTAACACTAAGAATGTCTCAAAAGAGGGGTGTATGGGTAGGTCACATCAGAAGGCCCTCGGCCAAACCTAGGTTGGTAATGAATGTTGTATGTAATCAGAATGTCAGAATTGTTGGATGTGAATATATGGATGTGGGGGAGTGGCATAGTAGGTATGCAAGAGTATGGTTGAGGGAGAAAAAAGGTTATGTTAAAATACACACCCACACGGAAAGATTGTCTGGCACTATTTCACAAGTACTCACTAGATATCCACGTTTTGATGCTATGGCCGTCCAAGAGGATCTCACAAATGTCAAATACACTTATAAATATAGAGCATGGGAGTATGAATCAATGTTTATTGTTGAAATTATAGAGATTTTGAATCACTAATGAGTTACGATACACAGGTTAATAGGAAACAAGTCACTATTTGCTCCTGGAATATTAGGGGATTAGGCAACCCGGGAAAAAAAGCTGCAGCACTGTCCATGATTAGATCCTATGGGGTTTCTATTCTTTGTCTCCAGGAGACCCACCTTACTAAAGCCTCTATCCCTAGGTTAGGGTGGAGAGAGTTTGCCCTACAGTATCACTCGGTCTATTCGTCCTTTTCAAGAGGAGTTAGTATATTGGTGAACTCAGGGACTACATTCAATTGTATCCGAAGTAGAATTGACGACGGGGGAAGGTATATCTTTTTACATTGTAAAGTCGAAAACAAAGTCGTCCTCTTGGCCAATGTGTACATCCCGCCTCCCTTTGACACTAGGGTTTTGCTCGACCTGGTCGAGTTTGTGCTGGATAGTCCGGGTCTCCCGGTTATGGTCCTTGGAGATTTCAATATGGTATTAGATCCTGTACTTGATAGGCTCCCCCCAGGGAGTCAGAGGGGTGGGCTAGTGGATAGCCGCCTCCCTCGTCTCCTAGAGGAATTGGGCCTGAAAGATATTTGGAGATTGAGGAACCCCGGGATTAGGGGATACTCTTGCTTCTCCAGCACACACTCCACTCTGTCGAGGATAGACATGTTGCTCTGCAACGATGAATCGATGTCCCTGCTAGACAATATCCGGTATAGGCCAAGAAGTCTCTCCGACCACTCCCCGTTGACAGTCTCAATGGAGGTGGGGGAGAGAACTACGTATCGGGAATGGAGAATCAACCCCTCCTGGCTGGAATTAATGGGCGACCCACAAGAGGTTATACATGCTCTGAGAGAAAGCTTCGATATGAATGCTCAATCGACTTCCCAGGGGGTAATTTGGGATACTGTAAAGGCTATTCTCCGGGGTTTGCTGATACAGCAAATCTCTAGAATAAAAAAACAGTCAAGGGAGAGGGAGGAGAACGCAGCTAGAAAAGTATCCCTTGCAGAAGCGAAATACATAAAAAATTCATTATTGGTAAATTTTAATGAATGGGTAGCGGCACAAAAGGAATACCGCTCTGTCCTGCTGAGTAAAGCAGAACAAAAATATATCTTCCAGAAGCAAGCTGCTTTTGGGGAGGGGGAAGGAATAAGTAGAATGCTTGCCCATCTGGTCAGGACCAATTCTCCATCATCGATGGTTCCGATGATGGATATTGGTGCTGGCAAGACATCTTCATATACGCCAGTGATAGTGGATACTTTCAGAGCTTATTATGAGAACCTATATTACTCCAGCCAGGAGGATAAAAGCGAAGAGTGGGATAAATTTTTCGACCAATTGGCGGTCCCCTGTCTCTCTCGGGAGGACAGGGCTGTCCTTGACGGCCCTGTCACCCTGGAGGAGATACAGCGGACCGTCCGGGAAATGGCAGGTCAGAAGTCCCCGGGACCAGATGGCCTTCCCATTGAAATATATCGTCGATACGGGGAGGTGCTTCTCCCCGAGCTTCTGAAGGTACTTAACTCGTCGATGGAGGAGGGCGCACTCCCCCTGTCAATGATGGAGTCAACAATAATTGTGATTCCTAAGGAGAATAAGAACCCACTTTCTCCCGCTTCATACAGGCCTATCTCGCTCCTGAACTCGGACATGAAAGTCTTAGCAAAGGTCTTGGCAGCTAGACTTAATAAAGTTATTTGTAAGCTGGTGCATCCGGACCAATCGGGGTTTATCCCAGGAAGGTCCGCCAGTTTAAATATTAGACGGCTCTTCTTGAACCTTCAAATTCCAACGGAGGATAGTGGAAATAGGGCCATGCTCTCTCTTGACGCTGCCAAGGCCTTTGATACCTTGGAGTGGAACTACCTGTGGAGAACATTGACACAATACCAGTTCGGGCCAAACTTTGTCAAGTGGGTGAGACTACTATATAGTGTGCCTGGGGCAAGAGTAAAAGTGAACAACGAATACTCCACCAGGTTTCGATTGCTGAGGGGGACAAGGCAGGGGTGCCCGTTGTCCCCCCTCCTTTTCGCCCTCGCAATCGAACCCTTGGCTCTTTCCCTTAGACTGTCCCCAGAAATTAAAGGTTTTAAAAGGGGTGAGATAGAAGAAAAAGTGATACTATATGCAGATGATTTAATAATCTTGCTCAACGATACACAAGGTTCACTACGGGAGACCATGTGTAGAATTGAAAACTTTGGACTCCTGTCGGGTCTTAGGATTAACTGGGATAAATCTAATCTATTCCCGATTGACCCATTAGATATCCCCCTCCCTCAAGAGGCAGCTCAGCTACAAGTAGTCCATCAGATAAAGTACTTGGGTATAAATATTTCGAGAGATCCCAAACAATTTATTCCGGATAATATTGTCCCACTCTTGAAAAAATTTAAAGGTAAAATCCAAACCTGGAAAAAACTTCCCCTGTCAGTAGCAGGTCGCTGTAATCTAATCAAAATGGTACTTATGCCACAGCTACTATACTTACTCCATAATTCCCCAATATGGATTTATAAAAAATGGTTTAAGAAGATAGATACCTTATTCAGAGATTTAATATGGAAGGGGGGTACACCACGTATTCGTCTTAGCACGCTGCAACTTCCAAATAACGCTGGAGGAGTAGCTCTTCCGCACCCTCTGAGCTATTTCTTGGCCTCTCAGCTCCAACATATTGGGGGATGTGAGGCCACGAGAAAAGGAGAAGAGTGGAAGACCCTCCTCTACAAATCAACTCACAACTCTCTGATGGAAGTTTTAGAGGCAGGGTCTTTCCTAAAGGGGCTACCAACTCAGGATTTGTTAGCAAGAGTTTGGGGACTTGTCAAAAAAATAATGGGGTATATACAGGTTTTTCAGATTACTCTCCCTTGTGGGAAAATAACAACCTGTTCGAGTTAAAAAAAATGGGGACCATTAGAGAATGGGAGAGACTGGGTCTGAACTTTATCACCCAGCTCTACCAGGAGGGTCAGCTAAGAAACTTCCAGGACATAAGAGACCAATACAGGCTCCCCAAGAGGTCCTTTTTTAGATACCTGCAGGTAAGGCATGCCCTTACCGAACAGTTTAAAGGGACAACCTTTGAATGGACCAAAATCCCGGTATTACAGAGTATAGCTGAGTCGGACACTCGAAAAGGGATGATATCTAAACTATATACACATATGCATAAGGGGAACTGGGAAGTTGCCCAAACAGGAATCCATAAATCCTCGTGGGAAAGAGACGTGGGTACTATGTCTACATCACAGTGGGAAAGGATCCTCGTGCTGGCTCCACGGGTCTCTCTTTCTCACCCCCAGAAGATGTCACACCTTTTCTTACTACATAGGGCTTATTTCACCCCAGCTAAGCTGTTTAGGTTTGGCTGTAGACAAGACGACACATGTCCCAGATGCAGGAGGCCGGGCGGAGACCTTATCCATATGTTTTGGAGATGCCCAAAACTATATCGATATTGGAAAGAGGTGGTGGATAGGATTGCTCGGGTATTCAATGCCAATCTTGACTTGGACCCCACCCTGTGTGTACTGGGGGGGCTTGAGCGAGAGGATAGGTCATACGAGGTTCAGCTGGCTATTATTAGATGCCTTTTTCAGGCTAGAAAACTGATTGCCCAAAAGTGGCAATCTTCAACTCCACCATCCATCTACGAATGGGAACAGAATATGGAGAGAGTGATTCTCATGGAGAGAACAACATATATTAAACAGGGAAACCTCACTAAATTTCAGTCGATATGGAAACTATGGTTGGAGAAGAATTCCACGTAGCAAAACCAAATGGACTAATACAGGAGGAGGTGTATGATGTCGAATATTATAGGAGGTATGATTGATAGGTGGCGGATGGAGGGGAAGATGGGTGAGAGGAAGTGGGTGATGAATGGGTAGTGAGAGGGGAACACATTTTGTAAAATACCTTTTGCAGTCTCTTTTTACAGTTTTACGTAGTTATGATGTATGTGAAAGTATATAAACTGTAATGAAGGTGTACCAGAATGTTTACTTTTGTTATATGAGAAAAATTCAATAAAGATATAAAGATTAGGTATCACACACACAACATGAGAAGATTCTTTTTGGGAAGAAGAGACTGTTACCTCCTTTTGCCCAGAAAGTGCATTCCCACTGTTGAAGCTAAAGGGCAAAAATGTATATCTCAAATAAGCTAGAATATGGAAATGACAAGAAATCATAGGTTTGGTTAAAAAATATATTTATTAAAAAATGCCTCTCACACATCGTCAGGCAGAGCAATGGCCCCCCTACCCACAAAGTACTCCATATATTGCTCGCGGACCTCGCGGGCATTTAGAGGGGGAAAGCCTGGACGTGCCGCTTGAAGGGCTGTGAGGTCGGCATTGGAAGGCCCGTCCACATCTGGGCCAACGGGCACCACATAGTTGCTGTTGTGTCTTTTCAAAAAGTTGTGCAATATGCAACAGGCAAGAACTATGTGGTTCAGTTTGTATTCTGCCAAGTTAATAGCCGTCAAAAACAGGCGGTAGCGGCTGGCCAGGATCCCGAAGGTGTTCTCCACCACTCTGCGGGCTCTCGACAGCCTGTAATTGAAGACCCTCTGGTCTGGGGTGAGGGTCCTCATCGGGAAGGGCCTCATCAGATGGGGAGTCAACGCAAACGCTTCATCTGCGACAAAGACGAAGGGGAGTCCTTCAGCATTCTCCTCTGGAAGTGGCAAGCACAGACTGCCACTTTGGAGACGCCAGTAGAACTCCGTGTGCGCAATGGCACCACCATCCGAGATCCGGCCGTTCATCCCCACGTCCACATACAAAAAAATCGTATGTCGCCGACACCACCGCCAACCTCACTACACTATTAAACCCCTTGTAATTGTAATAGTAGGACCCCGAGTTGGGGGGTGGGACGATGCGGACGTGTTTACCATCAATTGCACCTCCGCAGTTAGGAAAGTCCCAACGGCTGGCAAAGTGGGAGGCCACAGTCTGCCATTCCTGTGGCGTGGAAGGGAACTGTGGAGTGAAACAAGAAAAAAAAAATAGTCACTTTGCACATAAACATTGCAAGCAGATTAGACACTAAACATCTTGGAACAAGATCAGACTTTTACATTTTAAGCTGGAAAGTATTTGCAACGAAAAGTAGAGGGTCCCCCTAGCAGATTACTCACCCCCCATCAATCCCCCCACTCTGATGGGCCATTGACAATAACTAGGGGTTTGGGGGGGGGGGTTTGGACAGGTAACCCTCTGCACTTCATTGATTGCCAAATGGCTCAATAATGTGTGATAGTTTGGCCAGACCCTCCTTACTTAACACTATTGGCAGCCCACAGGAAAGATAAAAGAACATTCCAAATCCCCCCCCCCCCCCAAAAAAAAAATTTGGGAAAAAATGGGGCTCTGCATGAAGTAAAACACACAGCAAACATTTGTGCATGTTTTAGGGGGTGTTTGGGGGAAAACAATACTATGCAGCAGACAAAATACATTGCTTAAGTGACTAGGCCATAGGTGTCTATTGGGGCAGAAGAGCATGCTGGGGAGGTAAGTGAAGGGAAAAATGCAGGAAGGACAAAAGGGGCACAGCATATTAGAGCATATTGCAAGCATGGTAATTAGGGAAGGAGGTCAAAAATACAAGACATTAGCAAACAGAGCATACATAGAATGGAATAGTAAAGTAGAAATGTTACCTTAATATAGTCCTCCTGCAGGACCTGGATGATGGCAGAACAGGTCTCTGGAATAATGAAGAATGGCTTCTCCCTGTCGCCAAGTACCTCAAAGTAGCAACAAGCCTCTGCTCCGGAGTGATGGCTTGTCTCATGCAGGTATCCTGTAGACATGTGCATTCGTTTTCGTCCGAATGCATTTTCGTCCGAATTTCAGGTATTTTCGTTATCGTTTTAACAAACGATAACGAAAGTGCAGAATCCGAAAAACGAAAGATCCGACATAAACAAATGCTTTATTTTCGTTGTAACAACAGTTCGATATAGATAGGGGATTCGACGCTGACAATAGCAATCTGTGTCCATTGAACATGTGGTCGAATGTGCCTAAACTTAACTGTATTAGTCCAAGATTATTCTACATAGAGAGAAAAGATTCGACGTAGAAAGGAAAGATTCGACGTAGAAAGGAAAGATTCGACGTAGAAAAGGAAAAATTCGACGTAGAGAGGAAAGATTCCTGCTGGAATTGGGTGGAATTGCAGCTAAACTATACAGAGTCATACAGTTTAGCTGCCCTGTCGAATCTTCTTTGAACATTCGACAGACACCATAAGCCTTCAATGATAGATTCGACCTTAATTCATTTGAATTTTCGGACGAATGCAATTTTTAACGAAAAACGAAATAAATAAAAACGAATTTCGGGAGTAACTAAATAAATGTATTTTTTTCGGACGAAAACGAAATTCCGAAACGAAATATTTCAGTGTGCACATGTCTAGTATCCTGCCGGCTGATAAAAAGGGGTCAGCAAAGCCAAAAGACGGTGAAAAACGGGGTCCGTCATCCGGAGAAAGTTCCTAAAATCATCAGGATTATTCTCCCGATCTCACGAAGCAAAGGCATGTGCGAGAACTGATCACGCTGAAGCAACCAATTCTTGGTCCACATACTCCTCGTCACTCTGTTCATGGACGGGTCTTGGCTCAAAGCTAAAAGCCCGACACCAATTCCGCGTACAGCACGAACTCGGCGACGAGTACGTACGGGAAACATCGCTCACAAACGGTCGGCTGGTCAGAACGGACAAACAGAAAGCACCGATAAACAGCAAGGCCTGAAAGAACGAAATGAATACCAGAAACGAGCAGACAATAAGCAGTGAAAATCAAAGCGTCCTATATCAAGATATAGGCCGCAATGACCAACAAATGCGAACTGACTACACGCACTAATAAACAGATACGCACGACAAGCACAAACTGAAGAGCAGTAACGATCTGAGTCACAAAACTGAGAAGCACGAATCGTAAGTCACCAAACTTCAACTAACTTGCGATAAACACGGGATCAGCAGAAGGAGCCCAACGGGTGCGGGACATGGTGCTGAACTTCCCTTTTCTAGTCTCGTGGAAGACGACTTACGTCACAACGTTCTTGAAGACCGGAAATTCCGACAACGTTGTCAGACCGTGTGTACGCAACACCAACATCGGACAAAGTATGACGGACATGATCCGACGGAACTGGTCATCGGATAATCCGAGCGTGTGTATGGGGACACCTTTATGGCAACAGCTAATCATACAGCTTTTAACATTAAACAGTTCATCACATGCAATACCATGTTTGTAGTATATGCGCTTAAATGCCCTTGTGGCCTGATGTACATAGGCCGTACAAAAAGACTTTTGCGCATAAGAATTGCTGAGCACATCAATAATATCAAAATAGGATACAAAGACCACAACGTCTCTTTGCATTTTAAATTGAAGCACGATAGCGATCCCAGTGGCCTCGATATTTGGGGTATTGAACACCTCCAACCTCATTGGAGAGGTATCCACAGGGTACGTGAATTATCTAAAAAAGAAACCCAATGGATTTTTTGAGGTCTCAATGTAGAGCTGGACATTAACTGCTTCATTAGTGATACTTGATTCCCCCCTCTGTAACTGTCCTCATTTTTCATTTCATTTTATCTCATTTATCTCATTCATTCATATTTACCCATATACGATTATATTGTGTACACATGCGATTTTATCTAAATTCAATGAGGCTATATGCATTTTATGGTAATTCCAATATCCCATTTGAAGGTGTTGTAACCATTGGATTTGAGTGGCTACCATTGAAGGAGGGCTGTGATTACATGCCCCAAAATATCACTTCGAGGTATAGCATATATATTGGGTTTATTATGTTTTTACAGCTTTTACCCCACTAATATACAATTTTGGATATCATTATCATTTTATGGGATCGCACACATAGATGGTCATTTTATGCATATTGATGGATATTTTGGTTTTAATGTTGTATGCAATTTTAATGTATATTTTAATATACAATTTTCTGGGATTTTATCCATCCAGCCTCTGTTTTAGATACCATATATACACTTTTTACTACTCTTTTTACTGCAGTTTTATCTGTGGTTTTCTGCGTTCTTTATGCGATTTTATGCGAGTCTCTATGCGATTCAAACCGCGATTTTAGCTTTACTGACAGATGTCATTTTATATATATATATATTTTTTAAACCTTCCTTTAACCACTTTCCGACCGGCGCACGACGATGTACGTCCCTTTTTTGAAGAGGGATATCTCGGTAACGGCAGCAGCTGCTGCCACAACCGAGGTATCCAGCTCTTCAGGCGCCGGTCGGCTGTCCGATAATGGTGGTCATCGCGGCGGATTCGCCGCGAGATCACCGTTATCGGCGGCGGGAGAGGTGCCTTCCGCCGCTTACCGGAACCGTCGGCAGCGGCGGAGGCGATCGGGTCTGTTCTCCTCCTGTGTCTAGAGATGAGTGACGCTAAGATGGCCGCCACTCATCTCTATACCATAGGAGGGCGTAAGCGACGTCAAAAACGTCACTTCCGCCCATACCTCTTAAAGAGGAATTTTCAAATGTCATTTTTTTTAAATTACATTTTTTTTTTTCATTGAAATACAAATATGAGATCTGAGGACTTTTTGACCCCAGATCTCATATTTAAGAGGACCTGTCATGCTTTTTTCTATTACAAGGAATGTTTACATTCCTTGTAATAGGAATAAAAGTGAGCCAATTAATTTTTTTTTTAAAAACAGTGTAAAAAATAAATAAAATCAAGAAAAATAAACAAGAAAAACTAAAACATTTTTTTTTAAAGCGCCCCGTCCCGACGAGCTCGTGCGCAGAAGCGAACGCATACGTGAGTAGCGCCCGCATATGAAAACAGTGGTCAAACCACACATGCGAGGTATCGCCGCGATCGGTAGAGCGAGAGCAATAATTATAGCCGTAGACCTCCTCTGTAACGCAAAATATGCAACCTGTAGAATTTTTTTTTTTTAAAACAATACATTTTTATTGAATTTTCAAAAGTGGCATACAGATGTAGCAGGGAACAACAAAAATGCAACGCAGTGCATTAACAATACAGAAAATATCAGAAACAAAGTGACTATACCTCCTTATTCATGCGCTCCTAATTGGATGACAAGTTCTTAAACTGAGATGCGTTCTGCCAGATATGGCATCCCCAACCGCTACCGAGCGAGGCCCCCCCCCCCGGGCGCCCCTGAGGGGATCACACTGTGCCCGGAGGCCATGTGTAGAGAGCACCCCGGCTATCACAACATGAGGTAGCAAGTTATGATCTATAATTTGATAATTCCCAGTTTTAGTCAATAGGTTCGATAAGTATTTCAAGTCATGCCATCGAGTTTGCCCTCTAAGAGGGCTATGGGTGGAGTGGTGAGGGGCATAGGTCACAGGGAGAGCAGGTGGGACGAGGGGGAGGAGGGGTGGGAGGAGGGAAGGAAAGAGGTAGGGATAGGGTAGTAAAACCATAAAACAATGAAACAACTTTACAGTCAAGACTTTGAGTGTTTAGGGTAGCTGGTTCCAGGGTACTCTAAGTTCTCATTTATTATACCAATCGTTCCAAGGAGCCCACAATTCCTGTGTGGTAGTATATTTCCCCAGGGTGGATGCATGCATAACCTGTAGAATTTTTTAAATGTCGCCTATGGAGATTTTTTGAGGGTAAAAGTTTGATGCCATTCCACGAGCGGGCGCAATTTTGAAGCGTGACATGTTAGGTATCAATTTACTCGGCGTAACATTATCTTTCACAATATATAAAAAAATTGGACTAACTTTACTGTTGTCTTATTTTTTTATTCAAAAAAGTGAATTTTTTCCAAAAAAAGTGCGCTTGCAAGACCGCTGCGCAAATACGGTGTGAAAAAAGTATTGCAACGACCGCCATTTTATTCTCTAGGGTGTTAGAAAAAAAAACAATATATAATGTTTGGGGGTTCTAAGTTTTTTTCTAGCAAAAAAAACTGTTTTAAACATGTAAACACCTAACATCCAAAACGAGGCTGGTCTTAAAGTGGTTAATATAAATCCTTGGTCTTTATTAAATTAAATTTATTAAACCCTTTGTTTCATTCTTTACATTTTATATGCTCATGGTTTTAATTGTGGATTTTAGCCATAATATAACTGAGCCATATCCCTCCTTCATTGGAATCCATACTGTAACATACTGTAACTAATAGTGGAATATTCTTACCGCCAAATGTATAGCCATTAGGGGCGCGCGGGCATATGGGAAAGTATACACAAGACCTGCATTAATATGACCATATAGTAATCTTCTGGCCAATTAAGTAAGCACGGCAGTTGGTCACCCAAGTACTTATACCAAACCATTACGATGTTAATACCAAACATTGGGGTATAAAGACTAGAAATCAAATTTGTGACTAGTACACTTTAATGACGATGTTTATAAGGCCATTATTTGTAAACACGGCGCAGCTGTTAATCCGCAGGATTAGCTATGCTGTAACGCTATGTAAACACCCATTATGCCTATGCGCGCATGCCCATTGGCTGAGATAGCGGTCCTTCACTTTAAAAGGAACACTTCCGGTTCTCTGGTCACGCCCTCGTGACGAAGTCGGATATGACGAAACGCGCGTCAGGGACATAGACCAGAGAACCAGGAAGTGACGTTGCTTGCGCTCCAGCCTGCGTTCCACCGCCCAGGAAGCCCTCAGGATGCTAGAATCACCGCTCCACAAGCGGAAACTGGCAGAGAGGATCCGGAAAGGGAACTCAGGAACCCAGGCACAGTGCAATATCTACATTTATCCTTATCTAATTCAATGCTGTTTTTTATGTTCTTTCTGGTACGCAATTTATACTAAGGGGTTTGATCCATTTTTAAAGGGGGTGAATAAATTCTTTAAGCAGTATCACGCAATTTGTTTGCTTTTTTTCTACACATGTCCTGTTTGGCAATGGTGAGCTGTTGAATAGGAGGCTGTGGAGGAGAATTTGAGGATACCGGTAAAAGAAGGAGCAGTGTCCTGATGAGAGAGTTTATACGCCTATATTTTCTTTAGCTCTGGTGAGTGCATCCACAAAGGGGAACCTTGAAACACGTGGTGGAGTGTACTGGTGGATGAACTGATCAGTTTGCGGCACATTAAATATAGAACTATCATCTCTTGATTTTTATCTTATTATGGAGAAAGCCGGACTTTATTAATTATCCAATGAATGATTAATTGATCCTCCATTTATTTATTTATTTATTTATTTACTGCCACATCTGAGTATTTATTCCTCTGACGTATATATATATATATATTTATTTGCACAATAATTTTACCCACCATTTTTAGCAGTTATTTATTCTCTGATTTTTAGCGCTGCTACAGTATTCTAACAGGTTCGGTTTAACACCCTTTAAATACCTATTATTTTATTGTAATTTTATTTAATACTAGTGACACTGGTGACAGGGGGTGAAAGGATTTACAGGGGGGTGATCAGAGGGTTAAACCTTTATTAGGGGGTTAATGGGGAGTACCCTAAACCTACCTGGGCCTACTACTAACTGCTCTAATGCTGATTAGTGTCACAAGTGACACCAGTACAGTGATCAGTGAAAAATCTGAAAACTGCACTTGGTGACACTTACATCAGGGTCCCCAGAGCCCCCTCATTACATGAGGGTCCCCAGAGAGCCTTCCCCCTTACATGAGGGTCCCCAGAGAGCCCCTTCTTACATCAGGGTCCCCAGAGAGCCCCTCCTTACATCAGGGTCCCCAGAGAGCCCCTTCCTTACATCAGGGTCCCCAGAGAGAATCCCCCCTTACATTAACATTCCTAGAGAGCCCCCCTTACATCAGAGTCCCCAGGGAGCCCCCTTACACCAGAGTCCCCAGAGAGCCCCTTCCTCACATCAGGGTCCCCAGAGAGCCTTCCCCCTTACATGAAGGTCCCCAGAGAGCCCCTCCTTACATCAGGGTCCCCAGAGAGCCCCTTCCTTACATCTGGGTCCCCAGAGAGCCTCCCCCTTACATCAGGGTCCCCAGAGAGCCCCTCCTTGCATCAGGGTCCCCAGAGAGCCTCTTTCTTACATCAGGGTCCCCAGAGAGAATCCCCCTTACATCACCATTCCTAGAGAGCCCCCCTTACATCAGAGTCCCCAGAAAGCCCCCTTACACCAGAGTCCCCAGAGAGCCCCTTCCTTACATTAGGGTCCCCAGAGATCATCCCCTGATATCAGGGTACCCAGAGAGCCCCTTCCTTACATTAGGGTCCCCAGGGAGCCCCCCCCTTACATCAGGGTCCCCAGAGAGCCCTTTCCCTACATCAGAGTCCCCGGAGAGTCTCCCCTTACATCAGGGTCCCCAGAGAGCCTCCCCTTACATCAGGGTCTCCAGAGAGCCTCCCCTTACAGAGGGCTCCCTTCCAGAGGTTCCCTGTGTACCTGGCTGGTCTCCGCTCTGCTATGTGAATGTGTGAGGCTCACACAGGAATGAGGATTGCACACTAGAATCTTCCACTGTGGCACTCGGCGAAGGGAGAGCGGCACGGCATCGGTGCCTAGTACAAAGTACTCTGCACAGCAGGTGGAAGATCTCCCCCCTGCTCACATGTTATGGCCAGATATAGGCACAAGGTGGTTTGGGGAGGATCAGAGCCTGCATTGGGAAACAGCTGTGATATGGTGAGCTGTGGGGGCTGACAGAGGGTGTGTTCTTTTTGGGCAGCGGGGCTTAAAATAAGGTAGGGATCTGAAGCTGCAGCTTCAATAGCCCCTATGTTAATCCGACCCTGCTGCACCTGATAAGAGACTCAGGGCTATAGCCCCAGAAGCCACCCCCTAGCGATGCCACTGGGATCCCTTAGGCCAGGGGTGTCCAAACTTTTTTCAAAGAGGGCCAGATTTAATGAAGTGAACGTGTGTGAGGGCCGACCATTTTGCCTGAAATTCCTTTGTGGCTGTGTGTGGTGAAGAGACGAGCTTAGGCATGTTATTTGAATATATATATATATCTTTTGTGGCCCCCAATGAATCCCTGAGCGCCGCTCAGGACTAAGGATGAGCTTGGGCGTGTTATTTGGATATACCGTATGTATTGGCGTATAACGCGCACCTTCACTTTAAGAGGGAAGTTTCAGGAAAAAACTTACATTTTAAATAAAGAACTGTGAAGCAAAATAAGGGTCAGTACCCATCTGCAGCCTCACCATTGCCATGAATGCAGTCTCACCATTGCCATGAATGCAGCCTCACCATTGCAATCAATGCAGCCTCACCATTGCAATCAATGCAGCCTCACCATTGCAATCAATGCAGCCTCACCATTGCATTCAATGCAGCCTTACCATTGAAATCAACCCAGCCTTACCATTGCAATCAATGCAGCCTCACCATTGCAATCAATGCAGCCTTACCATTGTATCAATGCAGCCTTACCATTGCAATCAATGCAGCCTCACCATTGCAATCAATGCAACCTTACCATTGCAAGCAATTCAGCCTTACCATTGCAAGCAATGCTGCCTTACCATTGCAATCAATGCAGCCTTACCTTTGCCATGCATGCAGTCTCACCATTGCCATCAGTGCAATGAGGATGTCCATGCTGATCGATGCCCATCTGCAGCCCCGGAGGGGACAGGGAGGGGGCGGGACAAGCACTGACAGATTACATACAGGAGAATCTTCAGTTTACATGGCGGCCTCTTTAATACAAAGTCCTGCCTCCTTGATAGACAGAACAGTCGTCCAATGGCAGCCCAGGAGATGGGACTTCCTATTACAGACGCCACCGAGTAAACAGGAGATTATCCTGTATGTACACTGACGGTGTTTGATAAATACAATATTGAATTTTTGTGGCCCTGGGGGCCACAAAGGGTATGTATATCCAAATCACCAGAGGGGCCGCATTAAACTAGAACATGGGGCTGACTTTGGACATGCCTGCCTTAGGCTATAACACACTCCATCAAGGACAAGACCTCAGATTGCAAATGTAGTGGAGACAGGCAAAATGAACACCCCCATTGCACAGTATTACTCACCAAAGCATTTATTATTAAAAAAATCCAAAATACTCACAAACAATGTAAGCGTTGGGTCTCTCTGGAACAGGACTTTGTGGCATTTCCCATAGCTGGCCTTCCCTGGGCAAGCCCCCACCTCTCTAGTCTCCACCAATCCCACCCTCCAATGACCTCCATGTCAGCGATGCCACCTGCACCATCCATAGAATAACCCAGGAGTCAGGGAGAATGATGTGCTGGGAACAACCTACCCCACTTTACCACACCTGCAGGCTACTGCACCAACCAGATTGAAGAAGCTTGATCCTTATCTATAAACTTTCCATCTCGCATTGTTATAGACTTTACTTATGTTTAATACTCAAGCGCTGCATTTATTTTATAAAGGATAAAAACTGACCACGCAAACACAGATCAGCGTCTGGGCTTTGTGTGGTCAGTTTAGAACAAGGAAGAAATGTGACTAGCAGGATCAACCAGGTACTTCAGATGAAAGAAGTACATGAAATTTATAGAAACTATGATTTATAAAATACACATACTGCACAGTATGTGAACACACTCATGGAAAAAAATATTTATACACTTTAATAAGGTTATAACCCATTACCATTTGTTTAAAATGCTTGTGAACAACACCATGTTAAACAGACAAATCAGTGTTGTATTACTAGTGTGGCAGTGATATTACTAGAGCAGTTCGTTAGCACAGCCGTGGAAGTGCCATGTTATCAATGTCAGAAAAGGCCCTGGTTTCAAAATCCAGCATAGTGCCAAGTTTTCATATTGGGTTTTCTTACTAGCAACACAGTGACGCAGATTTTGCTAGAAAACCAATGGGCTCCAATTCAGATTTCTGTTGTATAGCCACAAAGCTGCTATACTGGCAGAGTGATGCCTTAATATCAAAGTAATAGCGTGACAGATGACCGTATTGGGCCACTGAGAGAACCCCAGATAATAGCATTGTGTATAGTGCATGCTAGCCCTTCCTGAATGTCAGAAGACAGCAGCAGATATTATTCATTCGTCTTGCTATGAATGTACTGTTTATACAGCTATCTCAATATCATTAGACTATAAATTAAACAAACTACACATTTTACTTCCAGGATTGCCCTGCAATCAGTAACTGTACTATAAGTACTTTATATTTGTCATATAAATCAAGTTTATGAAATATAAAATAATTGGTTTGGGCCAGAGGAAATTACCCTAAATATCATCAGAGTCCCCTGAAATAACCTATAATTTAATTCTGATGGCATGGAATGATATGATCATGGAATGCCTTTATAGAATGCAGAATCCTATGAAAATTGAATTAGAAACATGCTGTGGATGGACCCTTCCATGGACTAATGTACTGAGTTAGAATTTTTTCCATTTATATTGGTAAATTGCACCAAAAATGTTAACTATTTATAAACTTGCTCTGGAAATTTCAATAATAAATAATAACTGACAAATGGCCTCCAATATGTCCAAGACCAAAAAAATGGTTTGAAGTTTCATGTGCTAGAGAAGGAACTTTCCTTATGATTGTGTCGTTTTTTTCTTACTCTCCACCTTTCACCAATTGTGATTGCCTTTCTCTCTAATTGACCTTTCCGTGAGATATTACATTGTGTGTTAATGTGTGTTGCATTAAGTCATTCTATTTATTTGAATGGGCTGTCAAATGCCGCGTACACACGAAGGGACTTTTCCCGCCGGACCTAGTCCGGCGGACAATCCGCCGGACTTTCCAGCAGGGCTTCGTCGGACTTTCCGAGCGTGTGACTAGCCCACACACGCCCGGACTTCTCCGGCGGAAAATCCACGGGAAAAAGTCTGCGGGACTTTTGAAAATGAACAGACTTGCCCACACACGGAGCAGTCCGTTCATTTAGAACGTAACTTCAGGTACGTAGCTAGCGTAGGCAGTAAATGCCGGCGCGCTAGCTCCGTCACCTGGCATGGATTTAAAGGGACTCCCCCATTGATTCGGCAAAGCTTTACACAATCATGGCACAGTGAATAGCTGGTTGTTAAGGAGTGGGCTGGGAAGCTGGCTGTGGCATCCTTAACAATGGACGAGTCATCAGCTGTTAACGGGCTTCTGCATTGACAACTGAATGAGAAAAAAACATTGCCGGTAATAGAAAAAAGTGAAAAAAAAACAACGTGGGTGTTCCCCCCAATTCATACCAGGCCCTTTGAATGTGGTATGGATTTTAGGGGGAACCCTACACCAAATTTATTTTAAAAATAATTAAGGGCCTCTCCCAACAACCCTGAGCTGTAGGGGTCTGCGGGCAGGGACTTATCAGAATCTGGACACCCCTTTGAACAAGGGGGCCTCCAGATCCAGGCCCCCCTATGTGAATCAGTATGGGGTACATTGTACCCCTACCCATTCACCAAAAAAAGTGTCAAAAATAAAAAAAAGACAGGAGGCAGACAATTCCAAAAATTGCCTTCCTGATTAAAGAATTGCACCCATGGGGCCTGAACGCCCTGGCTAGAGCACTGTATCACAGTTTGTGGACTCTCATATTGGCATTGGAGCTGGGGTAACATTTTGATTCTTTCATGTGGCCTGGTATGGTTCAAGAATGGGGGGGGGGGCGATCGCTTGCCCCCCCTTTCCCAATCTGCCAGGCTACATGCTCGGATAAAATGTTATCGTTCCCTCTAAAATCAATACCAGACCCGAAGGGCCGGTGCGGATTTCACCCCCTTCCTGCCCAGGACAATTTTCATCTTTCAGCGCTGTCACAATTTGAATGACAATTGGGCGGTCATGCAACATTGTACTCCTGCCCCAGGGGACATATATCAATGCAAAAATAACTTTCATTTTAATGATGCATAAAGTGAAAAAAAAAAAGTGAAATTTTCCTTTAAATATGGTACCTGGGGGGTGTCTAAAGTATGCCTGTGAAGTGGCATGTGTTTCCCGTGTTTAGAAATGTCCTTGCACAAAATGACATTCGTAAAGGAAAAAAAGAAGCCATTTAAAACCACTTGCGGCTTTAATGTCATGTCTTGTCCTGGCCGCCATATGGCTTAAAATCCTTGAGAAAAATGGCATGGCTACCCCATCACCCCCCCCCCCACCCCAGCCCCTTTGGGTCTTGTATGGATATTAAGGGGGACCCCGCACCCAAAATAAAACCCTATACCTACAACCCTATTTACTCTGAACAGCAGTATATAGGTGGTGCAAACAAGACACGGACTGTAGGTTTGTTCTTAAGTAGAATCTGAACAGGTACATTATGAAGTGTAGCTCCATCCCAAAAAAATACATTTTTAAGCTTTTTGGAGAACATTCATCACATATCACCCCTGTAACATTTGCTGTCTTTGCACATCTGTTCAGAACATGTCACCTCACTTTCCGTCCCAATGACAAATGTTTTTGGAAAAGTGGGGTTTTAATTGAAACAAGGATTGGTGATAAAGCATCAGTAGAGAGGAGATACCTTTTTCCCAAATTAAATCTAACAGGATAGAATTTCCCTTCCTAGGGGTAGATTTACTCTCACTTCCTGTTTTCTCTGTCCGTTTGCAAGTAGGAGTCGTTTGTAAGTTGGATGTTTGAAAGTAGGGGCCTGCCGTATATACTCTGCAGAAATTTGCCCTATTAGATGTTGGTGTAGCCACAAGACTGGTGGGCACAGGAATGGGCCCTGCTGTGAGTTAATAGATCAAGATTTGTACTTGCATGCACCTGTTGAACCGGGCAGAAAAATTGGGTCTTTGGTGGTGGTGGTGGTGGTGGTGGTGGTGGATGGTTTTGCCACAAGACTGTAAGCCCTCACAGTTACTCTTGGTGGGTGCAGGAATGGGCCCTGCTGTGAGTTATTAGATCAAGATTTGTAATTGCATGCACCTGTTGAACAGGGCAGAAAAATTGGGACTTTGGTGGTGGTGGTGGTGGTGGACGGTGTTGCCACAAGACTGTAGGCCCTCATAGTTACTCTTGGTGGGCGCAGGAATGGGCCCTGCTGTGAACTATTAGATCAAGATTTGTAATTACACGCCCCTGTTAAACAGGGGCTGAAAAATTGTGCCTTAGGCATTGGTGCTGGTGCCACAACACTGCAACCCCTCACAGATACTGTACTCTTAGCACAGCAATGAGACCTGCTGCAAAGCATTGCCTAAAAATTGTAATTACACGCCCCAACAGGGGCTGAAAAATTGTGCCTTAGGCACTGGTGCTGGTGCCACAACACTGCAACCCCTCACAGATACTGTACTTGGAGCACAGCAGTCACACCTGTTGCGAAGCATCTTTTTAAAAAATTGTAATTACATGCCCCTGTTATACAGGGGATGAAAAATTGTGCCTTAGGCACTGGTGCTGGTGCCACAACACTGCAACCCCTTACAGATACTGTACTCTGAGCACAGCAATGAGACCTGTTGCAAAGCATTGCCTAAAAATTGTAATTACACGCCCCAACAGGGGCTGAAAAATTGTGCCTTAGGCACTGGTGCTGGTGCCACAACACTGCAACCCCTCACAGATACTGTACTTGGAGCACGGCAGTCACACCTGTTGCGAAGCATCTTTTTAAAAAATTGTAATTACACGCCCCTGTTATACGGGGGCTGAAAAATTGTGCCTTAGGCACTCGTGCTGGTGCCACAACACTGCAACCCCTCACAGATACTGTACTTGGAGCACAGCAGTCACACCTGTTGCAAAGCATCTTTTTAAAAAATTGTAAGTACACGCCCCTGTTATACAGGGGCTGAAAAATTGTGCCTTAGGCACTGGTGTGGTGGCATGGATCATTGAGGAGGAGGAAGAGGATAGTCAGTGAACATAACAGGACAGTCACTCAGCATCAGCATAGGCAGTCTTGAAGGGATGTGACATTATAAATTATTCTGTTATATCCGCTTCAGGTGCCTGGTAGCTGGTGGTGATCCAAGACTGATTCATTTTTATGAAGGTCAGTCGATCAACCGAGTCGGTGGACAGGCGCACCCTATGATCAGTGACAAATCCTCCAGCAGCACTGAATGTGCGTTCGGAAAGAACGCTGGATGCAGGACAGGCCAGTAGCTCAATTGCATACTGTGCAAGCTCTGGCCAGTGATCCATCCTCAGGACCCAGTAAGCCAGAGGATTTTCGGTGGGAAAGGTGTCCAAGTCTGACCTTGCCCCTAGGTATTCCTGCACCATGTATATCAGACGCTGGCGATGGTTGCTGGAACCGATCATACCTTGGGGCTGCGGACTAAAAAATTGTCTGAACGCATCGGTCAGACGTCCACCTTCCCCACGGCTCCTTCTGCTACTGACCGAAGCCTCAGCAACTCGTCGTCCAGGACCAGGAGTTTGTAACCTCCCAGTTTCTCCCAGTTTCCCATAAGAAAATATGGGAGCTCTGTGTGATGCCACTAACACACTAGAAGTCCTATGGGTTCTTTTGGGAAGAAAATATAGGAGCTCTGTGTGATGCCACTAACACACTAGAAGTCCTATGGGTGCTTCTGGGAAGAAAATATAGGACCTCTGTGTGATGCCACTAACACACTAGAAGTCCTATGGGTGCTGCTGAGAAGAAAATATAGGAGCTCTGTGTGATGCCACTAACACACTAGAAGTCCTATGGGTGCTTCTGGGAAGAAAATATGGGCGCTCTGTGTGATGCCACTAACACACTAGAAGTCCTATGGGTGCTTCTGGGAAGAAAATATGGGAGCTCTGTGTGATGCCACTAACACACTAGAAGTAATATGGGTGCTTCTGGGAAGAAAATATAGGAGCTCTGTGTGATGCCACTAACACACTAGAAGTCCTATGGGTGCTTCTGGGAAGAAAATATGGGAGCTCTGTGTGATGCCACTAACACACTAGAAGTCCTATGGGTGCTTCTGGGAAGAAAATATAGGAGCTCTGTGTGATGCCACTAACACACTAGAAGTCCTATGGGTGCTTCTGGGAAGAAATATAGGAGCTCTGTGTGATGACACTAACACACTAGAAGTCCTATGGGTGCTTCTGGGAAGAAAATATTGGAGCTCTGTGTGATGCCACTAACACACTAGAAGTCCTATGGGTGGTTCTGGGAAGAAAATATAGGCGCTCTGTGTGATGCCACTAACACACTAGAAGTCCTATGGGTGCTTCTGGGAAGAAAATATAGGAGCTCTGTGTGATGCCACTAACACACTAGAAGTCCTATGGGTGCTTCTGGGAAGAAAATATGGGAGCTCTGTGTGATGCCACTAACACACTAGAAGTCCTATGGGTGCTTCTGGGAAGAAAATATAGGAGCTCTGTGTGATGCCACTAACACACTAGAAGTCCTATGGGTGCTTCTGGGAAGAAAATATAGGAGCTCTGTGTGATGCCACTAACACACTAGAAGTCCTATGGGTGGTTCTGGGAAGAAAATATGGGAGCTCTGTGTGATGCCACTAACACACTAGAAGTCCTATGGGTGGTTCTGGGAAGAAAATATGGGAGCTCTGTGTGATGCCACTAACACACTAGAACTAGAATGGGTGCTTCTATGGGTGCTTCTGGGAAAAAAAATATGAGCTCTGTGTGAGAACACACTATGGGAGCTCTGTGTGATGCCACTTAAACACTAGAAGTACTATGGGTGCTTCTGGGAAGAAGTCCTATGGGTGCTGCCACTAACACACTGGAAGAAGAAAATAAAATATAGGAGCTCTGTGTGATGCCACTAACACACTAGAAGTCCTATGGGTGCTTCTGGGAAGAAAATATGGGAGCTCTGTGTGATGCCACTAACACACTAGAAGTCCTATGGGTGCTTCTGGGAAGAAAATATGGGAGCTCTGTGTGATGCCAATAACACACTAGAAGTCCTCTGGGTGCTTCTGGGAAGAAAATATAGGAGCTCTGTGTGATGCCACTAACACACTAGAAGTCCTATCGGTGCTTCTGGGAAGAAAATATAGGAGCTCTGTGTGATCCCACTAACACACTAGAAGTCCTATGGGTGCTTCTGGGAAGAAAATATGGGAGCTCTGTGTGATGCCACTAACACACTAGAAGTCCTATGGGTGCTTCTGGGAAGAAAATATGGGAGCTCTGTGTGATGCCACTAACACACTAGAAGTCTTATGGGTGCTTCTGGGAAGAAAATATGGGAGCTCTGTGTGATGCCACTAACACACTAGAAGTCCTATGGGTGGTTCTGGGAAGAAAATATGGGAGCTCTGTGTGATGCCACTAACACACTAGAAAGTCCTATGGGTGCTTCTGGGAAGAAAATATGGGAGCTCTGTGTGATGCCACTAACACACTAGAAGTCCTATGGGTGCTTCTGGGAAGAAAATATGGGAGCTCTGTGTGATGCCACTAACACACTAGAAGTCCTATGGGTGCTTCTGGGAAGAAAATATAGGAGCTCTGTGTGATGCCACTAACACACTAGAAGTCCTATGGGTGCTTCTGGGAAGAAAATATGGGAGCTCTGTGTGATGCCACTAACACACTAGAAGTCCAATGGGTGCTTCTGGGAAGAAAATATAGGAGCTCTGTGTGATGCCACTAACACACTAGAAGTCCTATGGGTGCTGCTGAGAAGAAAATATAAGAGCTCTGTGTGATGCCACTAACACACTAGAAGTCCTATGGGTGCTGCTGGGAAAAAATATGGGAGCTCTGTGTGATGCCACTAACACACTAGAAGTCCTATGGGTGCTTCTGGGAAGAAAATATGGGAGCTCTGTGTGATGCCACTAACACACTAGAAGTCCTATGGGTGCTTCTGGGAAGAAAATATAGGAGCTCTGTGTGATGCCACTAACACACTAGAAGTCCTATGGGTGCTTCTGGGAAGAAAATATGGGAGCTCTGTGTGATGCCACTAACACACTAGAAGTCCTATGGGTGCTTCTGGGAAGAAAATATAGGAGCTCTGTGTGATGCCACTAACACACTAGAAGTCCTATGGGTGCTTCTGGGAAGAAAATATGGGAGCTCTGTGTGATGCCACTAACACACTAGAAGTCCTATGGGTGCTTCTGGGAAGAAAATATGGGAGCTCTGTGTGATGCCACTAACACACTAGAAGTCCTATGGGTGCTTCTGGGAAGAAAATATAGGAGCTCTGTGTGATGCCACTAACACACTAGAAGTCCTATGGGTGCTTCTGGGAAGAAAATATAGGACCTCTGTGTGATGCCACTAACACACTAGAAGTCCTATGGGTGCTGCTGAGAAGAAAATATAGGAGCTCTGTGTGATGCCACTAACACACTAGAAGTCCTATGGGTGCTGCTGGGAAGAAAATATGGGAGCTCTGTGTGATGCCACTAACACACTAGAAGTCCTATGGGTGCTTCTGGGAAGAAAATATGGGAGCTCTGTGTGATGCCACTAACACACTAGAAGTCCTATGGGTGCTTCTGGGAAGAAAATATGGGAGCTCTGTGTGATGCCACTAACACACTAGAAGTCCTATGGGTGCTTCTGGGAAGAAAATATAGGAGCTCTGTGTGATGCCACTAACACACTAGAAGTCCTATGGGTGCTTCTGGGAAGAAAATATGGGAGCTCTGTGTGATGCCACTAACACACTAGAAGTCCTATGGGTGCTTCTGGGAAGAAAATATAGGAGCTCTGTGTGATGCCACTAACACACTAGAAGTCCTATGGGTGCTTCTGGGAAGAAAATATAGGAGCTCTGTGTGATGCCACTAACACACTAGAAGTCCTATGGGTGCTTCTGGGAAGAAAAAATTGGAGCTCTGTGTGATGCCACTAACACACTAGAAGTCCTATGGGTGGTTCTGGGAAGAAAATATAGGAGCTCTGTGTGATGCCACTAACACACTAGAAGTCCTATGGGTGCTTCTGGGAAGAAAATATAGGAGCTCTGCGTGATGCCACTAACACACTAGAAGTCCTATGGGTGCTTCTGGGAAGAAAATATAGGAGCTCTGCGTGATGCCACTAACACACTAGAAGTCCTATGGGTGCTTCTGGGAAGAAAATATAGGACCTCTGTGTGATGCCACTAACACACTAGAAGTCCTATGGGTGCTTCTGGGAAGAAAATATGGGAGCTCTGTGTGATGCCACTAACACACTAGAAGTCCTATGGGTGCTTCTGGGAAGAAAATATGGGAGCTCTGTGTGATGCCACTAACACACTAGAAGTCCTATGGGTGCTTCTGGGAAGAAAATATAGGAGCTCTGTGTGATGCCACTAACACACTAGAAGTCCTATGGGTTCTTCTGGGAAGAAAATATAGGAGCTCTGTGTGATGCCACTAACACACTAGAAGTCCTATGGGTGCTTCTGGGAAGAAAATATGGGAGCTCTGTGTGATGCCACTAACACACTAGAAGTCCTATGGGTGCTTCTGGGAAGAAAATATGGGAGCTCTGTGTGAATGAATGAATGAATGATTTGTATAGCGCTGCAACTGCGAACTGAATCGCCTCGAGGCGCTTGATCCGACCTGCGTTGATTCCTTCTTAGAAGAGGTAGGTCTTGAGTTTTTTCCTGAAGGCCCGATGGTCTTTTTCCAAGCGGATGTTCGTAGGTAGAGCGTTCCATAGCCGTGGTCCTTGGACTGCAAATATTCGTTCTCCCCTTGACTTGTACCGGGATTTGGGGACAAGGAGGAGGTTTTGGTCGTTAGATCGGAGGTTGCGATTGGGGATGTAGTGTTGTATTTTTTCGCATAAGTATTGAGGAGCATCTCCTTGTGTGCATTTGTGGGTCAAGCAGAGGGTCTTGAATGTGATCCGATTCTTTACGGTTAGCCAATGGAGGGTCCTCAGGGATGGGGAGATGGATTCCCATGTTTTTTTTCCTGTGACTAGTCTTGCTGCCGTGTTTTGAACGACTTGTAGTCGTGCAATCTGGAATTTAGGTAGTCCTATGTAGAGGGAGTTTGCGTAGTCGAGTCGAGAGTTGATGATTGTTCCTACCACTACGGCTTTGTCCTTTTCTGGAATGAAGGGGATGAGTCTACGTAGCAGGCGTAGAAGGTGGTAGGATCCGCTGATTACTGATCCTATTTGTGCATTCATTGACATTTCTGAATCAAAGATGACACCGAGACTTTTGGCTTTTATGCTTAGGGGGATGGTCTGTCCAAGGATGGTGGGCGGAGTCCATGGTGTCGTAGATTTAGTTTTCCGGTTTGCATTTAGGAGAAGGAGTTCTGTTTTGGTTCCGTTAAGTTTGAGGGAGTTTGTGGACATCCAGTCGTCTATTGATGCGAGGCATTTTTCTAATTCCTGATATTGGTCTTTTTGTCCGGGGATCCGAAGGTAGAGTTGAGTATCATCTGCGTATGAGTGGAAGCATAGATCAGATTTGCTGATGATTTTTAGGAGTGGACGGATGTAAATGTTGAAGAGCACGGGTGACAAAGGTGATCCTTGAGGGACTCCATAGGAGACTGCACGGGATTCAGATGTGAAGGCTCCAAGTTTCACTGTCTGTGACCGATTTCCTAAGAAGGAAGTGAACCATGGTAAGTCTGAAACTGTGACTCCTGCTACTTCTTTGAGGCGGGTGAGTAAAGTGTTGTGATCCAGTGTGTCAAATGCTGCACTAAGGTCCAGGAGTACCAGGAGACATGATTCTCCATCATCTGCTGCTTCCAAGGCATCATCCCATATTTTGAGGAGAGCTGTTTCTGTGCCATGGCCCGGGCGGAAGCCTGATTGCAGAGGGTCCAGGAGATTGTGTGTGTCCAGATGGAGTTGTAGCTGTTGTACCACTACTTTCTCCATAATCTTGGAGATGGTGTTCAAGCTAGTTATCGGTCTTCGGTGGTTGGGTTTCTTGGATCCAAGTTGGGTTTCTTTAGGAGGGGTTTGACTATGCCTTGCTTGAGGGAGTTCGGAACAATTCCTTCTTTGAATGACTGATTTATGAGTAGTGTTTTAGTAGGTGCCAAGATGTCAGAGCATTCTTTCAGAAGTTTTGTGGGGATGATATCGTTGGGTGAAGTGCTGTCCCGGAGGCTTCTGATGATGTTTCTTGTGGTCTCTATGGCGATCGGGGTCAGCGTAAAATTCGGTGGTTGTGCGATGTTTGAATCGGCTTCCTCTTTTTGGATGCAGTTGATTGTATTTTTCTGTTGGATATTTTCCCGAATGCTGTCGATTTTGTCGATAAAAAAAATCCACTGATGCGATGTGATGCCACTAACACACTAGAAGTCCTATGGTGCTTCTGGGAAGAAAATATGGGAGCTTCTGGGAAGAAAATATTGGTCCTATGGGTGCTTCTTGAAGAAAATATAGGAGCTCTGTGTGATGCCACTAACACACTAGAAGTCCTATGGGTGCTGCTGGGAAGAAAATATGGGAGCTCTGTGTGATGCCACTAACACACTAGAAGTCTATGGGTGCTTCTGGGAAGAAAATATGGGAGCTCTGTGTGATGCCACTAACACACTAGAAGTCCTATGGGTGCTTCTGAGAAGAAAATATGGGAGCTCTGTGTGATGCCACTAACACACTAGAAGTCCTAGGGTGCTTCTGGGAAGAAAATATGGGAACTCTGTGTGATGCCACTAACACACACTAGAAGTCCTATGGGGTGCTTCTGGGAAGAAAATATGGGAGCTCTGTGTGATGCCACTAACACACTAGAAGTCCTATGGGTGCTTCTGGGAAGAAATATAGGAGCTCTGTGTGATGCCACTAACACACTAGAAGTCCTATGGGTGCTTATGGGAAGAAAATATGGGAGCTCTGTGTGATGCCACTAACAAACTAGAAGTCCTATGGGTGCTTCTGGGAAGAAAATATGGGAGCTCTGTGTGATGACTAACACACTAGAAGTCCTATGGGTGCTTATGGGAAGAAAATATATGGGAGCTCTGTGTGATGCCACTAACACACTAGAAGTCCTATGGGTGCTTCTGGGAAGAAAATATGGGAGCTATGTGTGATGCCACTAACACACTAGAAGTGTCCTATGGGTGCTTCTGGGAAGAAAATATGGGAGCTCTGTGTGATGCCACTAACACACTAGAAGTCCTATGGGTGCTTCTGGGAAGAAAATATGGGAGCTCTGTGTGATGCCACTAACACACACTAGAAGTCCTATGGGTGCTTCTGGGAAGAAAATATGGAGCTCTGTGTGATGCCACTAACACACTAGAAGTCCTATGGGTGCTTCTGGGAAGAAAATATAGGAGCTCTGTGTGATGCCACTAACACACTAGAAGTCCTATGGGTGCTTCTGGGAAGAAAATATGGGAGCTCTGTGTGATGCCACTAACACACTAGAAGTCCTATGGGTGCTTCTGGGAAGAAAATATGGGAGCTCTGTGTGATGCCACTAACACACTAGAAGTCCTATGGGTGCTTCTGGGAAGAAAATATGGGCGCTCTGTGTGATGCCACTACACTAGAAGTCCTATGGGTGCTTCTGGGAAGAAAATATGGGAGCTCTGTGTGATGCCACTAACACACTAGAGCTCCTGATGGGTGCTTCTGGGAAGAAAATATGGGAGCTCTGTGTGATGCCACTAACACACACTGGAAGTCCTATGGGTGCTTCTGTGTGATGCCACTAACACACTAGAAGTCCTATGGGTGCTTCTGGGAAGAAAATATGGGAGCTCTGGGTGATTCCACTAACACACTAGAAGTCCTATGGGTGCTTCTGGGAAGAAAATATGGGAGCTCTGTGTGATGCCACTAACACACTAGAAGTCCTATGGGTGCTTCTGGGAAGAAAATATGGGAGCTCTGTGTGATGCCACTAACACACTAGAAGTCCTATGGGTGCTTCTGGGAAGAAAATATAGGAGCTCTGTGATGCCACTAACACACTAGAAGTCCTATGGGTGCTTCTGGGAAGAAAATATGGGAGCTCTGTGTGATGCCACTAACACACTAGAAGTCCTATGGGTGCTTCTGGGAAGAAAATATGGGAGCTCTGTGTGATGCCACTAACACACTAGAAGTCCTATGGGTGCTTCTGGGAAGAAAATATGGGAGCTCTGTGTGATGCCACTAACACACTAGAAGTCCTATGGGTGCTTCTGGGAAGAAAAATAGGAGCTCTGTGTGATGCCACTAACACACTAGAAGTCCTATGGGTGCTTCTGGGAAGAAAATATAGGAGCTCTGTGTGATGCCACTAACACACTACACTAGAAGTCCTATGGGTGCTTCTGGGAAGAAAATATAGGAGCTCTGTGTGATGCCACTAACACACTAGAAGTCCTATGGGGTGCTTCTGGGAAGAAAATATAGGAGCTCTGTGTGATGCCACTAACACACTAGAAGTCCTATGGGTGCTTCTGGGAAGAAAATATGGGAGCTCTGTGTGATGCCACTAACACACTAGAAGTCCTATGGGTGCTTCTGGGAAGAAAATATGGGAGCTCTGTGTGATGCCACTAACACACTAGAAGTCCTATGGGTGCTTCTGGGAAGAAAATATGGGAGCTCTGTGTGATGCCACTAACACACTAGAAGTCCTATGGGTGCTTCTGGGAAGAAAATATGGGAGCTCTGTGTGATGCCACTAACACACTAGAAGTCCTATGGGTGCTTCTGGGAAGAAAATATGGGAGCTCTGTGTGATGCCACTAACACACTAGAAGTCCTATGGGTGCTTCTGGGAAGAAAATATGGGAGCTCTGTGTGATGCCACTAACACACTAGAAGTCCTATGGGTGCTTCTGGGAAGAAAATATGGGAGCTCTGTGTGATGCCACTAACACACTAGAAGTCCTATGGGTGCTTCTGGGAAGAAAATATGGGAGCTCTGTGTGATGCCACTAACACACTAGAAGTCCTATGGGTGCTTCTGGGAAGAAAATATGGGAGCTCTGTGTGATGCCACTAACACACTAGAAGTCCTATGGGTGCTTCTGAAAATATAGGAGCTCTGTGTGATGCCACTAACACACTAGAAGTCCTATGGGTGCTTCTGGGAAGAAAAATATAGGAGCTCTGTGTGATGCCACTAACACACACTAGAAGTCCTATGGGTGCTTCTGGGAAGAAAAGAAAAAAATGGAGCTCTGTGTGATGCCACTAACACACTAGAAGTCCTATGGGTGCTTCTGGGAAGAAAATATGGGAGCTCTGTGTGATGCCACTAACACACTAGAAGTCCTATGGGTGCTTCTGGGAAGAAAATATGGGAGCTCTGTGTGATGCCACTAACACACTAGAAGTCCTATGGGTGCTTCTGGGAAGAAAATATGGGAGCTCTGTGTGATGCCACTAACACACTAGAAGTCCTATGGGTGCTTCTGGGAAGAAAATATGGGAGCTCTGTGTGATGCCACTAACACACTAGAAGTCCTATGGGTGCTTCTGGGAAGAAAAAATATAGGAGCTCTGTGTGATGCCACTAACACACTAGAAGTCCTATGGGTGCTTCTGGGAAGAAAATATAGGAGCTCTGTGTGATGCCACTAACACACTAGAAGTCCTATGGGTGCTTCTGGGAAGAAAATATTGGAGCTCTGTGTGAGCCACTAACACACTAGAAGTCTATGGGTGCTTCTGGGAAGAAAATATAGGAGCTCTGTGTGATGCCACTAACACACTAGAAGTCCTATGGGTGCTTCTGGGAAGAAAATATAGGAGCTCTGTGTGATGCCACTAACACACTAGAAGTCCTATGGGTGCTTCTGGGAAGAAAATATGGGAGCTCTGTGTGATGCCACTAACACACTAGAAGTCCTATGGGTGCTTCTGGGAAGAAAATATGGGAGCTCTGTGTGATGCCACTAACACACTAGAAGTCCTATGGGTGCTTCTGGGAAGAAAATATAGGAGCTCTGTGTGATGCCACTAACACACTAGAAGTCCTATGGGTGCTTCTGGGAAGAAATATAGCTCTGTGTGATGCCTCTAACACACTAGAAGTCCTAGGGTGCTTCTGGGAAGAAAATATAGGAGCTCTGTGTGATGCCACTAACACACTAGAAGTCCTATGGGTGCTTCTGGGAAGAAAATATAGGAGCTCTGTGTGATGCCACTAACACACTAGAAGTCTTATGGGTGCTTCTGGGAAGAAAATATTGGAGCTCTGTGTGATGCCACTAACACACTAGAAGTCCTATGGGTGGTTCTGGGAAGAAAATATAGGAGCTCTGTGTGATGCCACTAACACACTAGAAGTCCTATGGGTGCTTCTGGGAAGAAAATATAGGAGCTCTGTGTGATGCCACTAACACACTAGAAGTCCTATGGGTGCTTCTGGGAAGAAAATATGGGAGCTCTGTGTGATGCCACTAACACACTAGAAGTCCTATGGGTGCTTCTGGGAAGAAAATATGGGAGCTCTGTGTGATGCCACTAACACACTAGAAGTCCTATGGGTGCTTCTGGGAAGAAAAATATAGGAGCTCTGCGTGATGCCTCTAACACACTAGAAGTCCTATGGGTGCTTCTGGGAAGAAAATATAGGAGCTCTGCGTGATGCCACTAACACACTAGAAGTCCTATGGGTGCTTCTGGGAAGAAAATATGGGAGCTCTGCGTGATGCCACTAACACTCTAGAAGTCCTATGGGTGCTTCTGGGAAGAAAATATAGGAGCTCTGCGTGATGCCTCTAACACACTAGAAGTCCTATGGGTGCTTCTGGGAAGAAAATATAGGAGCTCTGCGTGATGCCACTAACACACTAGAAGTCCTATGGGTGCTTCTGGGAAGAAAATATGGGAGCTCTGCGTGATGCCACTAACACTCTAGAAGTCCTATGGGTGCTTCTGGGAAGAAAATATGGGAGCTCTGCGTGATGCCACTAACACACTAGAAGTCCGATGGGTGCTTCTGGGAAGAAAATATGGGAGCTCTGTGTGATGCCACTAACACACTAGAAGTCCTATGGGTGCTTCTGGGAAGAAAATATGGGAGCTCTGTGTGATGCCACTAACACACTAGAAGTCCTATGGGTGCTTCTGGGAAGAAAATATGGGAGCTCTGTGTGATGCCACTAACACACTAGAAGTCCTATGGGTGCTTCTGGGAAGAAAATATGGGAGCTCTGTGTGATGCCACTAACACACTAGAAGTCCTATGGGTGCTTCTGGGAAGAAAATATAGGAGCTCTGTGTGATGCCACTAACACACTAGAAGTCCTATGGGTGCTTCTGGGAAGAAAATATAGGAGCTCTGTGTGATGCCACTAACACACTAGAAGTCCTATGGGTGCTTCTGGGAAGAAAATATGGGAGCTCTGTGTGATGCCACTAACACACTAGAAGTCCTATGGGTGCTTCTGGGAAGAAAATATGGGAGCTCTGTGTGATGCCACTAACACACTAGAAGTCCTATGGGTGCTGCTGAGAAGAAAATATGGGAGCTCTGTGTGATGCCACTAACACACTAGAAGTCCTATGGGTGCTTCTGGGAAGAAAATATGGGAGCTCTGTGTGATGCCACTAACACACTAGAAGTCCTATGGGTGCTTCTGGGAAGAAAATATGGGAGCTCTGTGTGATGCCACTAACACACTAGAAGTCCTATGGGTGCTTCTGGGAAGAAAATATAGGAGCTCTGTGTGATGCCACTAACACACTAGAAGTCCTATGGGTGTCAGCTTGCTTGAATATAAAAAGTGCCGATAGGATTAAGCATACATCTGTATGAAGGGACCAAATAGTTATATTATTTCTTGCATTTATATTTGATTTTTATGGTTTCCTTTTGGGTTTGATTTCCCCCTATGCAAATGTCCATTTGAGCCGTAAGGGACTGTTCTTTGGGTGGCAAATATATATACAGAATAAAAATAATCTTATAGGAGTGAAGCATGGGGAGAAAAGGAGTTAAAACTACTCAAGCAGAAAGTGGGAATAGTAATTCTATAAAGACCTATATGGTACGAGATAAAATGGAGCAAAGTACGGAACAGACAGTTGAGAATGTGGAGGAAGTTCCTCCAGTGTTAGAGGGGAGGACAAATAAAGCTGGCCTGGCTGAAGAGGGAGTACTGCAAATAGATCAAAAACAACAGAGGATGGAGAGGGAAACAGATGGCTTACAAGCACTTCCCACAAAGCAAGATATGGCAGAGATGATGTCTCATCTAGAATGCATGATTAAAGGAGAACTGAATGCCACAAGAATGGATATACAGAATGTGCTGCAAAGAGTTGAACAATCTGAAGCTCATATAGACGTTCATAAAAAAGCCATTCTGGAACTGCGGGAGCGGGCAGAATCGGATTGGCGGGAAATGAGGAACATCCGCTACAGGCTTGAAGACCAAGAAAACCGGAACAGACGTAACAATTTAAGAATCCGGGGTCTGCCAGAGACCGTGAAAAATTCTGATCTAGAGAAAACAGTCTGTGAAATATTTAACAAAATATTAAAAAAAGAAATACCATCTCCTATACGCTTCGAAAGAGTGCATAGAATACAAAAAATAACCAAACCACCAACGGATACCGTAAGAGACGTAATAGCGAGATTCTCTGATTATGGAATTAAGCAAGAAATTTCACGTGGTATGAGAAGCGCTGCACCGATTGAAATTAATGGAGCTAAAATATTGATCTTCACAGATTTATCACAAGAGACGTTAGCCCGCAGGAGAGCACTGAAACCATTGATAACCCAGCTACAGGGGAAAAATATCTCCTATAGATGGGGTTTTCCAGCCTGTTTAATTGCGACAAATCAGGGGACTTCAGCTACACTGCGATTTCCGGAAGATTTGAACGATTTTTGCAGCAAACTAGATATGCCACTGGTCAACCTGGAAAACTGGGAAAAAAAAAACCCAGAGTGGGAGAAGTTAGGTCAGACATGGAACAAAGTATAGAGTCTTAAGATATAATTAAAATGGGAACCAATGGTAAAGTAGCGAAAAACGTGGTAAGGGGGAGGTGGACCGACAAGGGTGTGTGAATCACTCGGGGGGGTACACTGGGGTTTGGCGATGCCTGCCTGCACCCTCAGAACCATTCTCGAAAGGGGAATGAGGCCTGGGGGTTCACGCAGGCATATAAAACCCCTCAGGGAAGACCCTGTTGGACCGGACGCACAGAATTTGAGCGACAGTCTGAGGGGGCATATCACTGAGATTCAGTGCAGGGGGGGGGGGGAGGGGGAGGTGGGAGGGGGAGATTGGTATAAAAAAGTCTGAATGGGGTAAAATAGGTGGGGTAGGGCTGTGTTGTTGGTATGTGTTAATTTTTTTTGTTAGTTAAATGGATCATCCTAAAGGAAGGGGAAGAATTATATCTTTCTCCTATGGCCAAATGCCTCTTTCAGCTTATGCCTCACACATTTGAGAGAGAATGTCTTTAAAATTAGTTACTTACAATGTGAGAGGTTTAAATAGTCCCAATAAAAGGCACCAAATAATGCAGGAATTGAAGAGTTGGTCATCAAATATTGTCTTTTTGCAAGAAACTCATCTTAAATGGTCCTCTAGAGTCGGTTTGAGCTCAAAAGGTTTCCCAGTTTGGTTCCATGGATACTCTCCCAACAAAAGATCTAAAGGAATAGCAATTGGTTTTGATAGGAATACACCATTTATACTTAAAGCAATGGAGTCTGACTCTGAAGGAAGATACCTGTTTATTAAAGGTTCCCTGTTTAACTATGAGTATACATTGGTTAATATTTACTGCCCAAATAGCCATCCTTGTGTCTTTTTGAGAAAGATATTGAGCAAACTAGAAAACTTTAAGGAGGGGAAAGTTATCATGGCGGGAGACTTTAATTTTGTGTTTGATCCAACTCTTGATACTCAACCTATTTCCCTACGTTCAGAAGGGAAAAACCTCAAAGCTGTCAAGCAAAAACTATATCAGCAGCAATTAGCGGAGGTGTGGAGAATTATGCACCCCAAGGGGAGGGACTTCACTTATTATTCTCAAGTACATTCATCCTATTCAAGAATTGATTATGTCCTCCTAGACCATCAGCTTTTAGAGGGCCTATTAAAAGTGGAGGTGAAGTCAATCACCCTCTCGGATCATGCTCCGGTTATAGTAAGCTTGAACATGAAGGATATACCGGTTAGGCAAAGATCCTGGAGGGTGGATGAATCACTCCTACATGACCATACTGTACTGGAAAACTTGGAGAAGGACCTGAACCTGTTTTTTAAGGAGAATAATATAGAGAATATTGCACCAACTTTACTGTGGGAGACTCATAAAGTTTTTATGAGAGGGAGACTAATTGCAGAGGGGGCTAAGAGGAAAAAAATTTGGACTGTACAGAAAAATTCCCTCTTACAAGAGATCCAAGAGTTGGAACAGACACATAAAAGGGTAAGGGACAATAGGATAATGATTGAGTTAACAAGAAAGCGGGAAGCCCTGAGGGATTTAATGGAGCAAGATACTAAAAGAATGTTCATTAGAACAGCTAAATTTTTGGCAGAGGTGATTAAACCCAGAAGAAATCTGAATTTTATTCAGAAAATGAAAGATAAAAAAGGAGACATGAATTGGATATTAGCAGGATTTTTTTGGAATACTATCAATCACTCTATAGAGTAAATGAATCTCAAAACCCAGATGAGGTCCTAAATAGAAAAAACAAAATAGAACAATATTTACGTAATATAAAGTTACCTGTCTTATTAGAGGAGGACTCAAATGGGTTAGATAGGGAAATTTCTAAGGAAGAAATAGAGCAGGCAATCCAAAAAAGCAAGGCTGGGAAAAGCCCGGGCCCAGATGGTTATAAGGGATGGGCCCGGTGCTCGATGCGAACCCATGTTCGCATCGAGCACCACGGTGTTCGCTCGCTCGGCGAGCCCAGAACTATTTTGGCCGCTCGCATCACGTTCGTGTGATGCGAGCGGCCCGCCCAGCACTATTTTGGCCGCTCGCATCACGTTCGTGTGATGCGAGCGGCCGCAATGCATTGCGGCCGCGCGGCCGGCGCAGTGCATTGCTGGCTGATGATTGGCCAAGCATGCACTGTGACCCCGCATGCTTGGCCAATCACAGCGCCGGAAACTCGAAGAGCCATAATTGGCTACAGGCAGGACGCCTGTAGCCAATTACAGCTCAGGGGCTTTAGTACACGCCCCCTCTTATAAAAGGCCGCCACGCCGTCGGCGCCGGTCACATGCGTTCCGGCGTTAGAGAGAGCAGGATCATTCTGTGTCACTCTGCTAGATTCAGTTAGAAAGATTTAGTTAGAGAGATTTAGTTAGAAAGATTCATTTAGAAAGATTCATTTAGAAAGAGGGGCTTGTAGTGTGTTCGTGGCAGGCAGGCACTGGCAGGCAGTGGCAGCAAACAGAGCTCCTATATTTTGTTCCCAGAAGCACCTATAGGACTTGTAGTGTGTTCGTGGCAGGCAGGCAGTGGCAGCAAACAGAGCTCCTATATTTTGTTCCCAGAAGCACCTATAGGACTTGTAGTGTGTTCGTGGCAGGCAGGCAGTGGCAGCAAACAGAGCTCCTATATTTTGTTCCCAGAAGCACCTATAGGACTTGTAGTGTGTTCGTGGCAGGCAGGCAGTGGCAGCAAACAGAGCTCCTATATTTTGTTCCCAGAAGCACCTATAGGACTTGTAGTGTGTTCGTGGCAGGCAGGCACTGGCAGCAAACAGAGCTCCTATATTTTGTTCCCAGAAGCACCTATAGGACTTGTAGTGTGTTCGTGGCAGGCAGGCAGTGGCAGCAAACAGAGCTCCTATATTTTGTTCCCAGAAGCACCTATAGGACTTGTAGTGTGTTAGTGGCAGGCAGGCACTGGCAGCAAACAGAGCTCCTATATTTTGTTCCCAGAAGCACCTATAGGACTTGAAGTGTGTTAGTCCCATCACACAGAGCTATATTTTCTTCTCAGAAGCACCTATAGGACTTGTAGTGTGTTAGTCCCATCACACAGAGATCATATATTTTGTTCCCAGAAGCACCTATAGGACTTGAAGTGTGTTAGTCCCATCACACAGAGCTATATTTTCTTCCCAGAAGCACCTATAGGACTTGAAGTGTGTTAGTCCCATCACACAGAGATCATATATTTTGTTCCCAGAAGCACCTATAGGACTTGAAGTGTGTTAGTCCCATCATACAGAGCTATATTTTCTTCCCAGAAGCACCTATAGGACTTGTAGTGTGTTAGTCCCATCACACAGAGATCATATATTTTGTTCCCAGAAGCACCTATAGGACTTGACGTGTGTTAGTCCCATCACACAGAGATCATATATTTTGTTCCCAGAAGCACCTATAGGACTTGTAGTGTGTTAGTCCCATCACACAGAGATCATATATTTTGTTCCCAGAAGCACCTATAGGACTTGAAGTGTGTTAGTCCCATCACACAGAGATCTATATTTTGTTCCCAGAAGCACCTATAGGACTTGAAGTGTGTTAGTCCCATCACACAGAGATCCTATATTTTGTTCCCAGAAGCACCTATAGGACTTGTAGTGTGTTAGTCCCATCACACAGAGATCATATATTTTGTTCCCAGAAGCACCTATAGGACTTGAAGTGTGTTAGTCCCATCACACAGAGCTATATTTTCTTCCCAGAAGCACCTATAGGACTTGTAGTGTGTTAGTCCCATCACACAGAGATCATATATTTTGTTCCCAGAAGCACCTATAGGACTTGAAGTGTGTTAGTCCCATCACACAGAGATCCTATATTTTGTTCCCAGAAGCACCTATAGGACTTGAAGTGTGTTAGTCCCATCACACAGACCTATATTTTGTTCCCAGAAGCACCTATAGGACTTGAAGTGTGTTAGTCCCATCACACAGAGATCCTATATTTTGTTCCCAGAAGCACCTATAGGACTTGAAGTGTGTTAGTCCCATCACACAGAGCTATATTTTGTTCCCAGAAGCACCTATAGGACTTGAAGTGTGTTAGTCCCATCACACAGAGATCCTATATTTTGTTCCCAGAAGCACCTATAGGACTTGAAGTGTGTTAGTCCCATCACACAGAGCTATATTTTGTTCCCAGAAGCACCTATAGGACTTGAAGTGTGTTAGTCCCATCACACAGAGATCCTATATTTTGTTCCCAGAAGCACCTATAGGACTTGAAGTGTGTTAGTCCCATCACACAGACCTATATTTTCTTCCCAGAAGCACCCATAGGACTTGTAGTGTGTTAGTCCCATCACACAGAGATCCTATATTTTGTTCCCAGAAGCACCTATAGGACTTGAAGTGTGTTAGTCCCATCACACAGACCTATATTTTCTTCCCAGAAGCACCCATAGGACTTGTAGTGTGTTAGTCCCATCACACAGAGCTATATTTTGTTCCCAGAAGCACCTATAGGACTTGAAGTGTGTTAGTCCCATCACACAGAGATCCTATATTTTGTTCCCAGAAGCACCTATAGGACTTGAAGTGTGTTAGTCCCATCACACAGACCTATATTTTCTTCCCAGAAGCACCCATAGGACTTGAAGTGTGTTAGTCCCATCACACAGAGATCCTATATTTTGTTCCCAGAAGCACCTATAGGACTTGAAGTGTGTTAGTCCCATCACACAGAGCTATATTTTGTTCCCAGAAGCACCTATAGGACTTGAAGTGTGTTAGTCCCATCACACAGAGATCCTATATTTTGTTCCCAGAAGCACCTATAGGACTTGAAGTGTGTTAGTCCCATCACACAGACCTATATTTTGTTCCCAGAAGCACCTATAGGACTTGAAGTGTGTTAGTCCCATCACACAGAGATCCTATATTTTGTTCCCAGAAGCACCTATAGGACTTGAAGTGTGTTAGTCCCATCACACAGAGATCCTATATTTTGTTCCCAGAAGCACCTATAGGACTTGAAGTGTGTTAGTCCCATCACACAGAGATCCTCTATTTTCTTTGCAGAAGCACCCATAGGACTTCTAGTGTGTTAGTGGCATCACACAGAGCTCCTATATTTTCTTCTCAGCAGCACCCACAGGACTTCTAGTGTGTTAGTGGCATCACACAGAGCTCCTATATTTTCTTTGCAGAAGCACCCATAGGACTTCTAGTGTGTTAGTGGCATCACACAGAGCTCCTATATATTCTTCTCAGCAGCACCCACAGGACTACCGACTACAATGGCTGGAAGACCGCCAAGGGGAGGCAGAGCGTGCAGAGCCAAGAACACAGGGCAGGCAGGCTCTGTTTCTAGTGGACGTGGCCGTGGTCGTGCATCGTCATCAGCACGTGGCCATGGGATACGCGCGTCTTTGTTTTCGGCAGCTGGACATGTGGAGCCGCATCATGCTGAAGGCTTGGTAGAATGGATGACCAAGCCCTCCTCATCCTCCTCATCCTCTCTCACCCAGGCTCAGGGTACTGGCAGAGCAGCTGCCAACGCGTACTCAATGGCATCATCAGCCACCCCTTCCCTAGACCCACCATGTCCTCCTGAGGAGTCCCCCGAACTCTTTGAGCACAGTGTTGGGTACATGCTCCAGGAGGATGCCCAACGATTCGAAGGCTCGGATGATGATACCCAGCTTGAGGAATCTGGCAGTACTGTTCCACCAGCTGCAGCTTACTGCCAGGTTTGCTCTAGTGGTGAAGAGGGAGGGGATGATGAGGTCACTGACTCCACGTGGGTGCCTGAAGGGAGAGAGGATGAGGAGGAGGACGAGGAGGAGGAGGATGCGGCGTCACATGTCCAACGAGGCAGGATGCCCCCTGGAGGCCAGGTAGAGGCCAGCACAGCAACTGTACAACACCGCAGAGCTCCGCCTGTGCAGGGCGCTGCCTCTGCACGTTATCAGAAAAGTTCTTTGGTGTGGGCCTTTTTTGAGACGAGTGCATCAGATCGCACCACTGCTATTTGCAATATTTGTCTCAAGCGTATCTCGCGTGGCCAAAACATCAGCCGCTTGGGCACCACAAGCATGACCAGACATATGTCGACCTGCCATGCAGCTCGTTGGCAGGCACACATAAAAGACCCACACCAAAGAACTAAGCGGACCTCTCCTTGCTCCTCATCAGCTGGGATCTCCATCCCCACTACACCTTCAGTCCTCTCTGAAAGCTGCTCTGAGAGGACTGAAGGTGTAGAATTAGGTGTGTCACAACCAAGTACTTGCAGTACACCGACGTCCGATTGCAGCAGGCAAATTTCCCTGCCCCAGCTGCTGGACCGTAGAAAGAAGTACACTCCCAGCCATCCACATGCCCAGCGGTTGAATGCTAGCTTGGCTAAATTGCTAGCACTTCAACTGCTGCCTTTTCAGTTGGTAGACTCGGCCCCCTACCGTGAGTTTGTTCAATGTGCGGTTCCTCAGTGGCAGGTTCCCAAACGCCACTTTTTCTCACGGAAGGCGATTCCGTCTCTCTACCGGCATGTGGAAGGCAATGTCCATGCCTCGCTGGACAGGGCGGTCAGCGGTAAGGTGCATATTACCGCTGACTCATGGTCCAGCAGGCATGGACAGGGACGGTACCTTTCTTTCACGGCCCATTGGGTCACTCTATTGGCAGCTGGGAGGGATGCAGGACAAGGTGCAGTAGTGTTGGAGGTTGTTCTGCCACCACGCCTCCAAAACGCTACTACTGCTACTGGTTGTGACACACCTCTCTCCTCCACCCCCTCCTCTTCTTCTTCCTCCAGTGCTCTGTCCTTGGAACCAGCGGTGCTCCGTAGGCGTACAAGGGGCTACGCAAGTACGCAGGCAAAAAGATGCCATGCCGTGCTTCCACTGGTGTGTTTGGGGGACAGGAGCCACACTGGGCCAGAGGTTCTGGCAGCTCTGCAGGGGCAGGCCGAGAGGTTGTTGACGCCACGTCAGCTTAAGCCAGGAATGGTCGTTTCTGACAATGGCACCAACCTCCTCTCCGCCCTGCGACAGGGGCAGCTCACCCATGTGCCCTGCATGGCTCACGTCCTCAACCTGGTGGTGCAGCGGTTCTTGGGCAGGTTCCCAGGCTTACAGGATGTCCTGAGGCAGGCCAGGAAAGTCTGTGTGCATTTCCGCCGATCTTATAATGCCAGTGCTCGGCTGACTGAGCTGCAAAAGGAGCTGAACCTGCCCAAGAACCGCCTAATATGTGACATGCCCACCAGGTGGAACTCAACGTTGGCCATGCTGCAGCGACTGCACACGCAGCAGAGGGCCATCAATGAGTACCTTTGCGACTACGGCACCAGGACAGGGTCAGGGGAGCTTGGTTTTTTTTCCCCACGTCAGTGGAGCATGATCAGGGATGCATGCACTGTCCTCTCACCATTTGAGGAGGCCACGAGGATGGTGAGCAGTGACAGTGCATGCATCAGTGACACTGTACCTCTTGTCCACCTGTTGGAGCATACGCTGCATGGGATAATGGACAGGGCACTTGAGGCAGAACAGAGGCAGGAAGAGGAGGACTTCCTTGCCTCTCAAGGCCCCCTTTATCCGGACAGTGTTCCTTCTGTCCCACCCATCACACAGGAAGAGGAGGGAGGAGGAGGAGGAGGAGGAGGAGGATTGTGTGAGCATGGAGGTGGAGCCTGGCACTCAGCATCAGCAGCAGCAGTCTTTTAGGGATGATGTACAGTCCCAACAAACCAGTGGACTTGTACGTGGCTGGGAGGAGGTGGCTGGCGATCATGTCATCCTCAGTGACCCAGAAGACTCCGGACCGAATGCCTCAGCTAACCTACGCTGCATGGCCTCCCTGATCCTGCAAAGCCTGCGGAAGGATCCTCGTGTTCTTCGGATCAAGGAGAGGGACCATTACTGGCTGGCCACTCTCCTTGATCCACGGTACAAGGGTAAGGTTGCGGACCTTATCTTGCCGTCGCAGAGGGAGCAGAGGATGAGACATCTCAGGGAGGCCTTGCAGAAAGGTCTGTGCAACGCGTTCCCAGAAACTGGGAGGTTACAAACTCCTGGTCCTGGGCGACGAGTTGCTGAGGCTTCGGTCAGTAGCAGAAGGAGCGGTGGGGAAGGTGGACGTCTGACCGATGCGTTCAGACAATTTTTTAGTCCGCAGCCCCAAGGTATGATCGGTTCCAGCAACCATCGCCAGCGTCTGATATACATGGTGCAGGAATACCTTGGGGCAAGGTCAGACTTGGACACCTTTCCCACCGAAAATCCTCTGGCTTACTGGGTCCTGAGGATGGATCACTGGCCAGAGCTTGCACAGTATGCAATTGAGCTACTGGCCTGTCCTGCCTCCAGCGTTCTTTCCGAACGCACATTCAGTGCTGCTGGAGGATTTGTCACCGATCATAGGGTGCGCCTGTCCACCGCCTCGGTTGATCGCCTGACCTTCATCAAAATGAATCAGTCTTGGATCACCACCAGCTACCAGGCACCTGAAGCGGATATAACGGAATAATTTATAATGTCACATCCCTTCAAGACTGCCTATGCTGATGCTGAGTGACTGTCCTCTTATGTTCACTGACTATCCTCTTCCTCCTCCTCAATGATCCATGCCACCACACCAGTGCCTAAGGCACAATTTTTCAGCCCCTGTTTAACAGGGGCGTGTACATACAATTTTTATAAAAAAATGCTTCAATTTTTATAAAAAAATGCTTCGCAACACGTGTGACTGCTGTGCTCCAAGTACAGTATCTGTGAGGGGTTGCAGTGTTGTGGCACCAGCACCAGTGCCTAAGGCACAATTTTTCAGCCCCTGTTTAACAGGGGCGTGTACATACAATTTTTATAAAAAAAAGCTTCGCAACACGTGTGACTGCTGTGCTCCAAGTACAGTATCTGTGAGGGGTTGCAGTGTTGTGGCACCAGCACCAGTGCCTAAGGCACAATTTTTCAGCCCCTGTTTAACAGGGGCGTGTACTTACAATTTTTTAAAAAAATGCTTCGCAACACGTGTGACTGCTGTGCTCCAAGTACAGTATCTGTGAGGGGTTGGAGTGTTGTGGCACCAGCACCAGTGCCTAAGGCACAATTTTTCAGCCCCTGTTTAACAGGGGCGTGTACTTACAATTTTTTAAAAAAATGCTTCGCAACACGTGTGACTGCTGTGCTCCAAGTACAGTATCTGTGAGGGGTTGCAGTGTTGTGGCACCAGTGCCTAAGGCACAATTTTTCAGCCCCTGTTTAACAGGGGCGTGTACTTACAATTTTTTTAAAAAAATGCTTCGCAACACGTGTGACTGCTGTGCTCCAAGTACAGTATCTGTGAGGGGTTGCAGTGTTGTGGCACCAGCACCAGTGCCTAAGGCACAATTTTTCAGCCCCTGTTTAACAGGGGCGGGTAATTACAAATCTTGATCTAATAGTTCACAGCAGGGCCCATTCCTGCGCCCACCAAGAGTAACTATGAGGGCCTACAGTCTTGTGGCAACACCGTCCACCACCACCGCCAAAGGCCCAATTTTTCTGCCCTGTTCATCAGGTGCTTGAAATTACAAATCTTGATCTAATAACTCACAGCAGGGCCCATTCCTGCGCCCACCAAGAGTAACTGTGAGAGCTTACAGTCTTGTGGCAACACCGTCCACCACCACCACCACCCCCAATTTTTCTGCCCTGTTCAACAGGTGCATGCAATTACAAATCTTGATCTATTAACTCACAGCAGGGCCCATTCCTGTGCCCACCAGTCTTGTGGCTACACCAACATCTAATAGGGCAAATTTCTGCAGAGTATATACGCCAGGCCCCTACTTTCAAACATCCAACTTACAAACGACTCCTACTTGCAAATGGAAAGAGAAAACAGGAAGTGAGAGGAAATCTACCCCTAGGAAGGGAAATTCTATCCTGTTAGATTTAATTTGGGAAAAAGGTATCTCCTCTCTACTGATACTTTATCACCAATCCTTGTTTCAATTAAAACCCCACTTTTCCAAAAACATTTGTCATTGGGACGGAAAGTGAGGTGACATGTTCTGAACAGATGTGCAAAGACAGCAAATGTTACAGGGGTGATAACCCCTCCCTATGTTCTCCAAAAAGCTTAAAAATAGATTTTTTTGGGATGGAGCTACACTTCATAATGTACCTGTTCAGATTCTACTTAAGAACAAACCTAAAGCCGCAAGTGGTTTTAAATGGCTTCTTTTTTTCCTTTACAAATGTCATTTTGTGCAAGGACAGTTCTAAACACGGGAAACACATGCCACTTCACAGGCATACTTTAGACACCCCCCAGGTACCATATTTAAAGGAAAATTTCACTTTTTTTTTTTCACTTTATGCATCATTAAAATGACTGCTCCCGAAAAAACGTTAGTTTTTAAAAGTTCTTTTTGCATTGATATATGTCCCCTGGGGCAGGACCCGGGTCCCCAAACCTGTTTTATGACATTAACATGCATATTGGCCGTTGTAATTAGCACTTTTGATTTCGAACGTTCGCGTCCATTATAACGTATAGGGTTCGAAAATTCGCGCGAACTTTCGGTCCGTTCGAAGGTTCTGGTGCGAACCGAACCCGGGGGTGTTCGGCTCATCCCTAATATTATGTTCTTTATAGCATATCCCTTACAAACACTCCCAAAGATCTTGGGAGAATTAATTAGCTATGGGGCTGTCTCGAATTTAAGGATCAACATGGAGAAAACTGAGATATTAAATATCTCTGTTTCCCCAACTGAGGGTAGGCTTCTCAGAGCTCTTTTTCCCTTTGTGTGGAAACAGAAGGGATTGAGATATCTGGGAATATACCTGGCAGTATCAATGATAGATCTATATCAAGATAATTATGTTCCCCTATTGAATAAAATCAAACAAGATCTGAAAGGATACCCTGCACATAGATTATCATGGTTTGGTAGGATAAATGTGATCAAAATTATGATTCTCCCGAAAGCCCTATACGTCTTCCAAAGCCTGCCGATTAATATCCCTGGAGCATATTTCAAAACTCTTAGATTGATTTTGTTGAAATTTATATGGAATAACCGAGCCAACCGTATCGCTTATAAAACAATGAGTAAACCAAGAGGGAAGGGGGGAGTGTTCCTTCCAGACCTGGGAAAATATCATGAGGCGGCAGTGTTACGGAGGATCGTGGACTGGGTCCATGGCTCACCGTACAAAAAGTGGGTGTCCTTAGAAGAAAGTGTGAGTAAAGTTGCCCTGGGTCAGATTATTTGGATTCCAAAGCAATACAGGGGGCTCTCGGGAGAAATAGCACCAATCACTATGGAAACATTTAGAGTATGGGATAAATTACTTAATAGCACTTCATGGCAGTATAACAGTCCCCTGACCCCCCTGACTGGGAATAACTTTTTCCCGCCAGGGAAAGATAATAACCAATATCAAAAATGGACTCTATCAGACCAGCTGAGGCTTAAGGATGTCTTGAAGGGGAATGCTTTGTGCTCATTAACGGAACTGCGAGAGAGGTATGGTACAACTCCATGGGATGTGTGGAGATATAGACAGCTCCAACATTTTGTGGATTCTCTTCCAAAACCTCTCCGCGATGCTTCTAGGTTAAACTCGTGGGAAAAATTAATTGATCAAGGGGGAATAAATAGACAGGGGATCTCAAATATATATAGGAGATTGATATCCCCTATGGAGGATGGAGCTGCATGCCCTTTCGGGAGTTGGGAAAGGGAATTGAATCAGGCACTACCTGAAGAAATGAAAAACAAGGTTTTAGACTATGTCCACTCCACCTCAAAGGATATGCAGATAAAAGAAATGAACTATAAACTATTGGTCAAATGGTACTACGTGCCAGTAAAAATACACAAAATGAACCCTCACATTTCTCCTTTATGTTGGAGGGAATGTGGGGAGGTCGGAACACATGCTCACATATGGTGGCAGTGCCATTTGATTCAACCATATTGGATGGAAATAATAGATTTAATCCAAAAAATTTGTGGAAATGAAATTGGGTTGGATCCGTGGCAATGTCTGTTTCATGCGACAAATTCCACAAGGAAGAAATATAGAACAGCAATTACTCCTTTTTTGCTGAATGTGGCAAAGGCACTGATCCCCAAACATTGGGGGTCCAAGAAGGCCCCGACAATAAAGGAGTGGCTTAGGGAGGTAGATAAGACTAGGCTTATGGAGGAAGTAATCCACTTGCAAAATGACTCTGAAGCAAGATTTGCTAGTATTTGGAAAGGATGGTTAGAATTTAAACAATCTCAGGTTTACAGGAGTTATATGGGAATTGAGGGTGGAGGTTAGGGTCCTGTGCCCGGTCCCTTCCCTTCCCACTTCTGTTCCTCCTCCCTTCCCCTTTTTTTTCTTTTCTTTTTTTTTTTTTTTTTTTTTTATATATTTCAATGTTCAACTTTTTTTTATTAAAGTGGTTCTGCACTCATTTCATTTAGTAAATCTCTTTGCCTTCCAAATCAGGCAAAGAGTACTAAATGAAATGTTTTTTTTTTTTTTTTTACTTACCTTGTAATTGAAGACTTCCGGTCTTCTCCCTCTGCGGCGGCGGGCGGGGTCTTGCGTCGATCGTCGTCACGCCGCACTGTCTCCTGGGATCTGGTGTCATTGATCCCAGGAGTCAGTGCGGGCATCTTCCGAAATCTCGCGAGATTTCGGCCACATCTTCCGAAATCTCCCGAGATTTCGGCCGCATCTGCCGAAATCTCGTGAAATGTCGGCAGATGTGCCGTTACTGCGCACGCGCGAGTAACGGCGGTGCATGCTGGGCCATCAACAGTGCCTGTGGGGTTTCACATGCCCACAGGCAAGATGGCCCCCAGCACTAAAGAAGAAGACGAGGAACTTCAGCGGACGAAAACCGGCGGCGATCGAGATGGAAGATGGAACAGGTGAGTCCCCTAATAAAGGTAAGCATACTTTATATTACGTCCTTAAAAAAAATTTTTTTTTACAGAGTGCAGAACCGCTTTAACTTATTTATTTATTTATTTATTTTCTCTCCTCCCCCTTTTTTTTTTTTTCTTTTCTTCTCCTCTTCTCTATGCTCCTCATGAAGAGGCACATTATTAGGGATATATAGTGGTGGCTGAGATAAGATTCTCTCCACCTCATAAATAAAGAAAGGGGTAAGGGAGGTTCACAGATTCACCAGATGTGCGTGTATATACATATACATAAAAGAGATATTACTTATTTGAAAATATAGGAGTGGGGGAGTGTGTTTAGTAAATAAACAATATAGATTAAAGTGAGGATGGGGGGTAGACACTACACGGGGAGGAAATGATGATGTGGGGGGGGGGGGGGGGGTTGTAAATAAAAACACATTATAAATTTAAAGAGGAAGGGGGAGGGCGGAGAGGAGGGAAGTGAAGAGGAAAAATGAGGAGGGGTTATATTTAAAACATTTTTTTTTTATTATTATTATTTTTTTTTTATCTGGGGGGGGGGGTGTTACAGGGAGGGGATGGGGAGCTAAGGGCGCAGTCTCCTCGCCTCCACACTTAACAGGAAACAAGGAGATAGGGAGAGAGGAAAGGAGAAAGTATAAGAAAATGCTTTGACTATATTTTTTTCAGAAATTTGGCCAATGGAGAGGGATAGATCCAAAAATCTTTTTTTTTTTTTTCTTTTCTTTTCTGTCATTGTTTTTGTATTTGTAATTGTGTATGCATTTTATTTGAATGTTTTATATTTCTGTATTGGAAATTATATGGAAGAACTTGTATGTATGTTCACAATAATTTAATAAAAATAATTTAAAAACTAACACACTAGAAGTCCTATGGGTGCTTCTGGGAAGAAAATATGGGAGCTCTGTGTGATGCCACTAACACACTAGAAGTCCTATGGGTGCTTCTGGGAAGAAAATATGGGAGATCTGTGTGATGCCACTAACACACTAGAAGTCCTATGGGTGCTTCTGGGAAGAAAATATAGGAGCTCTGTGTGATGCCACTAACACACTAGAAGTCCTATGGGTGCTGCTGAGAAGAAAATATAGGAGCTCTGTGTGATGCCACTAACACACTAGAAGTCCTATGGGTGCTTCTGGGAAGAAAATATGGGAGCTCTGTGTGATCCCACTAACACACTAGAAGTCCTATGGGTGCTTCTGGAAGAAAATATGGGAGCTCTGTGTGATACCACTAACACACTAGAAG